>VSDK01000531.1:60268-99446 GCA_009767595.1 Symbiodinium kawagutii | reverse complement strand
AATTAATTCATGAATGCATTAATTCATTATAATTCATTTATGAATCAACTGATTCATTGATTAATACCTCCATTTTTTGAGGCTTGCATAATTTCAGACCCTGCTGGAAAAAGAGACTCTAACGACTGAGGGGCCAAAAAAATGACCAGGGGGAGAAACTACATATTGTTTGGTTTGTTTTTTTTGCCGCTGTGGCCATTTTGACCACCACTCAATTGAATCAACGAATCAATGAAGCAGTTAATTGACGAATTGATCCATGTCATGCGGAGGCCATTAATGCCATGGCAATTTGCTGGCAAATGTGTTTCAATTCATTGAACAACTAATTTATCAATCAATTAGTCAATTAATCTAATTAATTAATCAATTAATTAAATAATCAATCTATTGAATTAATCAATTTATTAACTAATTAATTAATTAATTACTCAATCAATTAGTTAATTAATCAATCAATTAATTGATTAGTTAATTGTTTTTAAAGTTCAACTCAGTCGAGCGGCCATTGCAAGCCCGGGTCTCGCCCATTTGACGTTTCAAAGGCAGCTTTGAAACATTAATATTATTTCGGGGCAGGTTTTTATTATTCTGGGGGGGGGGCCCCCGTCATTAATCCGGGGCTCAGATTAATGTATATATATATATATATTTCGATAGATATTTCATTGAAATAGGTATGTATTGATCTTGAGCTCAATTTATTTGATCCGATATCTATTGTATTGCTTTTCTAGAAATATATATATATATATGTATGTTCATAGTTCTATAGAATTCCATAGATTGTAGTTCTACATGTATGTGTGCGCGCATAGGCGGAGGCGGCGGGGTTGATGTGTGTGTGTGCAAATATGTGTCTTGCGTACATTCATGTCATCTACAACTATCTTGTGCATGCGAAGCCAAATGAAAAATGAATGATTTTCAATTCATTAATCAGCATGTTTTTGTGGTATCTTATACAGCCTCTTTCTATGAGAATCCCATGTTACCATCTGCGAGAAGCTCATCATACCCTTTCCCACTAAATGATAAAGCTGAAACAGTGACGTTCTCTTTCCAGGACTCCAGGACGTTTTTCTTTTCATGAATGTCGTGCGAACACTACAGTAACGACAAATCATTGTCGGTGATGGTGAATGTCACTTATCTACTTCTTTGCTATCTCTTGAGTAAGGAATTTTCAACAAATGTTTCATGATGATGTACATGCCATGTACATATGACCTTGCAAATCAAACAATGAACAAAGGTCCGCACAAGCCGAGGGAGAGGGCATGCCAATGCTTGTCTTCCTATTTTGGGCCATGCCGGGTTGAAAGTGAGTTGATTGTGTTTGTTTGTGTTTGTTTGTGTTTGTTTGTTTCGTCCAATTCTTTGTGCATTACTGTTGTATTGACAGCGGCAAATGGGTGACGCACAGTTGGCAGCCAGAATTGTGAAAGCAAACAAAACATGTTCATCCCCTACATAACAAGTGGGCGTGTCTGGCGGGCATGATGTGTCTATGAATATATACATAACACATGCAAGCATACTCACATGCTTATGTATGTATATTGGATATGTACAAAGGCGCATGTTACAGCTTCATATATTCATACGTGTGTGTGTAGACATATATAGGTACATATATCTATATACATGTGTATACATATGTTTTGCATGCACGTCCCAGGATGTCTATATCCCGTGGCTTTCTCCAACGACCCTTACGACTGTGTGCGGTGTTTCGTCGGGAACATCAAGGTTGGGGCAAACGGAACCCTCCAACCTTAGCGGCTTGACTCGTTCACCCAACTTGTGGTTGCAGTGGAACCCCTGGCTACTTGATACATCTTGATACAGCGGTTGATGCCCGGCAAAACTGGTAAGAATGGAACTGGTGCATCTTGTCAAGTATATCTGTATATGTATATGTGTGTGTGTGTGTGTCTTCTATCTATATGATGATCTCATTTAATGTCTACTGTATATAAATACAGTCCAAGAAATCCACCCTTCCTACTGCTAACCCCACCCAATTAGAAAAGAAACACCTTGGATGGGATTGGTTGCCTTTACTTTGGTGTGGTATATTGCAGTTCATTGTGACGATTGACGACCAACGGGAAGACAGGATACCCCAGAAATCCGAATTCCACCCATATATCTACTATATGTCATGCTGATTGAATATAATCTTGCTACAGAAACCAAATATATACCATCACGCTACAAGGTGGGCCCCCTAGTTATAAGTTGATTAATAAGCCATTGAACTATAGTTATATCTGCCATAACTGGTAGTTACCCTAGTGAACTAACCCAAGTTAACCAACGTTTCGGGGGCCCACCTTGTAAAAAAACTATGGCTTCAGAAACCACCACATATGGCTGTGGGTCAGTTCACCCCGTACCCCTGGTTCCCCCACTATTAACCATTGTTTTCCCTATGAAATTGTTGGTGATTATCCCCCATGAAAGTTGGTTGATTAATATTGACCCAGCTCGCCACATCTACTTCGACATGGCCGCACGTCATGGCCGCACCCGCCCTGGTTGGTCATGGTCGCTCGACCTTCACAGCTTCTTTGGGCGGTTCGTCCGGAGGCGGAGGAGGGATGGTGCCTGCCCGAGCTTCACACGGTTTCCACCAGGGTGAGGTGCGGCCAGTGGAGCTTAAGAATGGTCCTGTTTTGTGGTGAATCAAATGGGTGTTTCTCAAGCCATAGGGGTACCCCCAAATCATCCATTGTTAACCATTTATAGTTATTAACCAACCATTTTTGGGGTCCCCTATTTTGAGAAACCACCAAATAGGTTGAATTCATGGTGAATTGGTGGTTGAATTCATGGTGAATGGAATGAGTGAATGGAATGAGTGAAAAATGGTGAATATGACGGTGATTTTAAGCTGGATTGTGGTGAAATCATGGTGAATTGATGGTTGATCATTGGTGATAATGGGTGAAAATGATAGTGATGCTGCGATGCCGATATGGGTTATCAGGTCATGAAGAGTGGTGAATTATATAATCGTGAATTGATGCTGAAGCATCGTCAGTTACCTTGAATAACGCTTTGAAGTGACTAGTAACTCTTTATGATGCTTTTTAGAAAATAGTGACCGATACTGGTTCGTAATGACCAGCCTACCTACCAAACAACACAGTTGACTATTGACAATGGTCAATCCTGGGAAAGAAGGATTGATCATAAAGAACGATGGTGGTTGACGAACTATAGTTGAATAGGTGCTAGACTAACAATCAAATAATTAACAGGTACTAGAACTGATAATAATCAATTGAAAGGTATTGATATCAACTAATCGTACTGGACTGACAACAATTGCTAACCAGGTTATTGGTTAACATAATTAATACAAGCCTAGTTCGTGGTCAACGTCGGTTGATAGTACTGATTAGTTGTGTCTGATCGATCATCAGATACCATGCAACCTGAATTTCAGGGAAGGACAGCGTCCTCAATGAGGATCTGAGGATCCAAAGGAGGAGCTGCTTTCATACCAGTACAACTAGAACTAGGTCAGTTCAGAGTAGTGTGTAATATGGATGAAAGCATTTTCGGATCGTTTGATCACATTTAAGGCTTCATTACTCAGTACTCTTGATAGTAGTGATCCCATGCCAACAACAGCCACGACTTCTTGGTTCAGAATTGTCTCATGTGAGTTCACCTGCTCTGACCGAGATGTCCACGTCATTTCAGCTCCCGATAACATAGACAACAGTTGTGTGAGTCCATTTCCAAGAGAAAATGTTTTTGCCAAACCAACAATGGGATTGTAAATGATATACACCCATAGCTGGTTCGTTTTCCTGTCAAAAAGACCAGTTTGCTCGGGATATCCCGTACTCCAAAAACCATAGCGTCCCCGCGTCGATTGAAGAGTGGTGTAGGATAACCAAGGATACCCAGCAGTGGATGCTTATACTCCCAGAGGTAGACTGAAAAAACACAAGCTGGCGCACTTGCCTACACCAGGTGAGCATCAGACCCGGTGTTGCCAACGGGCCGTATCTGCTAGGGATCTTACGCTGACTGAGGTACCTTCGGTGGACCCAATGGTTCCCAAACCGTCACGGTATAGTCATTAACAAATCTTCACCATTGAGTTTGGACATTTGATAATCACTACATACTCTGTTAATATATAATGGTAAATATGCGAATCTACAACTACATAATATACAAAAATCGATCATGATGACAATGGTGACTATTGCCATTCAAATATTACGACTCAACATTGTTATCACCATTAGCCTTTGCTGCCCATATCATACTGAACCCTTGATTTCTGCAGTTGAAGTGGGTCCCCTATGATCTCATCCATTGGGAAGGCCAACTGAACCACACTTACCCATGGATAGCCAGTGAATCATGATGGGGGGTTACCCTTATTCTTAGAAACCACCATACCATTAATATTATAATTGGCCGCTATCAACCTTATTCACCACCAGTATGACATATTCCCTATCATCAGCCATGCAAAAATGCCTCAATTCACCATCATTAATCATCATTGACTCTCATTAACGAGCATCAACAACCTAACCATCACTTAACCATCACTTAACCATCACTCAACCATCACTCAACCAGCCATCACTTGACCATCACTTGACCATCACTTGACCATCACTTGACCATCACTTGACCATTCATAATCCTGCTCCACCATTGCTCTCCAGCATCCTGAGGCACCCCACTGGCTTCAACCTTCACCGGTGGAGCCTTGTGAGGTTCCAAATTCACCTGAGCGAATAAGGCTTCATCACGGAGGCCGGATAGTCAAATGATGGTTATATGACGGCTATATGGCTATGGGTCAATATTAACCAACCAATAATGGTGGTCAATAACCAACAATAATAAGGGAAAACAATGGTTAATGATGGGGAACGAGGGGTACAAGGTTTTGACCCACAACCAGATGATGGTTGCTATGATGGCTGCAATACCATGGTAGATGGATCGTTGAGTCATGATCACCACCGACCGGCGCAAGCTGGCAACAACAATGCAACGGGAGATGATTGATCATAACAACCAGGGTACAGTCAACGGCAATCAAGGTGCAATTGACGACGGCGACTAGGGGTCTACATGCGAGAACAGCAGTGATTGAATTCAACTAACAATTGTAAGGATATGATGTGATAGAGCATGATATAACCAACAATGGCCATCAAGAACAAGCAATATACATTTATATGGACAACCAGCAGTAATCATCAATTGATATATATATATAACATTCATTACCGTGCCAATATATAACCAATGATAACCACAACCATCGTAGCCTAACTGCTATTTCACTACCATAACCAGCACTGGTATGTATTGGTATGGCCAGTAATATACCAAAAAAGATTTTCTAGAGTAACAGTAGTGGGTGACCAACGACCCAAGGCCTTGGGATCGTTCGCGCACCTCAAGAGATGGATGACCACCATTGATTCCCATTACTTGGACGATCATCCCATTCAGTGAGCAATTAGTGACTATGGGAATTCATTGGTGATCATGACACCATCAATAAATGTTGCCAATAAAGTGAGCATTTGATAGATTACACCATTGATAAATGATAGATACACCATTAATTACCTAATCCATTTATCAATGGTGCAACTCGCCTGCACAGAGTAGTTAGAATCCCCTTGGTTGGAATCACCAGTTACCTTCCGTGGGATGACTTTTTAGACTCAGGAAT
Source organism: Symbiodinium kawagutii (assembly GCA_009767595.1). NCBI lineage: Eukaryota > Dinophyceae > Suessiales > Symbiodiniaceae > Symbiodinium > Symbiodinium kawagutii. Next base: position 93,712 of record VSDK01000531.1, on the reverse strand, counting down.
CATTGATCAGTGATGGTCGATCCAGCAGTTAATAAAACACCCCCGGTTCAATCACAAATAGCTCGTGGCTTACCAAAAATAGAGGGTTTGCCAATCAATAGATAAAGATTACTTACTTGGAGGTTTATATATCAAATATAAAAGGTTCTACATCAAATATAGGATCATATATATATATATAGCCTTCCTCTCGCATTCGTACGCTATTTACAGCATTTTGGAGCCTTCCTCTCGCATTCGTACGCTATTTACAGCATTTTGGAGCCTCACCGTCGCTTTCGTTCGCTATTTGCAGCATTTTGGAGCCTTCCTCTCGCATTCGTACGCTATTTGCATCATTTCGGACCTTTACGTCCTATGCGGTCCTATGTGCACACCCCCATTTAGTACCTATTTACTGCCATATACTACTTACATACTACATATATACTACCTACAACTGCCTCTATATACTATCTGTATACTACTTATCTACTTCGTGCATACTATCTACACTATATACTACAATATATTACTTATATACTAGCTATTGATTGTTTTTGTACTATAAAAACACTACTTGTATACCACCTATGTGCTGTTTATATACGTACTAGATATCTACCTACGTACTACTTATAACCTTTTTATATACTACTTAGACACTTATCTACATACTATCTATGCTATATATTACCATATACTACCATATACTACCTATGTACTATCTATTGATTGTTTTTTATACTATCCAAGCACTACTTGTATACTACCTATGTGCTGTCTATATACTAGATATCTACCTACGTACTACCTACATACTATTTCTGTACTACTTATACACTGCTCGTAAATTACCCCCCTACCCCCACCCCCCAGCCCAACCCCCCCCCCACCCCACCACACCACACCACAGGGGGGGGGGGGGGGGGGGGGGGGGGAGGGGGGGTGGCAACACTGGACCATATATACACATTACCATGATAGGATTCCCACTGATCTCCATCCGATCAGGTCATTTGTGTGAAGAGACCTCTGTGATGGCAAGATGTTCATGTGGGCTTTGCTTGGTGGTCTGCTACTGGTTCATTCTTGCCGTCGCTACATAATCATTTCCAACATTGCACAACATAATACATGACTATCTGACTATTTTCCAAATTTATGTGTATATATGTATATACAAATATATGTACATACGACTTGTCTGTTACATTTAAAGAACAAACACATGATCAACCGTTCTAAGACATTATTATCTATATCGTCTGGTGTTACCCAAGTACCCGTCACAAGCGCATGCTTCGCAACAATCGTTCTTAGTCATTGACCTTTCTCAGTTCTGAAGGTGACCGACCTTGGCTGGTTGGTGGTTTCAACCCAGATGAAACATATTTATCAAACAGCCATGTGTCGAAGATTACTACTGTAAATAAAACATGTTTTGAAAACATCAACCCGTTCAAATTGATCCAGTTCTTAGTTTGTTATTTCCATCACCTCCATTTATTGACCATTCGCGATGTGGCTTTTAAGCGGAAGAGGAACAACTTGGATCTTGAAAGTGTCCTTTTCGACCTGAAAATCATGCACTCTCACTCTGGTGGAAATTTACTGCCAGCTGAATTTGCCACTACAATCCACAATGGGGTGGTGCCTGCTTTTGTCAACGAACCATTGAGCTATCGTTGTCCCATCGCCACCATTAGTCATATCATGTGTATCTATACACACCATTCAACGAGAGATTCATCAGAAAACAAGCGTCATGCTTGGTTCAGGACAATCATCGCAACGACGAAAACTTGCTAGCCAATCATGATGAACCAGCCCTTACCATGCTAAATCAATGGCTTCAAGCCATCAAACATCAATACCTGACCCAACTGAATTGGACAATCCATAGAAAAATAGCCGATGATAATGAAATCTAATTCCTCATCATGTTGAATAGCTAACAAACATAACTCAACCGTTTAAAGTCATCAAAACCATCTGGCTACACCGCTCCTGGGGGCCGCGGCCTCACACCCCTGTGGCACCGCGGCCTCCCTCACCACGTCACCCCTTCGTCAACAGGTGACTGGTCGAAACGCCTTGCCGGTGCCATCCTCCATGCGCACCTTCCAGTAGCCGCCCTGGCGATGCGCCCCCGCCGTTCCCAACGTGGCCACAACGCGGTCACAACGTGGTCACAACGTGCAGTCCTCGCCTCAGAAAAATGGTGCCATGAAAGGGTCTATAGGGACTATAGTGGTCATGTGATAGTTATATTGATGGCTGGATGATGGTATGTATACATACCTGAAATCACAGATTGACAACTACTTAACCAACCAGTTGTTGAATCAATTGAGTCACCTGTTTTTCATGGTGTATATCCACATTGATATGACAACATCATACCAACCATGTAGTCATGTTCCTCAAAACACAGTAGCCTGGTTCATTAGCACCTGGAATAATCATCAAAAAACCCTTGTCAACTGTTGATCAACCAATACAAACCATTGCAGTAACCGACATCAACCACTACAAAGTGTTGAACAATGGACTAATACTTACTAGTTTATACACTAGTGGTACACTATCAACCACTACTATTTCGCAAGTTTAGAACAATGAAGTACCACAGCCGTTTGCCCGACGATCAGTTGCATCATGAGGCAGTGACCAGCCATAAAGCCCAGGCCTCCCCGTCCACCCGCCTCGTCCCACTCGATGAGGATACCCACCTTGCCGTTCAACTCGCCTTTTGCTTTAAGACCGACCTAGGAGAGTTGATGACAAGGAGAACTATTCCAGAGTTAGTTGATATATTTATTTACCAAAGAGTTCCATATAACAACATCATATAACAAAAAATTAGTTGAAATATGTGGTTTATGAGTCAATATTATTGCGCAACCAATAATAGGGGATCACAACCAACAACCTATAGGGAAAACAATGGTTAATGATAGGGGAACGAGGGGTACAGGGTTTTGACCCACAGCCCCAACCAAAGAGTTCCATATAACAACATAGTATTCCTGGGTGCTTATAGACCTAAGAAACGATGACATTGCTTGATGATTCAATAATTGATGGCTATGATGGATGATGGACCTTGGTGAATATTGCACTAAGCTATTGATGGATAGAGGTTTGCTGCATATTTCCCTTTGTGGCCAATCAATCCAGAAAGGCTATGATTGCATCCCTGTTGGGATGTTCATGTGAACAACTAGCACACTTCTGAATCACTTGTGATACATCCACTGGTTTGTTTGGTTGGTTCATGCAAAATCCTTTTCCATGCATTTGTAAGTTTGCATGTTTCAAAGTTCCTAAGATATCTAAGACATCTGAGTGTTTCTCAAAATGGGAAACCCAAAAGCCATGGTTGGTTTATTACTATCAAAGGTGAAAATAAAGTGGGTAGTAAGTGGAGGGGCCCCAAACTGGCTTGAGAAACCACCATATGTACATTGCATACACTCCGGTGATCTAACATAGCAATGGAAAATCATCATTTTTCTAGGAAAACCCTGGGAAGTCAGATATAACTGGTGGATTTTCCATTGCCATGTTAGATCACCAGAGGGTAAATCTAAAAACATGTATTGCATGGGGGTCTACGGCATCAACTTGCTTGCCAGTCCACGCTTGCACCAACCATTCTTGTGGTCAGCCATGGGATTGCCTCTCACAAGAGTTGTGCTTGTAATCCAACCAGTGAGGGCACATCATCTGTAGACAAATCTGTTTAGGTGTCACCCCTTGCCTGTTCTCCAGTCTTACAGCTGATAAACTTTGATGATGTAATATATGTTCACAAGTTGGATATGAGGCACACACTAGTGGCAAGGAAAAGTAACTTTCTCACAAGTGACTGCAAAAGGAACACCGATCCCAGAGCTGAAATCAGCAGACACTTTGAGGACACATGCCATACTTCATGCCATGGTGGGGATCACTCGGGGCAAAGTCGCTGTGTGAATCGGCAAATCACAACGTGAAATGGACGACTGCCTGAACCAAAACAACAAACCAGAGAGCAGCTGCCATGACCAATTCACTCATTTGGTGTATCCCAGCTGCAAAGTACCCATTATATCGAACCCCATGTTTAACCCAAATAAAATCGAGATCAAACCTCAATGGGCTCGGTCTTTATCATTAATTGAGCATGACTTAACCATCACTGACCATCACTAACCATCATGGATCATCATTGACCATCACTATTTAACATCACTTTTTTACCATCACTATTAACCATCACTGAACCAGCACTTAGCCACCACTCAACCAGCAGCACTTCGCCATCATAAATCATTGTTAACCATCATCACCCATGCTGCTTTAGCACTCGCCAACGCTTCACAATCCCCAGCTGCTGCCCAGCGGCGACTCGGACGAATTGTCCAGCGGTGAAATCCTTCCGAATTGCAGATGAATGGAAGTAAACGATGGAAGGTTGACTATGAAAGCAACAAATGGATCATTACTGCAGATGATGGTTAGCATGGAAGAAATATCATTACCTGCATTGTGGAATCAAAAGCGGCTTCAATGCAGGGAATTAAAAAGTATATCAGCCACGAGCAATACAGGGAATTACAAACCATCTAAATATGATGGTTTCTCAAAATAGTGGACCCCCAAAAAAAAAGTTTGATTGTTACTGTAAATGGTTCAATTGGGGGGGTACCCCTATTTTGAGAAACGCCCATTTCGATCATTGTGGTAGCTGATGGTGAATAATGGTTTACAATGAAGAGTAGGCCTATCGGGGGGGTAATGATAGTCAATGGTAGATATGGAGGATAATGGTGAATGATGATCACTCGCGTTGACGATAGTTATGGTTCAGAATGGTGAATGATGGCTGATGATGGTTGATGATGGACAATGATGGTCGATGTTAATCAGCTTATAGATGTTGTGACCTTCAAGGATATTAAAGTAGTGAATGTTGATGATATAGTTGTGATGGTTGGTGGCTAATACTGGTTAATCAATGATAATGGTTAATTAATTGATAATCATGGTGACTTTGCAAACCATGATCCAAGGAGCAATCATCAAGTTAAAACCCTTGAGAATCGGAGGCTGGTTCATGTATACCGTTTATGAACAGCACCGTGTGAAAAGACCCACCATGATCGAAAGACCTATCCACTTTGGGCGGGTAGTATCCAGCTGGTGGCAGAACGAATGACTTCCAATGACTTGGGGCTGGTTGGCACATGTTCCCCCACCAAATAATGACCGAACAGCATGTGAACACAGGCACAAATATCAGCAACATTCAGCAACCCGGCAACGTCAGCATCGATTGCTTGCAACGTTTCTAGTCATCATTGATCAACAAGAACACTACAACGGAGAAAGAGTCGATCCATAGCCGATTCTCACTTGATGCTAACCTTTACCATACCTGAATGGAGAGTTCCTCGTGCAACATCACCAAAGGTCACCCGTCGCACCCCAGCTGTTCCGAGGCACGTGCTTCACCTTTTTCTTCTTTTCCCCTTTCTTCTCCTGGCAAAGGTGAGGCAGCATGGCAACCGCAGCCCCGAGCCGGGTCACTTCCCACCCCAGCGAGCCATCCAACCTCGGCCCGCCCCCAGCACGCACTTTTTCTCGGGGCGCAGCTCTGCCGGAGCATCTGCCAATTCACAGGCTCCCACGAAGGCATCCAGGTCCCATGGCTGGAGAAGTTGCAGCCCCCCCTGCCACAACCAGCTGCTGCACAACGAGATCAAGGCACTACTGTGGCTGATGACGCTGCTCTCCACCAAGAGGAGCCTGATCGCAGAGGCCGTTGGGAAGGGAGATCACCAGGACACGTGACAGAACTCAACAGCTGAAGAATTTGATGATCTCTATGGGTAAGAAGCCTGCGTCCCCAACCGCTCCACGAACCCAAACAATTCCATCATACTCCATCTATGGTTACTGGCGCACAAGGGGAGAGACGTGCAAACTTATTTGAAGGCTGACACTGACAGAACAAAACGTTCCCATGTCCAAACCCCGCTGCCAAGAGCGGCGGCTCTGCCAGCAGCGATGTGCAGAGTTCTGTGCAATGTAAAGCTGGTTTTCATATGCATCATGCACCGTTCTTCTCCCAAGTTTCCCCGAACCCACATTTCCGGACTGGAACTCCAGAACCACATCAAGCTTGCTGGAATCCGATTTTCGCAAATGAGGTTCCAGGAACCCAGGTTCCCCAAACCCAAATTTCTGGGAAATTGTTTTCCGGAACCCAGGTTCCCGAAACCCAGGTTCCCACAACACAGAGAACCGGACAGGAGGGTGCCCAGATCACCCCAAAAGCTAAATGCGCTGAGACCCTTTAGCCACCCCGGTAACTTTGGGGGAAAAACACGAAACATTTGTCCATATATGTACACATTTATATATAGATATATACATATAGGCTTATTTGCCTTTCATGTATATTTATGTATCTTTATAATCATCTACTCGCTTGTAGACATACATATGACATGTTTTTACATACATATGTATGTGTATATATATATATTATGTTTTATTAAAGTAAAGAGATCTATTTACTTTCATGTATAGATACTTATATATATATGTGTGTGTGTACATGCATTTCCAATATGAATATGTTCAAAATGTATACTTAAAGTATTGGCGGGGCCCATAGCTGGCATCCACCAACTCTTCGCCCAGCAACTCCATCTGTTGCAGTTCTTGCATGGCCCAGCGCCACTCCAGGCCCTTTTCGCAGGCGGAAATGGATGCATTGAAACTCAACCTGAGCCACAAGGGACCGGGGACCCCCTAGGTGCCCTAGGTTACCCTAGTTGCCCCAGTTGCCCTAGTTGCCCTAGCTTGCCCTAGCTTGCCCTAGCTTGCCCTAGGTGCCCTAGTCTAGTTGTTAACTTAGGATCTAACTGTGTGCCTACAAGTCCTGGTACATGTACCTAGCTTGTTCAATGTCGCGTCCAAACCCACTTACTGGGGGACCCCACCATGCAGGTTGAGCGAATGCGAGTCAACTACGAGACACAGGCAAGATTTGCCCAAAGTTGATGTTTCGCTCGAACCGTTATTAATCATGATTAGTAACATTTCTCAAGAGTTGGATTGGGATCACGATGAAACTACAATCCAAAAGCCAAGAAATCTATCAAAAAATGGCTGACCATCCCCTACGAATTCCGGATAATATAGTAAATACTGATCATTGTTCATACAAGATAGGGAATCTTTTGTTACTTGTCAATGAGGGTACCCTCATGGATCTGGAGGTTCACTGGCACTTCTCTAGGCTAACCATGGGTGCTTCTCAAGTCATTGGGCTAGGCTTGCCATGGCTCGAGAAACCAGCATATAAATGTGGCCCCAGGCCACCCACCGAGCAACACATCCATCATCTCGGGTCTGCGGTACTTCAACAAGGCCAGTTGCCACATGCCACCTTTCTCCTCAGGCAACACGAGGCGAGAGGACCTCTGGACCTGCAAAATGCCCAGCTCTATGGGTTTTTTCTCGCAATCTGCGATGGCACTTTTCTACCGATGTGGATCTATAGATCTACATGCATGTTTCTGTACATATATATATATATATTTATTTATTTATTTATCTATTTAGATACATACATATACATGTACATGTATGTCTACATATATGTAAACAAATATCAACATAAATATATAAACATAAAAAAGAATATACATATGTTATACATATTCATGAATCCATGCGTGCGCAACCGGAGAGGGCAGTTCCATGTTTCCATGTGTACCTCTGCAGTCACCGCATGCCCAGCGTCGCATGCGCTCAAAGAGGAGTTGAAGCTCACGGTGTTTGGTTCAAGGTGGCGACTCTCAAGGCCGTCGAACACGAACCTCGGGGGCCGGGGGCCGCTCCTGCCCTCGCTCCCCGGTTAAAGGCCCCACCCTTGAAAAGGCTATTCCTGGGTACCCCAGTAAGCCCAAGAAGCAGTCGTTTTTATGAGTCAACACATAAACATGATCCAATTTCAGTATATATTTGTTTATAGTTTATATCCAACTGGAATAAGCATAATGCCTCAAACATTTTCGAAAAGGCTTGGGCCCTGTGAAACCAATGGTTGCAATGTAAGGATTCTTGATCAAAAAATGTGAAATGCTTGCTTACAAACCGTCCAATCATTCACCATCATGAGCCATGATGAGTTATCACTGATGGTCCTTTGGTTGTTGACCTTGCTTTGATCAACACAAACTGAGAGGCTTTGTCAGAGGCACCAGCGATACTCCGCAGATCCATGCTGGGAGCTGATTTTATCAGTTGGTTTTTGTTGAGTTTCAGCACGTTTCCCTATTGAGAATTGAAACATCACACAAAATAATCAGCTGGATATCATGATTGATGATTGATGTACGCTAGATTATTGATTGATGAAGATAGTCTATGATTGAAACATGTGGCTCTTCATATGTCATCCTACTTCCGGTGATTCTTGCGCTTGTCCACGTTTCTGCGCTTTCAAAACATCCAACAGCACAAATCAGGCCTGGGGGTTCTCAAGCCAGTTTGGGGTCCCCAAAAAATGTTTGGTTCATTACAAATAAAGGATTGGTCTTGGATTATTTAGGGGTGCCCCTATCTTGAGAAACCACCATTTCTAGCCAAAAATTCCAGCGTTGACGCGTACAGTTGGACTTTCCCAGCCTTCACTTCTCTTGCTGAGGATTGAACGCTGCATTTCTCGAGGGTTGGTGGTTGAACAACCCCGTCATGAAAAATGTGCGTGAATCAATCAATCATTTGTCAATGCTGGTGAAAATAGAACATGTCAATCAAATCACCAACCAGTATCAGTCTACCTGTATTGATCAATGTCAAGAAGCCAGCCACCAGCTGGTCGTGCCGACGTTGAACCAACTAGGATGCAAGTGACAGTATCAAACTAGGCTGAGAAAAAGCGACCATGTAAACTTACATCTCAAAGTACATCAGCTAGTGAGTGTGATTCTCAATATAAGCGAAAGTTAGATTCTCAAAGAGCTTTAGCTTGCTGAAAAACTAACAGTAGCTGTGCCATAACATCACCGAACTGCCGCTTATTGACCTAGAAAATAAAAGCGGCCCCTTCTAGACAGTGCAGCTAACAAATTGACACGGCTATTTATGATGAATGAACGGTTGATGGTTAATCATGGTTAATGAAGGCAATTGTGGTTCATGATAGTAGTTGATGAATTGCTAAAGCTTCATGATTACATTTTCCATGGCCAACGGTTGAAAGATCACCAGTCTGGTACCTCGATCAATGCTTCGGGGCATTTCAGCTTTACTGGCTGCTCGGTGATTGTAGCGGCGATTTTGGTTCCAAGCAGCATGGCAGTTGACCAGTGATGTCCTTTCTCACATGCGCTGATGATGGCATTGTAAGAAATCACATCCCTGATCAACCCCATGGTACCAGCTGCAGCCACCGCCGCTATGGCCACTTGCCAATGACCTCCTGGGGCGAAAAACCGCTGTGGGAACCCTAAAATGCTTGGTTCATTGCTATAGATGGTTGATATTGGGTGATAACTGGGGGTACCCCTCTGACTTGAGAAACCCTCTAATGAGTATGAACCACCTTGATCAACTATCGACCATCATCATCAATTATAGCGTTGGCATGCCTTGGCCATTTCAACCATATCACACCGACCGTTGATAATCATTGGATCGATCATTGCTCAAACCACTTTATTAACTATCATAAAGCAATATAAACCACCGTCCTCATCAGAAGGCATGAAACACTCAAAGATATTGACTAATCAAATAAATGATGAGCCATCAACAACTCGAGTGACTTTGAGGAGGTCGAGTTGCCAAAGTGGAAAATGAGCTGGTAGATGTGCAACTAGAAATCCTATTGCCACAAATGCAAATGTGGCATCTCCGCAACTGGTGTACACCCAGGAAAAATTGCACTGTGCGAAAAAATATATATATATATATATATATTATATATATATATAACTATCAGCATAGTAGCACCATTCATGGGCCGCCCCACATATCTTCAACGGGCTTTTCAAGTTGCTATGAGATCGGGACACTGTCGGTTTACAGTAGTTCCTACCCCACAAGTCGCTTGAAGATCCTGAAGGTCCACCACCTGAACCTGCACCACAACCCGGGCACAAGGCACCCCACCACCACGGTTCCCCTGGGTTTCCCCTAGGTTTCCCTAGGTTTCCAGGTTTCCCTGGGTTTCCCCTGGGTTTCCCCTGGGTTTCCCTAGGTTTCCGCTGGGTTCCCCTGGGTTTTCCTAGGTTTCCGCTGGGTTTCCGCTGGGTTCGGTCCTTCTTCACCTGCGCTGATAGCAGCGTTGCGCATGATCGTTGCGCTGCCCTGCACTGATCCGTGTCCAGCCTGGGGCAACGGCCATGTCGCACCCGAAACCCCTTGTGGTTGGAATCGTTGGTTTAGAACACACCATGAATCGTATAGTCATATCTACACTTTGCCTGGTAGTTGCCCTAGTGAACAAACCTAAGTGAAGATCTGGGGGTACCACTCCACCATGCCGACTCGCAAGTGATCAGAGAGTTGATGACGGGTGAGGATGTTGGCACCTGTGAAATCCAGTGAGTCTGCCAAGGATAAGAAATATAAGAATCTGCCAGGTTGTCATGCACCAAACACACCCCTTTTGGGCCGGCAAAGGTCAACTTTGGATGTTTTGAGATTTGATTGTTTCCCCAACACCGCATGAGTTCCATGATGGAAGCGCTTAGTGGTCCACTTCCAGAAGAATCTTGGCCAAAGCGGTGGTTGCCCTTATGGAACATCAGTCCCCAGGCCCTCCAAATGCAGAAACCAGGGCTGTTCTTGATACCTGGCTGCATATGGTGGAGAGCCATGGGAGACCGGTGATCAGTCGCACCATTTCAGGGGCGCATGTTTTTTTTTGCAGTTACCTGCGGAATACAAACATGTACAGTACTTACAATCATTGAACAGCTAACTATGATTTAACAATCATAACAGGGTAATATTGTTTGTTATTTTATCAATTTTATTCAATTCTTTGTGAATGGAAATCATTGATGGATGTATGTCTATTAACAGTAACGCCATCCATTGATTGAGTATTGTCAATCAGCAGATTCACACATCATTTGTAATGTATTACTTTTCACCGTATTGAACAGTGGCATTGTTGATTATCACTATTAGTATCTACATTAGTATTGAGATAATATATGGTAACACTGCTGTCAAGTCAATCGTAATTGTTGTGCTAATAATAATACCACTAGTCATCATTATTTAACATTAAATCTAATCTATTTACTATTTCACTAAATCACACACCATCTCAGCATTACTGTTCATTATTGACATATGCTTAATAGAGTATGCTGTTGATAATTAGGATTACGTATAATCATAATGTTCTTAAATCATTCCATGAATATATTGAAGCATAAGTATAGTCATCATTAATCACTATTAACAATAAGAATTGTTCATTGTGCCTATAATCACACTACTACTATGAACCATTGATATTAGTCAATTACCATGAACATTATCTTAGCTACTAGATATTATGCTTACTAACAATATTAAACGGACAATCAACACTATTGAACCATTATGAACTACTAAATGACTAAGCCATCTCATGTTAACTTTCTGCTTAGTAGGACTACCGAACATTCTGCTGATAATTCTAGGATGGTTTTGTGTCAACATTCTGCTTATAATCAACACTACTAAACCATAGCAGCTACCTGTCAGCTTGTTCACCCAGTCAGCTCTGCGACTTTTGGCACCTCGTCCAGCAAATGCCAAGCACTCTGCCAGGGAACCCTGGAGGCTGCCGTGGTGTAGCTGATGGCAGTTCCTGACGTGTCTCCCCTAGGTTGATGGCAGTTCCCCCAGGTTGATGCCGGGCGAATTGGATTCACAGATCCTGGTGGAACCAGCAGTTGCTGTTGCGCAGTTGCGATTCTGACCATGCCAAAGGTGGATTATTGGCAATTGGCCATGAAAAAACATGAAGGAACCATGGAACTACTGTTGATTCTGACAGAAGATGTTTGTGTCCATCATTACCCAAGTTGTTTCAGACCAGAAACCATTATTTACCAGTGAAAAATTATTGTCAATCATCCATTGGCCATCGCAAACCATCATGAATCATTGTTATGACCCTGAATGTTGTGTAAACTTGGGTGTTGCAACCGTTGGTGTCCATAAGCATTCATTGTCCACTAATCAACCGTGCATTGAACACTAGAAAGCATTCAGTACCAATGCGGCAATCAGTAGGCAACCATCGACTATCCCATAATTCAGCGTGATTGAAACCACTACTGACCATCGTTAAACCCTGTTGACCATTGATTGGAGATTGCAAACCACTTGCAAGACTCTTTTCAACTATTCACCACGACTAACCATGCAAGGGCACTGTTGTGACCGCTGATTTTGGCTAACCTTGAGTATTGTGAACACATTATAGATATTAATTTGTTCTCAATAATTGATCCCTATCATCGTTTTTGTTTAAGCGCTGTTATAGCTTATCACCATCACCCAACCATTAATCAAGTGTTGGTTCGCCACTATCCGATAAACAAAACCATGATAAAGACCATCGCTATTCATTCACCATTCCAAGCCATCATCAAATTCAACATCCATGGATTCTCAATTCATAGGGGTACCCCAGGTATCATCCTTTAAAGCAATCATCGTTATTAATAAACAAACCATATTCTTTGGGGCTACCCTACGCTGAGAAACACCCATATACTAGTTGTCTAACCAGTATTGTTGGTGATTATTCCATATTGATGCCCACTGATGACCATTATAATTCCCTATATATAATACCACTATTAAACATAGTTAACCCTAGAAAATCACCTAGTTTCCCTATTATCAACCATTATGAATGGTTCTAACCCTTTAAAAGCCCCCAATTTCAACCCCTTAACTCATCCATTTTATTCCCTCTTAATCCCTATGAGTAACCCACCCCCGGATGAGCCCATCACCTCACGGCCGTCCTTGCATCTTGGCCTCCTTGGCTTCCGCCAACAGCTGCACTGCACTTAGCCACTGCAGCGCCGCCGCCATGGTCGCGTTGAAAGTCACCAGGTCAACGCGAAGGCCATGTCGCAGAAGCACCACCGCGTAAGGCCACCCCTGGGAACAGCTGATAAACATGACATGTCTCGAGGGTGATGGGGGTTCGACTCAGACTGGGAACCCAAAAGTTATACTTACTAGTAGTTTATTACTATAAATGGTTTGGTTACGTTAGGTTAGTAAGTATCAATAGGATGATGACTGAGAAACAGCCACATCAGCCATCCAAGCAATATGTTAACATCCAAGCATCCGTTAGACTGTGTACTGATGCATTTAAGTAGCCAATGTATGATTGCAAACATGTGCTGCAATGTGATGGTGTGCCGGCGAATATCAAAAAATATTATATGTCACATGTCGGTAAACATGCCCACAAACACATCCTGTTGCGTATTGGCACCCACTTGTACATGCTCCAATTTGCATTAACTGGCATAAAATTGCATCACATGGCACTGTCACTGAACCACCATCAACTAAGTGTCAACAACATCAGTCAACCACCAAGCAATGAAGCATCAACGAACCACCACTAATCACTAATCGTCAAATAGCCCATCTCAACCATCAACTACGCACAAAGTAACCAATTCTAAACCGCACTTAACCATCACTGAACCACCATCAACCATCAAACCCCTTGGCTTGTCCCGCCATCGCCATGGTTCCCCGGGCTGCAAGCCGTTCATCAACGCGTTCTTGGCGGCCAGGTGTTCTGGATCCACGCGCCGCGACAGCTGCAACAGCAAGGACCAAGGTTTAGAGTCCTTGGAGCCACCGACGCGTGGTTGGGAATGATCAATGGTTAATAACCATTATTAATCATTATTAAGCATGAAAGGTAATAGAATAATAAAAGGATGGTTAATAGATTAATATAACCATTATTACCATCATTTATTAACAGTGTGATAGTGTGATAGAATAACAAAAGGTTGATCATTACCAAGGTGTGATCAATGGTAATGAATTAGTGAAAATAATGGTATATACAGTAATTGATATTAGTGATAATCATTATTATTGGTGATTCAACAATGGTTACTTGATAATGATCCAATTGATGGTTAAACAATGGTTAATCATTGCTAAACAACCTGTATCATTCATGGTGAGTAATGATCAACGGATAGAATAACAAAGGTTGATCATTACCAATAGTTTTTTGATGGTTGATCAATTAATGGATGGTGTAATTGATGGTTTAAACAATGGTTAATCATTGCTAAACAACCTTTATCATTCATGGTTAGTAATGATCAACGGGTAGAATAACAAAGGGTGATCATTACTTTCTAATGTTTATTTGATGGTTGAATTACTGATTGAATTGATGGTTAAACAATGGTTAACCATTGCTAAACAACCTTTCTTATTCATGGTTGGTAATGATCAACCGATAGAATAATAAAGGTTGATCATTACTAATGGTTTATTGATGGTTGATCAATTAATGGTTGATGATTGATCAAGAAAGGTGTAGAATGATTAATAGTAATCAATTAGTGATCATTATCATCATTGTTATGGCTTATTGCCATTAATAATGGTTGATGGTCACAAACACTGACTCATCAGTCACGGTCCCATGGAACATAGGTAGCCCATGGTAGCCTGGTTCGAAAATGACCGCTCAGCGGCCCTTGCTTGATCCTACACTTCCAAGTCTCACAAGGTTTATGGGGTGCAATGATCTCCCGAGGTTGCTTTTCACCTCCCTTACATGAGCTGAACAAGCAGCTCTCGTCCCAGCATCCGAAGCATTCAAGTTGGCAATATAGCTGCTGCTGTCAGCATTCACCGCATGGCATCTCATCCATTCCAAAAGTTGGATGCTCTTCTGCCAGCATTGATCTCTCAGACTCATGCTGGTGTTGTAGCTAATCCTGAGAGCTTCAGATCAGCACAGGTCCTCCGTGAATGGGTGGTGCGGCTCGTCCGTCACAAGTTCCTTCTGCCCCCGCCCATCTTGAAATCTATAGATGTGGTGGTTTCTCAAGTCACAGTGCGCCCCCAAATCATCCAATCTTGACAATTTATAGCAATGAACCAACCATTTTGGGGTTCGCCATTTAAAGAAACCACCATAATATATCACTTTTAGATTAAGAACAACGTCAACGCAGCCCATGGAAGTCGCCACTTTGAAACACAAGACGACGGTTTGAGCTGCACCGATTTCTTCGACGATAGTTTTGCGGGTGAGCAACCATCTCCCGGTGGTAAATGACCAGGACTTTAAATTCCCCGAAAATGACCCATGGATATGCCACAAATCCCATAGATGACCTATAGATAACCCAAAAAAATCAGCATAAACAAGTCAAAATATGATCATAAAAACTCACCTTCTGAATAGGCAAACAGGCAAATCCGATGATCAATTCAAACATGGCTGTGGGTCAAAACCCCGTACCCCTGGTTCCCTATCATTAACCAGGCTGTTTTCCCTATAGTTTGTTGGTTACCAACCACCATTAGTTGGTTGATTAACTGCTTGACCCAGCTCGCCACATATGCAACTTGACTCAGGTCAAGCTGCAAATCTGCTTGCAGTTCTTGGCCCGAAGCTTCTTGCAGAAGTTCCTGAGCCCATGGCCAAGCTTTGCCGTGGCATCCGAAGATCATGGTGTTCACCGTGATGATGTTGCGCCTGGCAAGGTCCACTGCCCGTCTTCATGGTGTGTGTGGTGGATTGATGATATGTGTGTGACAAGGAATGGTGGATACATGCGTTGAAAATGCATAAAACATGATGTCTGGCTGAAATGGAGCAGCAACTGCATTGCAGAAGACGGCGTAATTGTACGTATAGTAACAAAAGTGATGATAGCAATAACAAGAGTACGAATAACAATTCCAATGATACCAACAAACAGCATGAGAGTTCACGGCACCAAATATGAATCACAACAGTGCAGTATCAACCATTCAAATGATCAACAAGAACCGCCTGTTTCTCCGCAAAAATTATCAAATGAACATAGTATCGGAGTAGCCATTTAACTTAATTACTTGTTTCCCTGCGACCTTGAAACCATCTGGCCCCCAATATTGACCAGTACAAATCATATACAACCAATCAATCATTACCAACCATCATAAACCATTAACCATCACTAACTGCTATAATCCTAAGTGGTTATTCACCATCCTGATCGACCACCACTAAACACTAAGCATCATGTGATTCACCTGTTTCGAACAATGGGGACCCCCGCAGTTATCATCCAGTCTACTAGCCGTTGACAGTAGTAAACCAACCATCTTTAAGGGTGTTAAACCATTGTTATCAACCATTTTGGCTATCCCAAAATATCATAGTAGTTTCCCATTTAAGTCGTAGTTAGTTTCCCCTTTAAGATGTTGTTTGTTTCCCATTTCAGTCGTAGTTAGTTTCCCATTTGGCCGTGGGTCAAAACCCCGTACCCCTGGTTCCCATCATTAACCATTGGTTTCCTCATTGTTGTTGGTCATTATCCCCCATGATTGGTTGGTTAATATTGACCCATAGCCATATAGTTGGTATATACCCCCTATAATTGTTAGTTATCATCCCCTATTAACTAGCTAGTTAACCATTGATTGGTTGGTTAACTGCTTGACCCATAGCTATTTTAAGAAACCCAACCGTTGTCATCGTCACCAGCTATCATCGTCAGCTCGCCTCACGTTGCTCCATGCCATGGCACCCATCATCTCGGCGGCGGACTGCGCAGAAGCGGCGACCAACCGCGCTGCGGCGACCAACCACGAAGGTTTTGATCAGCAACTGTCAACCACTCTTCTGCGGTTAATGGTGGTTAATGAAGGTCACTGATGGTTAATGGTGGTTAAAGATGTTTCATGGTGCTTGGACCAAGATTGAGGGTAATTCAACATGAGTCGGCCACTAATTCACCATTCATGAAGTGTCAAGCACTAATTCACCATTAGTTCAACGTGAATTTGGCGTTGATTCACCCCTTCTTCTCCATTCTTGTTGGAGATTGTCCCCTATTCCTATCCATTCTAATCCCTTATAAAACCCTTGGTAACCACCCGATTTCTTCATAAATCATGAACCGCCTGCCAGTCCCAACGCCCCTCCTGCCATCTCCGGCTGCGGCTGCAACCGCTGACGCAGGCATTGCATGCGATGGTATCCTCAGGGGCCCTACTTCAGCACTGGGGTGACACCTGGTGGTTTCACTTTCAGCTAGCTTTGGTGAAATCAGTGGTGAGTCATCGTTGGTTAGTAGTGGTCGGCCAATGGTTGGTTACCAAAAATTCAGTGGCTAGTGGTTGGCTTGAAATGCTGACCGGTCAGTAGTGGTTGGTTGGTACCAGGTGTGGATCAGAATGGTTTCTTGGTTTGGTGAATTTGTGGTGATGCGAAGCAAAAGTTCACCGACATGCTGAGCCATGTGGCGATCAATGTTTTGGTCAATCCTTGGCGCCAAAGCTTGGTGGCACGTTCTTCTTGGTGAAAGGATGCTTGATGGTGGGTAAATGATGGCTGGTTGATGGATGGTGATCGTTACTGCGCGGGTAGTGATGGTCATTGATAGTTAACTGTTGGTTGATGGTTGGTTGATCGTTGTTGGTTGGCAGCGGGTAAGTTGCTTAAACATTATTAATCATTTCTATCCCCATTGGTAAACATGATCGACCATTTTGTTGATTATCAGGAGCAACACAAAATTGGATACGTTTTTATCAGAACCATCATGATCAACCATCATGATCGCAACAACCATCATGACACCAACCCAACCATGCGAATCGTAACCAACTTCGCCAACCGAACATATCCCAATCATCCATCCAACCAACCATCCAACCATGCAACCATCATAGCCATCCATCATAACCAACAACCATCACAACCAGGTTGGTGGTTCCAACCCGGATCATAACCATCATTATCATCACTATCACTAAGCATCACTAGTATTAAGTATCATTAAGCATCATTAACAATCATCAACAGCATAATGGTCATAACCATCATAACCATCATAACCATCATAACCATCATGACCATCATAACCAACCATCATCCATTATAACCATCATAACCAACATAACCATCATAATCATCATGACCATCATAACCAACCATCATCCATCATAACCATCATAATAACCATACTGTTAACCCTCCCAATTAATCAATCTGAGGTGTATTAATCCTGGGGTAACATTAACCAACAACCATCATAACAATCATAATCAACAACCATCATAACCAACCATCATCCATTATAACCATCATAACCAACCCCAACCACCAACCATCAACCATCAACCAACAACCATCATAACCATCAGAACCATCATAACCATAAACCATTATCCATTATAACCATCATAACTATCAACCAACCACCAAGCAACCATCAACCAACCCAACCACAACTGCTCTTCCTTCCATCGCCAGGTGTCCAGTTCCAAGCGCTCCGTCAATGCCAGGCTCAGCTGCCATCGTTCCGCCAAGCCGCAGGTGCTGATGGCCCCGCTGTACCTCCGCCCACAACGGAAAGCCGTGGAAGGATGGGGGTCATTGGGGGGGGGTGATCACATGGGGTGGGTGGTGGGTGCATGATGGAATGGGTTCAGTGGTGGAATTTGATGGATTTGGGATGATTGAATGATGGATTTGGATGCATTTGGATGGATTTTCACGGGTTGATGGTCGATGATGGATGGAAGATGGGTGGTTGAAGGGTGGACCATCATTGATTAAAGGTTGATCAATGCTTGAAAGTAATGGTTGAGATCGGTATTGGTTTTCATGGGCTGAGCACGGCAAGCTTAGATGATAAAAGGTCCCCGATGGACCAGTCCTTCAATGGCACCTAAACACTTCGGAAAGCTGAAAGGATGTGCTGGGTGAGCGTAATGCAGTCCAGGCACTGAACGATGCTTGCCTTCAAACCTGTGAGGAATGGGAGATCCATGGGAGATGCATGGATCACCTGAACATCTAGTGGCTTCTTATCACGGCAAACCCCCAAAGTTATGGAACTCATCAGGAACAATTATTAGATAATCAACTATTATCATCACTATTATTCAGCATCACTAGCCATGATCAACCACCGTCAACCAAAACAATTTACTACTATTAGTTCCCATTACTAACCATCCATTAAGCATCATGAATCATTCATCTGCTGATATCTGCTGATGGTGACTTGTTTACAAGGTTACTGCATGCTGCATGCCAGTGCAAATGGAGAAAATCAATTTTGCGTAGTTCAATTGGACCCAAGTCCTTTAACCAGCGTTCAATATACCCCACTTAAGATCACTCAAATGAACCATCATATGACTTAAGGCATATTATCTCCTGGTGCTCATCCCGACTCATCCTCAATTTTCGCACACCTGTTGATTCCCACCGGTCAATTGAGCCATACCATGAACTCACGACCAAGCGTTAGCCATGCTGAGTCAGCACCCAGCAACCTTTCTAGCGTTTGTGTAGAAACCTCCTGGTAGCTCCTTGGGTTTCAAGGCCCTTTATAAGGCTAGCACTGGGTACCCTTGGCTCCTGGCCTCCCAACCGCCAGTTTGACTACCAGTTCAATTGATTCACAAGGTGAATGGCTGGGAAGTCTCGGGTAGTTTCCCCTATGCTTAGTCAACTAGCCATGCCTAGTCACTACCATAGTGCTTTCAAGTAACGCCTAGTCACTTAGGGTCAATCAAAGTGCTAGCGTCCCCTCCCAGTGCTTAGTCACTACCTTTCCGCTAGGTCCAGGAAACTCTTCTCCTCAGCTCTCAAGAGCCTCAAGGCTTCAGTCCAACGATGCTCAACGCGACCCCGCGCAACCCCGCGCACTGGAGCCATCAGTGCTGGGCGAAGCGGGGGGGCTGGGCCACCCATGGCTGCTTGGTGAACGTTGCCCGGCCCCGCCATGTGGCGAGCTTTCTGAAGCCAGGAACTGGGGATCCCCAAAAAATGGTTGGGTTGTTACTGTAGATGATTGATCATGGATGATTTACGGGTACCCCTATTTTGAGAAACAACCGTATATGCACATGTCAATTCGAAGGCCATCGTTGCCAGGCAAAGTCAGAACATTTTAAAAACCATCCACGCGAAATGGAACGCTTCTGGACACTGCTCAGTCAATGAATCAGTGAGTTTCAAAAATGTTGAAAATTGTTTCAAATTCACCTTCTTGAAACCACCAACGAAATGCTTACAGGCGTGGTTTCTAGTGAGATTTTCCATACTTTGTGCTGCTTAGAATCCACAAGCACCCAAACGTTCGCATGAACCCGGCATGAAAATAGTGCCTGTGAGTGATATTCATTCGAGTCTTTTGGGGCGTGCTGTGAAGCACCCGCAGGCCTTGCCCTTCTCCTTACCTTCGGGCTTCTTTCGCTTTCCTTTCAGCTCCTTGCAGATCTATAACGTCCGTGGATTCATGGGTCCTACAGCCAGCACCAGGCCAAGGACCAGGCCAGAACCTTTCAGCTGATCCATGGTGATGGCGTGTGAAGCATCAACCAATGAGTTGGTTCGCCCAAGTTGAGACCTTCAAAGTCAGTCGTGGCTTCCTGGTGACCTCAAAAAACAGCCTATGGCTATGTCCGCATGATTGGTTCTCCACAAGAACTGTTGGTTTTGTTGGACCAGGCGCTTCTCTCACATCATGTGCCAACGAAAAAAATGTGGATTGGTTGCATTGAGGGAGAGCTTTCCAGAATCAATCAGGGCTCTATCGTGCCAACAAATGGAGGGTTCCGGCTAGAACTTCGTGTGAATGTGATCGAATGTGCCTATGGATAGATAAGGGATAGACATCTAACCGTAAGATATCGACATGGTGGTTTCTCAAAATAGGGAACCCCCAAAAGTGCATGGTTTCTTGCTGTAAACAATTCATAATCTGGATGATTACTGCGGGTACCCCTATGACTTGAGGAAACCCCACATAGTAGTTGATCCATTATTGTTGCTTACTATCCTCTATTATTACCCATGATCAATTATCATCAACGGTCATAACCCTACCAAGCTCTATTGAAACCTCTATAAACCCCGATAATCCCCTATAATACCACTACTAACCATAGTCCACCCTAGAAAATCCTTTGGTTTCCTTATAATGAACCACTATAATCCCCTATCAAACCGGATAAAACCCACAGTTCACCCTCCAAAATGCCCCAAGGTCAGCCACCGCTTGCAACGACTCCGTTGGTGCCACGGTGTGTCGCACCGGCGCCTCAACTTGCACCGGCTCTTCATGAACCTCCTGCAGCAACTGCGAGGCCGAACGGCCGAGTGTTGGTGGTGCTAGTAGCAGCAGCAGCAGCAGGAGGAGGAGGAGGAGGGGGAGCAGGAGTAGTAGTGGCGGTTGATGATGCTTAGTAATCGTAACGCATCCATGGGAGATATCAACACCTATTGCCCCAAAATCAATTTGAAAGTCAATCTGAGCTATTTGGCTGTGGGTCAGTTCACCCCGTACCTCTGGTTCCCCTACTATTAACCATTGTTTTCCCTGTGATTTGGTTGGTCGTTATAAACCATGAAATTGGTTGGTGAACTGCTTGACCCAGCTCGCCACAGCTCTCCACCGTGTAGTGACCCCAGGCTGTCTTTCGACTTTCGCCCTGCGACGCGTCGCATCGCGATGCTCGGGACTCCATGGGACCCCACCGACCCCACAGACTTCGACACAAACAAGCCATGGTGGTTATATAGTTATAGCAGGTTAATTATCCAGTTATAGTGGTATACAGGTTGATACAGGTTAATTGACAAATAGTCAATAAGTTAATTGACAAACCAATGGGTGATTATAGCAGGTCAATTATCTAGTTATCATGGTTATACAGGTTGTAATGGTTAATAGCAGCCTGAAAACAAGGCTCGAACCTAAATAAACAGCTCGTGTGTTGGAATTCGTAGGTAACCGGGATGCTTCACCGTGTACACCACATGTGTGGGTCAAAACCCAAAACTCCTGGTGTACTATCACTTACCAGCAAGTATTCTGCAAATATGATTGTTGGTTGTTGATGTACTTGCTGCTTCTTGCACACAAGGAATTCATAATATTCTCCAGTATACTGTCAATTCTTCTCCAGGAATTTATGTTATTCTCTAGTATTCTGATATCTTGCTTATTCTTTAAGGTTGGTTCAAAGAAGGTTTTCCCTGCACTTCCACCAGTACATACAGGCATCCGTACACGCTAGTTGCCTTTACATTTGGTTATTGATATTTTTGCTAGTGTATTGTGATATTAACTAGCATTTGTCATTGTCAACCAATAACCATTACAATCTGTCATCATTAACCATCATTACTGCTTGACTAGTACTGACTAGTGATACTAGTAATACTAACCACCAGTTAACCATCATTATTGACCATCATTATTGACCATCATTACTAGTCATGATTAATTAACCAGCATTGCTGGTGAACTTCTTGACCCATAGCCATTTGAACTGCTGATGAACTCAAGGAGGCATCACAAGTCGCCCAGCGGCTCCTCCTCAGCCTCCGACTCCGTCAGCATGCTGGAGGGCGAATCCACGCCATCGATGCTGAAGGTCAAGGTAGTCTGAAGCCTCGGTGACGGGTGGAGTTTGTGGCAAGCCTTGAAAAATAAGCCTTTGAATGTGTAACATACATGCCAAAAGTTATGTGTATATATTTTTATCTATCTATTTATATCAATGTGTGTGTGCTTTGAATGTATTATTGCTTATTTTTTGAGATGCATACGCAGATGTTGATGAGAATGAATACACTTCATGAGGACGAACAACCATTAACTCTTCAAGGTTGATGGCATGGTGCTTGAGCTTTGCTGTTCGGGTTGCTGAAGCACCATCATCATTACCAAAGGAGCCCACCGTCAAAAGGCTCAACCCTGTTAGTGACTCGGTGCACATGGTGGACCATCATTCACCTTGGCTATGTAACGATTACCACTGATGACCGTCGATGACCACCCATGCGCTGGAACCTATGCTTCACACAGGGGTTGTTCACAACAGCAACCCATGTTTTTCTAGGTACCGGTTTGCAGCCGGACTAGTCTTGTTTTTTGCTATGTTGGAAGTCTTGGTGAACTCCATCCGGAACATGGGTACTATCATGTTCACTTGGATGCAAGGCTGGGGTTACAACTAGGGGTATAACCAAAGGTAGCCTATAACCCGTATACCGTATAAGAATGAAAAACCGTGGTTCGGTACCAGTTGCTAACTGGGGATGCACATCCAAACAGTGTCATAGAAGTTGTTCACAACCCCAAGAAGAAGGGACGAGCCGTCACCCAGGACAGCCATTCTAGCTGGTGAGGAGTGAGGACCGCACTCAGTTTGCTTCACTGCTTGACATCTTCCGCACAGCTATGGACAGGGGTGCTTCAGTATCGGTGAGGCAACGACTGCACTTTTAGTTGATGGCTACTTAGTTGATTCATCTCTGACAACGAACAATTTCACTGACTGATTCAGTTGGATAGAAAGTTGGTTGATGGCTCAAATCAGGGATAATTACGCAATTGTAACGGGCAAGAATAAGCAACAACAACAACAACAAAAACAACAACAACAACTGCTTGGTGATTATAAATACAAGTAGTACCGCACAAGGCGGTGGCGGAAGTTTCCAAGATAGGAGCACTATAGGAGTGTGCAGTTGTGGTTGCGACAATGTGACCATCGATCTGGCCACTTGACTGGCAGCCTATCTGTCTAGCTATCTTTCTATCAGTGGATCAGTTTTCTTTCTGTCTGTCTGACTGTCTATCTATCTATCTATCTGATGATCTATTCGTTTATCTATCTGCCTATGTACTTGTCTTTCTATCTACCTCACTATCTATCTCGTCATCTTTCTGTCTATGTATCTATCTATCTACCTGTCCATCTATCTATTTATCTATCTGCCTATCTATCTATCTGTCTATCTATCTACCGAATTATTTGTCTGATCATCTATGTGTCCATCTGTCCATCTTTCTGTCTATCTACCTGACTATCTATCTACTTTTCTATCTGACTCTCGTTTCGTCTACCTATTTGTCTATCCATCGACCCATCTAGCCATCTGAATCTGGCTATCCAATTGCTTGTCTATTCCATCTAACTATTCTAGCTATTCTATCTATCTATCTATCCATCCATCTATCTATCCATCTATTCATCCATCGATGCATCTATGTATCTGACTATCCATCTAGCCACCCATCGATCTGACTATCGACTTGTCGATCTATCTGGCTACCTCTTTGTCTAGCCATCTTTCGTCTATCTATTCATTTACCTTCCAAATGTGCTTCGATCATGAAGTGTTTTGCATCTAGGTGTTTGGCCACTTTTGATAATTGGACCTTGCAAAGGTGTTCCGATCATCAAGTGTTTTGCTACTTTTGACCTGCAAATGTGCTTGGCGCGCAAGCGTTGTGCACATTTTGGCCACATAAATCACGAAAAGTGACGCGAAACGCAAGTGTTTTCCTACTTTTGTCTCCTGTGTTCAAAAAGTGTCAAAACGTGCTGTGTTTTGACACATTTGCTTCAAAATGTGCTTCTCGCCCTGGCCGCGTGCACTTTTTCGGACATGCAACTTTCAAAACTTGTTAAAAACCACGAGTTTTTGCGACTTCGGACGTGAGAATGTGCTTCGCGCGCAGGCGGCGTGCCATTTTGACCTGCAAATGTGCTTGGCGCGCAAGCGTTGTGCGCATTTTGGCCACATAAATCACGAAAAGTGACGCGAAACGCAAGTGTTTTCCTACTTTTGTCTCCTGTGTTCCAAAAGTGTCAAAACGTGCTGTGTTTTGACACATTTGCTTCAAAATGTGTTTCTCGCCCTGGCCGCGTGCACTTTTTCGGACATGCAACTTTCAAAACTTGTTAAAAGCCACGAGTTTTTGCGACTTCGGACGTGAGAATGTGCTTCGCGCGCAGGCGGCGTGCCAATTTTCATGATCATATGACATCTCCGAAAAGTGGCCCGAAACGCTAGTAAAATTGCAGTTTTTATTTTGGTACGAGATTTTATCTTAAAAATTTGCTTCTGGCGCAGGCGGCGTGCCAGTTTTGAGAATCATGAGGCATCAAAAGTGCTCCGAGCATGTAGTGTTTTTACGATTTTGACTTCCAAATGTGCTTCGCGCCTAGGTTTTTTCACGATTTTGCGAGTTGCAACTTCCAAAAGTGCTCCGAACGTGACATGTTTTTACGATTTTGACTTGCAAATGTGCTTCGCGCCTAGGTTTTTTAGCGATTTTAGCACACACCTTCCGCCACAGTGGTCCGCACCCGCCGCTTTAGCAAGGTACCCTTCTGGACCCTCATGGTGCACAAAACCTTGCAAAACACAGCATTTCGCGACTTTCCTAACATTTTGGCGCGCTCGCATTCTCATCTTTCGCACATCTCTTCTTTCACACATCTGCTCTTCTGATCTACCCTAGCTGAGTTGTCCATATTGTCGGAAGTTAGACTTCTAAACTTCCTTCGACTATCCCCAAAATGTCAGTCCATCAACCAACCATCCCGAATGTATGCGAAACACCAACCAGACAACAGGTGAATCCTTACCGGCGCCGTTGCCGAGCAACTCATCCTGAGTAGGTCGAATGCGAAACGGCAAGGTAATCACTGCACCCGACGGCAGCCTTGGCCAGGCTGCAGCCATTGTCAAGCCTGGTGCATTTTCAGCTAGTGGCTGCTTCATTGCTAATATTTCTAGTCAATAAGTTGGTTAATGGCTTATCCATTGACAATTAGCAACAGCTCATTTTTAGCAACAGACATTATTATTAGCTGGTTCAATTGAACCAACTAAATAGCTGTTGCAAACCAATACAACTAACCAGCAACAGACATGTTAATAGCGGAGAAAAAATCTGCGCACGAACCAACTGCGGCCGCATCCAGCAGGCTTGCCCAGGGGCTCGGTGTCCACTTCCTTTTCCACCTGCCCAGCGGCTGGCTGTGTGGGGAAAGGTTGCTACAGGTGATGATAGTTGTACAGATGTGAATGCACCAATAGAAGTATGCATGTGTCAACACAAATACACAAATATATGGACATATGATATCTTAGATATCATGTGACCATGTGCATACATGCACAAATATACAGTATGATAGGCCAGCCCACCTCCCAAATAACCAAGTAGTTCGTTTTTGACGCTTGTTGCAGGTGTCCAAGCATTGAACATGTGGTTTATACGAAATCTCAATTGGTTGTATTCGTTTCATTCATGCAAGCATAATTCAAACACTGCTGCTGAATGAAACCCTGACCTTCAGGCAACAAAAAACACGTTGTTCGGCAGCATGCGCACTGTATGAACTGATCAAGCTATCCTTTGGTGGCGCCATCAACAGCACAATGGTACTTGCTTCGTGGCGTCCCTGGTGACTTTCAGCTGCAGCTGGTGGGAAATTTGGGAGTTCATGACATCCCAAGTTGGTTGCCTTGCTTTGTTTTCAACTAAGTGATATTTCACCCGGTTTGGGGTTGCCCTTCCCACAGTGATGATGGATTTTGATTTCCTCCTTCCAAAACAATGAAACAAATGGGTCTCAAACAGGAGAAGAACCATCAACAGGAGAAGAACTATCAACAGCAGCGACAGCAACAACCACCACCACCACGCCAAAACAACCATCAACGACAAAGTCTGTCATCTCGAATGCTCACCTGTGTCGTGGGGCCGTTTCGAATGCTTCGCAGGCCAACGCCGTTAGTGGAGAGATCTCGCAGCATCAAACCACCGGTCTCTGGCCTCGGATAGGTCAACCGATGCTTGACCAATGCGGCGGACGTTATTGCTTGGTCTTATTCAGAAATGTCTATAAACCATCTGTTGCTAGGAAGTTGCTGTGTCCCTTGGCTAAGTTTGAAGGCGTCCAACTGTTGGCACAGGAACTGTTGACCCTTGCCACCCGAAAAGGATTCGGATTGGGCTGTTTTGGGCTACAGTACCGGCTACTGGCACCTTGAAGTGATGCCTTGATTGGCCAAGCGTTCAACAACGGGGTGAGGGGCTCCCAACGGGCGCGCACCAAAGCAGGAAAAAACATCCGTTTCGGCTTGGCGTTGCCACGCAGGGAATCTCCACCATAGTTCAACTATCATTGCACTGAAGTTGGACAGGATTCCTGTTCAGTACGATTTGGACATCTTTCAACCATCATGGTCTGGGATACCGGACATGGGATACTGGACATGGGATACTGGATATGATCATGAGATCCAACTGGACTGGCTACAATCTAGTCATTGAGAAGTTGATGTCATCCAACTTGGCTGGCTGAAATTCAATCACTGAGCAGTTCCTGATGCGTGTGCAGGGCAGCTGACAACAACGTGGTCTCTGGTGTGTCATCCATGGAGGCCAGGTATGAGAAGAGCTGCTCAGCATTTGTTTCATTCAAGTAATACTCCCCTGTCTCTGTTGGAAGTCCTTGATTTGGACTCTCTTTCATTTAAACAATGTATGCATTTGTCTAAGTGTGTAAAAATGTGTCTATATGAATATCTAAATAAATATGTGTATATATATATATATGTATATTATATTGATATAATGCATTCACAATTTAAAATCTATCTATTCGTCTATCTATTCATTCATTATCTATCCATTATCTATGTAGTTATCTATTCATCTATGTATCTATCATCCATTTGATCTTATATAACTGTTTATTCATTCATTACTCAATAAATGTGAATATCCATTTGTTGAATTGGTTTTGTATCTATTGCTTTAGAAATTATCATTTGTGTAACCATCCATTCATTGCTTTTGTAATTATTCATATATTTATTGATTTACTTATCTATTGATCTGCTTATTTACTTTTCTATGTATTCATTCATTTGTGGTTTACTACCAAAAATGATTCATAAACTGGATGATTTAGGGGTACCCCCTTTAGTATATATGATGGCTTCTCAAGTCGTAGGAGACCCCCCAAATCATCCACGATCAATCATTTCTAGTAACAAACCAAGCATTTTTGGGTCCCCATGGCTTGAAAAACCACTATATACTAGTTGTTTAACCATTATTGTTGGTGATGATCCCCGATGAATCCCTATCATCAACCATTATTTAGTGGTTTCTCAAAATAGTGGACCCCCAAAATGGTTGGTTTACTACCATACATAATTACTAAAGGATGTTTTGGGGGTACCCCTATTTTGAGAAAGACCCATTTGAGAAACCACCATAAAACATCATTCGTGTCATCCATGTCTGCCATCCTCGCCGTGACGCCGCCGCGCTCCGCTGCGCTCCGCTGCGCTCCAAGCGTCGAGGGCTTGATCTCCAGGTGGACCCAGGAGACCCCAGGCTGGTTCACCACGATGCCACCTGGGCTGCGCCACCGGGAGACCCACCGGTGGAGCCATGGCATCCCACAGGAGCCACCCGTGGTGCACCAAGGGAGGGTCAGCCACCGGTGGAAGTAGGTTCTGATGCTCTCAGTTGGGTCTAGCTGTCCAAAGTTTCATGGGGCAGAAGGGTTGTATGTAGCTTCGAGTCACGTGCAGAAACCTGGCGGTCTTTTCGTGCAGAAGAATCACCTCATTTTTGGTTTAGCCACCCAATGTTTTGGACAGCCCAATGAGCTC
Source organism: Symbiodinium kawagutii (assembly GCA_009767595.1). NCBI lineage: Eukaryota > Dinophyceae > Suessiales > Symbiodiniaceae > Symbiodinium > Symbiodinium kawagutii. Next base: position 64,974 of record VSDK01000531.1, on the reverse strand, counting down.
CGACAAAAATATTCGCTGGAAACAAAGAGTCCACCGCAACCTGCTGGTCCATTTCAATCAGTGACCATCCCCATTTCTCCCCCTCGGTGTTCACCACTAGTTCGCCAGTAAACAGTGGGCGGCCAGCAGCCATCAGGGCTTGGTCCCCCCAAGGGCACCCTTCCAAGCCCCGCACGGTGCACCTGCGCTTGGCATTAAAGGCCAATGAAATAGACCATGTCAAGTCACGCCATCACAGCTGACATTGACTTTGGTCATTAAGGTCAGTTAAGCAATGTCAGTTAAGCAATGTCAGTTAAGTAATTGGTATTGAGTTAAGTAGATTTGGACCTAAATGTCATTTGGCACAGGTCGTCGGGGTACGGCTCATGGCTAGAAGCTCAGTAGGGTTATTGGCCAATAGCCCTGTCCAGACCGACCCAAAAAAAATATTGATTTCTGCTGGTTATTGAGGTCAGTACCACTTGGATCAAAATCCATACTTTGGTGACGCAACATGATGGAAGGTGATGATAATCTGTACACTGATCACTGATCAGGTGACCGTGGGGCTGGCCATCGAGTAGCCCTGGCATGCCCAATGAGGATGCCGACACTTGATCATGGCTCAGAATCGTTAATGAACCAGGACTTAACCACCAATAAGCATCACCAAGCATGCTTAGCCTTTAGCCACTGCCCATCATTAACCATCATAAAGCCATTTCACCAATAAGCATCATTAACCATCATAAAGCATCACTAACCATCATTAACCACCAATAAGCATCACCATCATAAATCCGAATGCAAATTCCTCCATCGCATTTGGGGCATCGATCCCTTCGCTGGCCAAGGCACATTTCTTGTTACGGCCCACTTTCAGCGGCTCATCTGTAGGGCCTATCAGCATCCGTCGGCCGTCCAGCCGCGTTGGTATCCGCAAAAAAACGAAAGGCTTCATCAGGGCATCTTGATGCACAAGAGATCAAAGGTTGATCGAAAAGCGAGATGTCCATGAAGAATCCCGAAAAGTGTTGAACATCCAATCGAACTCATCGAACATGGATGAACATGGGGTAGACGTCACCGTCGTCATCAATCCGCTATGGCAACCCTGTTGTTGTCAGGTACATTCCAATTTTCAGGATCTAGATGTTTAATTACATGTAAATGCATTTGTATAAATATATATATATATATAGAGAGAGAGAGAGGGGGATATAGATAGATAGCTATATACTATTTATCACGTCAAGATATGGCCTCTGAAAATCTGGATATCATAAACCCAATATGGGCGTTTCTCAAAATCAGGAGAACGCCTAATCATCCTTTATCAACCATGTTTAGTAATAAACCATCAATTTTTTGGGTCCCCCATGGCTTGAAAAAACACTATATAGTAGTTGTTTAACCATTATTGTTGGTGATGATCCCCGATGAATCCCTATCATCAACCATTATAGTCCACTATCTAAAACAAAAATGAATTCAGGGGCTATCCCAAACAGCTGTACAATTTGCATGCAGGGCCTGCGTGAAACCCATGTACCTCTTTTCGGATTTATTAATGGTTGACCTGACCTGCTAAAATCACATTTTTGTGGTCAGTTGAGGATACCATCCTGCGGAAAAAGAGGTAGTCTTTCAGACTGCCAGTGTGTCAACATTCTTTCTTGCGCCTGGCACCTGTCATTCCCACCGAAGCATCTATTCCAGTGAGCCCAATCTAAATCAGCACCGGAACCTTCCAGAACCGGACGTGGAAGCTGCACCCGAACCCAACGTGAGAGCGACCAGCCGGGCAGTTACCCCAGATCGCCCCGGAAGCTAAATGTCTGAGACCCCTTAGCTACCTCGATAGCTGTTGGGGAAAAATGATGATTTTGCGTTGCGAACAACTAGAATACTGGTGTGTAATCATGATCAAACCATTGACGAACCATCCACCATCAATCATTGATAGTCGTTAGTTGGTTGATCATTCTTGATTAACAAGAGAGCAACCATCAACTAACTAAGTAACTAAATCGTCATCAACTGGCCATTCAGCAAGCATCAACCGATCACGATCCAACTAGTCTTTGGGATGGGTTCACTGCTACACCATTTTTGGATTGTTGATATTGAGCCATAGCCGTATATAGGTGTAGGTATATTCCTACCATAGTTGGTTATCTTCATCTGTTATGAATCATTAATCAGCAGCCACTCACCATAGGCTATAGCAAGTATTCACCATTTTCGAGCCATTAGCCAACGATCGGTATTAGTCAACCATTAGTTATCAATATCCATTAACCTTGTTGTTTCAACTTATTCATTATCTGTCAGCAGCCACCAACCATCGGTATATTCCCTATCATTCATGTTTCTTATGACTCATTACCTCTCAACAATCCGATTTCATGAGCTAATCAGCCACTAACCCTTGGTTCAGCCCTGTTGGTTAAGCCATGCCGAGATGCTCAGTTGAAACTGCATGGGCTTCTCTTCGGCGCTGCTGGTCACAGTGAAGACAACGGGCTCGGTCGGCTCCGCCATGGCGCTGTCTTCCCCACATTGGGCGCAGGCTTCGAGGGGTCACAACAGGGCGCTAGGTGCCATGGTCGCCATAGACCTTAAGGATCCTTAAGGACTAACTGATTGACACATGATCCAACTACATTCCAACAGTTTTGATGCAATTGCTGGGAGAAAAATCCCAGGAACCGAAAGATTGGGGGGTAGAACGGAAGCAAACAATGCTTAGAACCTCAATGATTGCTGGTTGCTGGTGGGAAAAAAATCTTACGGTGCCAGCGCTGGTTCAACCGGTTGAGCACACACTGTTCGTGGAGGATTTGAGCCCGTTCACGGATGCGCGTGTTCATTGATTCGAAGACTGGGCAGTCTTTGGATCGAAACCAACGAGCAGCCTTGCATTTAAAAGCATGTATCAAAACCATCTTTAACCTCGGCAACCACAAGTTGTGCCGCCCGGGATCACCCGCTGCATCACTTCACGGTGCTGCCGGCTGTTCGAACTTTTTCCCGGTGACACCCTGCCATCCGCAACCGCCTTCTTAGAAGGCAACAGCTGGCATCACCAGCAACTGGCCAGTGTCGAAAGCTCTCTTTGTCCATGGTGGCTCATGAAGGTTGACACAAGGAGCCCTATGGGGAATAATGGTGGTTAATAATAGTGGTTAATGATGATATGAATCATATCATCAAGACCTGAATCTAGTTGTTTGGTGATAACTGTTGACGATGGTTGATCGAGAATGATTTGAACTCGTTGATTGCTATCAAAAACGGATTGAAGTCGTTAATAACAGGAAAATCCAGAACTTTCAAATGGCACGCCTGTGTTCGGCTATTGCTAAACCACCACTTCTTGAGCCCCAGAAATCCCGGGTGATCTACAATCAAATGATGGGGGGTGGTTTATTGATACAAATCTCTCACTAAGATTCGCACTGCTAATCACGACCTGGTGACACTGATCGCCGCCACTTGGCAAACACACGGTCATCCCTCGTGGTCGGCGCTCGGTGTGCAACTTCCTCAGAAATCGATGTCGGTGTGGCCTGGAACAGTGGCAAGAGATTGCCGTCAGCTGCATCAACGCTGCAGTCATCGATCTTGAGAATTCCCTTCTTATTCTATTCATCAACTGTTTTGATCATCAATGGTCAATTGATACCATCAGCATCCATCATCTAGTACAATCATCAAACATCACCAATCATCAGTCACTACCATTTGGTTAGAACCCACCCGGTAGCTCCTGTCCTCGCTCCCCCTTGAGAGGGATACCCCGGCTCCAAGCAACTCCCTCCCAACCACCAGCTATGTCATCAATACCACTCGTCATCATTGCACATCCCAACAGTGAGGCTACTCTGGTCTGGGATGTGAATACCTGCAGTACCATGATTTTGACCCACAGCCATCTAGTGGAAGTTGTTATCCTCTATAGTCAGCTGCCCTTCACCGTTCTTGACCATGGACACTTCTTCGCAGTTCTCAGCCTTTACTAGTCAACATGAGCCATCGTCAGCTATTTTTACGCAGTTTAGCCTTAATTAATCATCAATAAACAATCCACTGGTTTTCATCTTTTCGTGTCAACCATCATTGAATCATTGTCAATAATCATCAACCACCATTTCAACGACGGCAGTAGTTAGTGGAAATGGCTGCTGAAATGGCAACGCTGACAATGATTGTATTCGTGTTCCATTCATCAGTCCTAACTTGCTGACCAGCAACCTTTGATCAACCAGCGAGCTGCTAACTATCATGTTTGTGAGTCACCACAATAAATTTCAATGCACCATTGTCAACCATAATCAACCATCATGTTCCGCCATCATCAACCATCACGTTCAACCATCACCAGCCATCATCAACCATCATCAATCTGCAACTTTTGCCAAGCCATCGCCGGTCAACCCCACGCGCCGGACCTGGTACCTGGCAGTCCACCTCACCATGCTGCATGGCGATGCCATGAGGTCAGAGATCAACAGCCACGCGACGGGTGAACCATTTACGAGGAACACGACCCCGTCTACAACTGGTTAGTGGTTGAACCACCGCTATGACAAATATTAGTCAACCAACGCTCCGGGCGGGCGTCACGACGCGCCCCGAAGAACGTCAAGACGTGATCAGCAAACATTGAAGGAGAAAAGTATATCTAATGGATCAGGCATGTTAAGAGTTGATGCACAAGC
>VSDK01000531.1:32573-59446 GCA_009767595.1 Symbiodinium kawagutii | reverse complement strand
GTAGCATGCCCCACCCACCCCCAACCCCTGACGTGACGTAGCATCCACTTCATGACGCAAGTTGCAACGTACGTTCACATGCCCCACCCACCCCCAACCCCTACCCATAGGTACGAAACCGCATGCAGGCTGTTTGAAATGCACACGAACTCGCCGTGCCAGGCAGTACAATGCAATTTCGTACGCGTCGCGACACCCGCCCGGAGCCACCAACCATTTGTTAGTAACTACTAGGGAAGATTAGATGCAAAAAATGTTTGAAACCACCAACCAGATAACCATTCATTACCCGGCAACATATGTTGGTGGTTTCTCAAGTTGGTTTATTATACTAAATGGTTTACGCTAATTAAATGGTTGGTTTATTACTAAATGCGACTCATATTGGAGGAATTGGGGGTTGCCCCTATTTGGGGAAACACCCCCATGATTGCTTGTGTTTATATGGTTGGCGGTTTTTCACTAGCCTGAGTCATGAAAGATATGCGCAAGTCAACCAACCGACCATGACTGGTAGTACAGCTGAGAAAGTAACATAATAATGTTTGAAATCACCAACCAATCTATGAACCGACCAGTCATTGTTTGACGATCGATTGGTTGGTGAACCATCTGTAACCCGTAGTTAACCATTGATTGAGCATTTTTGGGCACCCAAATGCTTAGCCATGTCCAATCATTTATTGGCCATCCATGAACCACCTACGACGATTGATGAACTATTGAATAGTCATTTCTGAAGCACTTGTCAAGCCTTTCGATTGATCAGTTATGTATTAACGGCTATCCATCTATCCACAATAACGACTCAAACATTCAATCACGTGGCCCCTTTCTTCAGCATGTACGAAGCTCCCAACCATTCAAGCGGGTCTTTCTCAAAACAAGGGACCCCCAGGTATCATCCAGCTTATCAACCATCTTTAGTAATAAACCAACTATCACCTTGGGGTTCCCAAACTGGCTCAGTCAAACCTCCAAAGTGATCTATGTTTTCGCTTCATTCAAAGTCCTTCCTGAAGACCCTGGTCTTCCAAATGTCAATGGCTTACCTATTCTTTAATGTCTTATGATTAATGTTGTTAATAGGTAAGCCATGATTGATGGCTTACCTATTCTCATACAAAATGCTATCCAAATGTTAATGTCAATAGCTAAGCCATTAACACCATTTCTATATTGATAGCTACCATTAATGGTTAACACCATGTACATCCAACATTTCTTGGTCCCTGAAGACCTTCATCTTCCAAACTTGGAGCTGCCTCAAGCCCCCGATCTGCGGCATACTCCAAGGCTGACCTGGCGAGCGGCTTCCCAGAGGGAAGCCGTTGCAGGAAAGCCGTGGAAGTGCTGGTTCAAACAACGGGGTTACCAAGGTCCAGCTGGGTTTCCAGTTGGTCCATTGTCCAGTTGGTCAGGTTCAAACAGCAGGGTTTCCAGTTTGTCTTCCCATGATAACTGGCTGTACCCCAGTGCCTTGAGAAACCACCAGGTATGGTTGAACCCCGCTGGCTTGAGACCCCCCACTTGCCCTCGTTATCCGGGAGCAGTGGGTTGCAGTCGGGATGTGCTGCGATGGCAGCATACGACCTGAGCCCACGGTGGTCCTGGCTCTAAAGAGGGGAACGAAGGGACCAACAAATGGGTCCTTCACAAGATGATGGTTTCCGAAGCCATAGGGGAACCCGGAAAAATAGTTGAATTATCACTGTAAATGACCAAGAAAGGATGATTTGGGTATTCCTTTTTTGAGAAACCGTCGTATGGACCACATGGTTGATAACCCAGGTTAGGTAGGGCTTTTAGGTCCTAGGTGCTCACTAGTGATCAAAAAATGGTTGATATCCCGTGAATAAGTCGTTTATTGTAGGGGACTACGAACCATCCCATGTTACAATTCTGAGCCGTAGCCAGATAGAAGTCCACCAAACATGTGCTTGTTTTATAGGAAACCCATCCATTTTCAGGGTAGCTTTCTTGCTCAGGAAACACCTCCCCTGTCGTGCTGGTTACAGCCCCCCCCCCCGCGATCTCAATGAATTCTCTCCACTTGCTGCGGTCCCTTTCACATGCATCGCCACGATGGCAAAATTGTCAATGATGCTTGGCCAACAGTTCACTATGATAGTTGCTTGTTGGTTGATGACAGTTGATCATAGTTGGACCCAGTATGCTCAAGCCCATGATGAACACTGGTCATGATGACCATCAGGAAACTGTGGGATCCACCAACTATGGCCACTGACCATCAACGTGTCACCTTGCCATGCCAAGGGGCTCCTTGTCCCCGCGCAGCGCGGCCAAATGCAGCGCCGTGTGACCCTTGTTGTCCTTGGCGTTCACGTCCAGGCAGCGGCCGCTCTGCACAATGGCAGCGCAACAGCCTGGACCTCACCGCTGGAAGCGTGGCGACCTGGGGTTTAGGGGGCTTAATACTAGTTAGAATGAAGGTTACAATGAAGGTTATAACCATCACTGATTATAGGTTTTTAATGGGTGTTTAACCATTTATGATGCTTAATGACCTAGTTTAGAGGTTACCATTGCTGATGGTTAATGATAGGGAATACTAAGCAACAATAGTAGGGAATATACCAACGATCTAACCAGCCATATGGGTTTTTAAAGGAGATTACAATGGGTAATTTCAAAGGGATTAATAGGGAATAGTCTCCATTAAACGTGTGGCTAAACAACTACTATATGGGTGTTTCTCAAAACAGGGGACCCCCAAAGTTATGGCTGTTGTTTTACTAGTAAATGATAAATAAACTGATGATAAAAGGGGGTGTCTCTATGACTTGAGAAACCACCAAATGATGGTGTCATAAGAGAATCCCTTAGGTACTATAAATCTTAATGACCTATGGCAATAAATATACCGTACTCGTGGTTGCATTCATCATGGCGTCATAAGACTGGCTACCAACTGGCATATATAAACTATTAATGACCAACTAATGATGGTTCTCACAAAATGTCCACTATTCCTGGTGAAAACCAACAATTGATGGTAAAAGCCGCAAAAGCCCAACTATTGATTAATCGATTAATAATGGTTGATTCGTATTCGTGGTTATCAATGGCCTGACCATTTAATGATATCGATATCCAATCAGTGATGATGAAGAGCAATAGTCACACCACACACATAATTTACCCATCAATAGTGTGAATGGCTTATAGTATTTCAGCATTATGTATCACCAGTAATCAGCTGGTATAACAATGATCAAACAAAAGCGAAGTTGTGCCAGTGGATTTACCAATAAGTAACCATAGATATCATCCATAAATATCCATAAATGTCCATAAAAATGGTTTGCAAATGTGGATCTACTATTCATAAACAGGTGGATATCACCGACCTCTCGTGCTATTTGGCAATGACGCGGATCATCAAGCGAAACATGGCCGAATGCGAAGGAGAAAACCAAAAAAATCCATGCCAAGCAAGCGGTCGCCTCCAAAGTGATTTGAAGGAATAAATGCATCAACTATGATCATAACTCAGTATGATCATAACCAAAAGGTCAATGCAAACCACGTAGAATAGCTATCTTTAATCATATTGAGGTAAGATGGAGTCATCGAGTCCATTGCTTTGGGGTGATCAACCACCTCTAGCTTTAGCAACCTATCGCTGTTGATCCACCATCCGATATATAGCAGGGTAACAGCTGGATCCCCCGTCATTCCGTAGTCGCATTCTGGATCATTAAGGCCTAGTATCAGCCAGTGGTAAGCATTGTTAACCACCGTTAACCAGGCTATTCACCATTCTTAACCACCATTAACCAGGCTATTAGCCACTAATATCAAGCCTTAATAAGGCTATGAACCATCTCTGATGCACCAGCTGAATCAGCCAGGTGATCCCCCTGCCCTTACCCGTGGCCCCTGGGTGCTTCCTACGACGCTTGCCGGCTGCAAGGTGCAAAGCCGTGGCCCAGAAATCCTACGACGCGGGCGCGATGGCAGGCCAAGCACCGCTGGTGAGCCACGGGGAGTTTCTCAAGTCATAGGGAGATTGATGACGAATAGGGGTGAAACCATTACTCATGGGGATTCATGCTTGAACCATTAGTTTTCATTGATGGCTATTCAATTCATGGTTATCAACGGTTATTAATGGTTAATAATGGTTTAAGTATGCTTAAACTAATGCTTAGGGGGGGTTCCCAAAATCATAGGATAACCATATGGTTTTTTTCCCCAAAGAATAATCATGAACAATCATAGGGGTGTTTCTCAAAATAGGGCCCCCCCAGTTATCATCCAGCTTCTTTACCATTCACAGTAATAAACCAACTATAATTTGAGAGTACCCTATGCCTTAAGAAACACCCATATTGCTGGTGAAGAACGGTCAAAAATGATGCGAAGTAATGCGTGTTAGCCAACCAGCCAACCAACCAACCACCCCCTTGACAATGCTTGACCTTCACATCCTACTCTTCAGAATATTTCGCTAATGGTTTCATGCCGTCCCCGGTACAAACACCGGTGGCAGCGGGATGATCGTTCTAAGACTGGGATCTGAAATCTCTAGGCTTGAACTATCAGCCATCATTACCCATTGTTTTCCCACTACTATTGTTGGTTATTATCCCCCATTGTTGTTATTGACCCAGCTCGCCACGTGAGCCTCAACTGTCAGGGGCTCCTTCTCGGGCTTGTCCACGCCCTTGAAATCTTTGCGCTGACACATGATCTCACAGAGCTCCTCACGAGGCCAACCCCTGTCGGCGCTTCGAAACCTTTTCGAATTCACCAAAACTGGTGGTTCTTCAAAGTAGGGGTGCCCAAAAATGCTTGGTTTATTCCCCCCCTGCCAGGTGAGGGTTGTTAGGTTTTATGTCAGTTGCCGCTCCTCTCCTCTCCTCTCCTCTCCTCTCCTCTCCTCTCCTCTCCTCTTCATCCTCCTTGCCGGACCTCAACCACGACCAACCAGCCACGCCCAGTGGTCGCTTCCGGACCTCAAGCACGACCAGCCACGCCCAGTGTTCGCTGCCGGACCTCAACCACGACCATCCACGCCCAGCGTTCGCTCCCGGACCTAGACCACAGTGTTCGCTCCGGGACCTCAACTCCCATGCCAAAAGCTATGCCAGATAGTTCGCTGCCGGACCTCAACCACGACCATCCATGCCCAGTGTTCGCTCGCGGACCTCAACCACGACCATTCACGCCCAGTGTTCGCACCCGGACCTCAACTCCCATGCCAAAAGCTATGCCAGATAGTTCGCTGCCGGACCTCAACCACGACCATCCATGCCCAGTGTTCGCTCCCAGACCTCAACTCCCATGCCAAAAGCTATGCCAGATAGAACGCCAAAAGCTATGCCAGATACAATGCCAAAAGCTATGCCAAATAGAATGCCAAAAGCTATACCAGATAGAATGCCAGAAGCTATGCCAGATGGAGTGCCCAAAGCTATGCCAGATAGAATGCCAAAAGCTATGCCAAATAGAATGCCAAAAGCAATGCCAGATACAATGCCAAAAGCTATGTCAAATAGAATGCCAAAAGCAATGCCAGATACAATGCCAAAAGCTATGTCAAATAGAATGCCAAAAGCTATACCAGATAGAATGCCAGAAGCTATGCCAGATGGAGTGCCCAAAGCTATGCCAGATACAATGCCAAAAGCTATGTCAAATAGAATGCCAGGTACAATGCCAAAAGCTATGCCAGATAGAATGCCAAGAGCTATGCCAGATAGAATGCCAAAAGCTATGCCAAATAGAATGCCAAAAGCAATGCCAGATACAATGCCAGAAGCTATGCCAGAAAGAATGCAAGAAGCTATGCCAGATAGACCTGTGTCAGATTTGCATGCGATGGTGGGGATCACACAAAGTAACGTACTTATTTTTTAAAAAGCATATATTCATGGTTTGGGAGGTCCCCATCTTGAGAAACGCCCATTTCCACGATCCAACAACATTCGCCGCCAGCGATTCCCAACTATTAACGCAAATCACTCGCGCACCACAACAACAAATAGTTTTCAATCACTCTGAAACGTTGTGAAAACTGCATTTGTTTCACCAAACACAAAATAGGGGTACCCCCAGTTTTCATCCTTCATATGAACCATTTAAAGATGGGGGTACCAAACCAGGGGGGGGGAGCTGCGCAGGACTTTATAGACATAAAAAGGGGAACCTAAGCCTGTGATGTGATACAATTGGCAGGGCCTGACCCCCTGATAGATCATAAAACAACCCCGGTCAAAACCACCAGTCAGGTATAAAACCAAGGAGGTGGACCCCCACACTGCACTGTCTGCAACGGTATGCCGTCTATAAAATCAAGAGCCCTATGGCTACTTTTTCATTCTTTGATCATCCTTGATCCACACATATCCACACCCACTATATCTGACAATCATTCGGGATAATTTTCAAAGCATATTCAAAATAGAAATATGTCAAACAAGATGATATAAGATGCGAAGCACAAAAAATACAAAACAAAAAATCAAATAAGGAAAACCAACAATCAGCAATAATCAGCACGCATCAACACAGCCACATTCAACAAATGTTGGAAAATTGAATTTAATCCATAACTTGGGGGTCCCCAAACTGGCTAGGTCGAAACCACCAACAACAGGTTTCGCCACCAGCAATCCAGGATCCACCGCTCACCATGCCCCCCCCACCCTTCCCCACGAGCGCACCTCCAAGCCTCGAAAGGCCGCCACGTGAAGCAAAGTCCAACCACGAGGCGTCTGGTTCACAGCTGCTGGGGATGGTGACTTGGAACGGTTGTTACGGTGTTCAGTGGGTGGATGAATCTGTCCAGTGGCTATGGTAACTGATGATGTTTGATTTCAGCGGCTGTTGATGATTCAATGATGTTCAAGTTGTTGTGATGGTGTCAATCGGTTGTTGTTCAGCGTTTGTGCTTGAATAAAGGTTATTCTTATGGTTGAGAATGATTGTGTTTCAATGGTGATTTGATGGTTGCCAGTAATAATGATGGATGGTTAATGTGGTTTATTGAATGTGGTTTATTGATTACTGTACTGGTTATATATATAAATATATCTATATAAATATGAAACCGCAGATTAGACCACTTAAATGCTTCGAAATCAAGGCTTTCACCATGGCTTTCAGGATGCTTCTTATGTAGTTGCTTCCCAAAATGGGGGTACCCCCAGCTCTCATCCATTTGATTCACCACGTACAAGAATAAACCAACCATGACTTTGGGGTCCCAATTCCAATAAAACCCCCATTTGGGTGTGAACAGGGGTCCCCCAAGTTATGGTTGGTTTATTGCTAATAATGATTCGACAAGGATGAAAACTGGGGGTACCCCTATCTTGAGAAACCTCCACAGATGCATGTTGAACAACGAATTTCACAGGGGATGAGCACCGCTCCAAGCCTTGTGCTATGGTTGCAACTCCCCAGCCAGGGCTCCCCAGTGAACGATGACGTGGTCACCGCATATGTGCGCACCCATCACGCGCTGATAGGGTTGAGGTTGGTTGGATATGGATGGCTAAGGTTGGTCAGCTGATGGTCAACTAGTGATTAGGTAAATTGTGCTGATGGTCAACTCATGGTGACTAATGGTTACTGATGGTTCATAGTAAGTATGGTTCACTAGTTGTGGTCAACTCATGGTTTATAGTAACTATGGTTAACTTCTGGTTAACTACTGGTTAACTAATGGTTACTAATGGTCACATTCACTTAGTTGATGCTTATAGTGGGTAAACTCATGGTCAACTAATGATTCACTAATGGTTAACTAATGATTAGTGTGGTTGGTTCTTACCATTTACAATCGAACCAGTATTAACCACAAATGAGTAAGTATACACTATACACTAATACTTGCTCTTAACCTTTGCTTAGTTGATGTTTATAGTCAATACCGAATTGTTGGGTCAATACTGTGTGACCATTGGTAACCATTACAGCGAACGTGACCAATGCTTATGTTCACTTAGAAATGGTTACTCATAGTTACTGATCGTTGCTAATGGTTACTAATGGTCACGAATGATCACCAATGGTCACCAATGTTTGATTAATGGTTACTCATGGTTACTGATGGTCACTCATGATGAACCAATGGTTAACTCATGGTGAATCGTTGGGTACTTGGACTTCTGTGGATGCCTCAGCCCGTGTTGAACTACCAGCGGCTGGCGCCAGCGGCCATAGCCAGCTCTGCTTCTACCAGGTGCGTCGCAGAAGTTGGTCAAACCATTCAACTAGGGTTCTACCATATGCTGGTTTCTTAAACTCGGAGTACCCCAAAACTGGATGGTCATTGCCAAAAATGAGGAATATTGGATGACTTGGGGGATCCTTATTTTGAGAAACCACCATATCTGGTAGTTACATGTAGCTACCCTTCCACCAACCGAGCTAACTTGGCGTTGTCCCACCGGCCCTCCGCACCACTTCATTGGTGAAGGGCCAGAAAGCGGTCCGAGCCAAGGCAAGCGCATCTGTGAGGCGACCTTCCTCAACCTCGGTGCTGCACTGCTGCTGGGCACGTCCCCAGTGGTGAAGGGTTCGCTGGGTTCACCAGGCAAACCATCAACCAATAGGGCTGATTCACCAGGCGCATTTCTGGGATCACCTTAACCACCAGGCTGATTCACCAGGCTCATTTCTGGGATCACCTTAACCATGCCCACGACCCAAGGTCGTTGATGTCACCCAATCAGTTGGTGGATGGAATGTACTACCTATGCGCATTGCTAGTCCAACTCTCTTCCTTTCCTGATCTTTGCTGAGCCTCCAAGTTGATCCCTTTGGATGGTGCGAGGGGCAAATGCTATATGGCTAACAAAGACTTGCATGATATGTTCAGTCACGGATTCAAGTTCATTTGTTTGTCTGGAACATCCCGGATTGCGACTCATCTCCACGGTAAAACCCTGCGCACGCATCGGTGATCTGGCCGCTGAAACTCTTTTCGCTCCATGTGCTATCATTGCTCTTCAGGCTTATGCTAGCAACTCCGCGTATTTCTGCAGCCAGCCCGCCGACCAACCAATCTCCTCTAGATACCACAATACACCACTTTGAAAGAAACTTCTGCTGAATTGCTAGTGAGTGATGAAGGAACTGCAGTAAAACATTGCTCTTTGACACCTACTTCTTGCATTGCAGGAGTTTGATGTCATCTTCCTGTTGCTTGAACTTTTGAAACGAGAGAGGGAGAGGCCATGCAGTTTTGGGAGGCATAAGCTGCTTTGGTGTCTAATTATCGAGAATCCAATGAACAGTGCGCAACTTTGTCAAGGAACAGTGCGGAACTTTGTCCTATGGCTCTAGCAGACTTCAAGGGGCCTGCTGCCATTCAACTGACTTCGATGACTTGATGGACCACTCAAAACTCAAATTTCAACATGGGGCAACCTGGCTCATAGATGTTGATAGCGGTGCTTGGAAGCATCGCGTTGCCAAGAGCTCTGCAAGGGCAAGCAATCCCCTGATGATGAAAAAGACTTTGCAAGTTGCTGGCCGATGGCCCCCTTCATACTTTGACACGTTTCATCTATATGCTTTTCCCTTGCAAGATGCCACTTCAAAAATACCCAGGTGTTCTCAAAAGCCCCCCAAATTGTGCAACTTATCCCCCTGGCTGGCGATCAAGCCAAGCAACAAAATCAATACATTTTTGCATATATATATACACATATATATATGTGTGTGTATATATTTATAAATATAAAAATATATATAGTTGTATATATGTATTATTGCTATATTATGTATAGTTGTTCAAATATATAAGTTGTTGACTGACAGCAAATTTTCAAATGTCAACCGCTCAACTTTCAACCAGCCAGTTGGAGATATTGGAAGTCCTTCCAATTCTACTATTGTCAGCCCAAGTCATTTCTCTGAAGTCAACCCTCATGATCCTCATGAGCATCATGAGGCACTTGTAGTGCTTCAATCAACAAAATGTTTTGTGATTGTGGCATTGGTGTCGGAGATGAAGGCTGCCACAATCTGACGAGACGATGCAGGTTTCACATCGTTCTCCATGCCTTCACCAAACTCCAGCAGGTCTTTGCACGTCCTGTCCAGCACCTGTGCCGACAGTTCTTTGCACTGGCGATCCACCCACCATGTCACTTCGAACGGAGAACACTTTTCGTTGTTGTAGGCATCACTTGTTGTGGATCCGACGTAAAGCATGTAGTCTTTGACAGGTTTCCAAGTCGTGTTGTACTGCATGTACTCTTCATGCGGATCATTGACGATGCGAACCACTTGGCCACGCACCAACACTGCTGGATTCAAGTCTCGGGCAAAGACACCACCCAAGCCACCGGTCAAGATGCGATTTTTGGCTCCGGCACTTGAGTATACCCAGTGAAACTCATAGGTGTAGCCCACCGAGACGTTCTTGCACCATTTGAACTCATAAGGATCCAAATTGCCACGAGATGGTGGCTCCTCCACGGGGGCGCAAAAGAATCCGGGACGGATGTTGTTTGGCATGATCTCCTCGGGATTGGTAAAGGCCTGGTCCACATCGAGGGAATACTCGGCATCATCGAAGTTGCAATGCTCGGCACCCAAGTGAAAGTGAGTGTTCACGTGGATCAGGTTGGGAAACTCATGTTGAATACCTGGGAGGGTACAGAAGTGATCAGGAAGTTGCAACATCAAGAAATGAAGTCTGGCTGTTCATGGAGTACGTCTGAGGCCTGCAACTGCATCTGATTGTCTACGTGGCGCACTTTTCGTATACTGACTGGAAGAACTGTTGCTGATGCTCTGAGTTCATTTATCTTCCGCAGTGAGACGCTGTACGACTCCGCAATCGGGATCCATTGACTTTGACGCAGAATCAACCCCGACCTATTTGGAGAAAGATGAGCAGACCGACCCACCGTTGGAGAAGCTCTACTCATTCTTGTAGCAGCACGACACTGATTATAGAGTGTTCTAGAAATGGAGAAGAATCACAGAGCACGATTGACACCAAATCCCGAACAAATTTGCTAGCTACGGCGACCGCAAGACAATGTATCACGTTTCCCGCATGTTGCACCCACAAGCTACTACCAGAGGCTCATAGGGATGAGCCCCCCAATGGGCCTTTATAATCCTTTATAGAGTTACAAAAGCCTTTTAGCAACGGAGCTATGCCACACATTACAAGGAGATGCTTGTCTTCACCATCATCTGATCAAAGCATATCAAAGCACAAAAAAAGACTCCACTCTTCATCCAAGAACCTACAGGCTTCACTCGCGGAGGCTCCTTTCCCTCGAAGGACTCCGTGAGATTGCGTGGAGCTTGTGGTTCTGCATCAACGCAAGGAAACTCTCGCGCAGGTGCGGGTGCCTCGGTCGTGGTAGTCGGATAAGGCTTTTTATTGCCCTCATCCTCGAGGATCTTCTTCCAAACCCACCATGGAATCCCATCTTGCTCAAGCTTCTCCTTTCCTTGGCAAAACATGGGACACAAGCCATGCAAGAAATCCTTGAGAAAAAACACGGCCGTGACTCATGACACAGCTGCAGCTATCTATGCCATCCATAAATGATCGGCAAGCGTCTCTTGTTCATCTGCATCAGAACCGAATCATCGCAGCTGCCTTGTTGACGACAAGCCTGACCCTCTGCCAGCACAGGTCCCATCAGCAGAAGGATACCAAGGGCTTTGGCCATGGCTGATTCAGTGATCCGACAAAGCACTATACCACTAAACAACCAGCCCAAACTGGCAGACAAGTGGATCAGACTTCTCGGAATGCAAAGCACCCCGCAAACAAACATCCGACATCCCCAGCACCAACATGCACCAACGCAAAGGAAACAAGTGACAGGTGACACAGAACCGAGCCCAATGTTCTACTCATCTAATCAGATACATTCCAACTCAAGCTGTCAAGTCAAGCCACTGATCGGTTGATAGGTGGGTCAGCCAACCCAACTATGTTCCTTCCGTGATCCTTGCTGAGTCCCCCAGATGATCTTTTTGGATTCTCCGAGGGGCAAAATGCTATATGGTTATATGGCTAACAAAGACTTGCATGATATGTTCAGTCACGGATTCATGTCCATTTGTTCGTCTGGAACATCTCGGATTGTGACTCATCTGCACGGTAAAACTCTGCGCATGCATCGGTGATCTGGCCGCTGAAACTCTTTTCGCTCCATGTGCTATCATTGCTCTTCAGGCTTATGCTAGCAACTCCGCGTATTTCTGCAGCCAGTCCGCCGACCAACCAATCTCCTCTAGATACCACAATACACCACTTTGAAAGAAACTTCTGCTGAATTGCTAGTGAGTGATGAAGGAACTGCAGTAAAACATTGCTCTTTGACACCTACTTCTTGCATTGCAGGAGTTTGATGTCATCTTCCTGTTGCTTGAACTTTTGAAACGAGAGAGGGAGAGGCCATGCAGTTTTGGGAGGCATAAGCTGCTTTGGTGTCTAATTATCGAGAATCCAATGAACAGTGCGCAACTTTGTCAAGGAACAGTGCGGAACTTTGTCCTATGGCTCTAGCAGACTTCAAGGGGCCTGCTGCCATTCAACTGACTTCGATGACTTGATGGACCACTCAAAACTCAAATTTCAACATGGGGCAACCTGGCTCATAGATGTTGATAGCGGCGCTTGGAAGCATCGCGTTGCCAAGAGCTCTGCAAGGGCAAGCAATCCCCTGATGATGAAAAAGACTTTGCAAGTTGCTGGCCGATGGACTCCTACATACTTTGACACGTTTCATCTATATGCTTATCCCTTGCAAGATGCCACTTCAAAAATACCCAGGTGTTCTCAAAAGCCCCCCAAATTGTGCGACTCATCCCCCTGGCTGGCGATCAAGCCAAGCAACAAAATCAATACATTTGCATATATAGAAATATATATATGTATATTTAGAAAATATAAATAAATATAAATATATATATATAGTTGTATATATGTGCTATTGCTATATTATGTATAGTTGTTCAAATATATAAGTTGTTGACTGACAGCAAAAATGTTCAAATGTCAACCGCTCAACTTTCAACCAGCCAGTTGGAGATATTGGAAGTCCTTCCAATTCTACTATTGTCAGCCCAAGTCATTTCTCTGAAGTCAACCCTCATGATCCTCATGAGCATCATGAGGCACTTGTAGTGCTTCAATCAACAAAATGTTTTGTGATTGTGGCATTGGTGTCGGAAATGAAGGCTGCCACAATCTGACGAGACGATGCAGGTTTCACATCGTTCTCCATGCCTTCACCAAACTCCAGCAGGTCTTTGCACGTCCTGTCCAGCACCTGTGCCGACAGTTCTTTGCACTGGCGATCCACCCACCATGTCACTTCGAACGGAGAACACTTTTCGTTGTTGTAGGCATCACTTGTTGTGGATCCGACGTAGAGCATGTAGTCTTTGACAGGTTTCCAAGTCGTGTTGTACTGCATGTACTCTTCATGTGGATCATTGACGATGCGAACCACTTGGCCACGCACCAACACTGCTGGATTCAAGTCTCGGGCAAAGACACCACCCAAGCCACCGGTCAAGATGCGATTCTTGGCTCCGGCACTTGAGTATACCCAGTGAAACTCATAGGTGTAGCCCACCGAGACGTTCTTGCACCATTTGAACTCATAAGGATCCAAATTGCCACGAGATGGTGGCTCCTCCACGGGGGCGCAAAAGAATCCGGGACGGATGTTGTTTGGCATGATATCCTCGGGATTGGTAAAGGCCTGGTCCACATCGAGGGAATACTCGGCATCATCGAAGTTGCAATGCTCGGCACCCAAGTGAAAGTGAGTGTTCACGTGGATCAGGTTGGGAAACTCATGTTGAATACCTGGGAGGGTACAGAAGTGATCAGGAAGTTGCAACATCAAGAAATGAAGTCTGGCTGTTCGTGGAGTGCATCTAAGGCCTGCAACTACATCTGAGTGTCTACGTGGTGCACTTTTCGGATACTGACTGGAAGAACTGTTCTGATGCTCTGTTCATTTATCTTCCGCAGTGAGACGCCGTACGACTCCGCAGTCAGGATCCATTGACTTTGCTACAGAATCACCCCCAACCTATTTGGAGAAAGATGAGCAGACCCACCCACCGTTGGAGAAGCTCTACCACAATCTATCCCCGACAAATTCGCTAGATATGGCGACCGCAAGACAACTTGCAATGTTTCCCGCATGTTGCACCCACAAGCTACTACCAGAGGCTCATAGGGATGAGCCCCCCAACGGGCCTTTATAATCCTTTATAGAGTTGCAAAAGCCTTTTAGCAACGGAGCTATGCCACACATTACAAGGAGATGCTTGTCTTCACCATCATCTGATCAAAGCATATCAAAGCACGAAAAACAGACTCCACTCTTCATCCAAGAACCTACAGGCTTCACTCGCGGAGGCTCCTTTCCCTCGAAGGACTCCGTGAGATTGCGTGGAGCTTGTGGTTCTGCATCGACGCAAGGAAACTCTCGCGCTGGTGCCGGTGCCTCGGTCGTGGTAGTTGGATAAGGCTTTCCCTTGTCGTCATCCTCGATGATCTTCTTCCAAACCCACCATGGAATCCCATCTTGGTCAAGCTTCTCCTTTCCTTGGCAAAACATGGGACACAAGCCATGCAAGAATCTCTGAGAAAATCACACGGCTATGAGTCATGACACAGCTGCAGCTATCTATGCCATCCATACATGATCGGCAAGCGTCTCTTGTTCATCTGCATCAGAACCGAATCATCGCAGTTGCCCTGTTGACGACAGGCCTGACCCTCTGCCAGCACCGGTCCCATCAGCAGAAGGATACCAAGGGCTTTAGCCATGGCTGATTCAGTGATCCGACAAAGCACTACACCACTAAACAACCAGCCCAAACTGGCAGACAAGTGGATCTCAGACTTCTGGAGATGCGAAACACCCCGCAAACAAACATCCGACATCTCCCAGCACCAAGATGCACCAACCCGAGCGCAAAGGAACCAAGCGTCACGTGACACAACACCAAGCCCAATGTTCTACTCATCTAATCAGATACATTCCAACTCAAGCTGTCAAGTCAAGCCACTGGTCGGTTGATAGGTGGGTCAGCCCACCCAACTATGTTCCTTCCGTGATCTTTGCTGAGTCCCCCAGCTGATCTTTTTGGATTCTCTGAGGGGCAAAATGCTATATGGTTATATGGCTAACAAAGACTTGCATGATATGTTCAGTAACGGATTCAAGTTCATTTGTTCGTCTGGAACATCCCGGATTGCGACTCATCTCCACGGTAAAACCCTGCGCACGCATCGGTGATCTGGCCGCTGAAACTCTTTTCGCTCCATGTGCTATCATTGCTCTTCAGGCTTATGCTAGCAACTCCGCGTATTTCTGCAGCCAGCCCGCCGACCAACCAATCTCCTCTAGATACCACAATACACCACTTTGAAAGAAACTTCTGCTGAATTGCTAGTGAGTGATGAAGGAACTGCAGTAAAACATTGCTCTTTGACACCTACTTCTTGCATTGCAGGAGTTTGATGTCATCTTCCTGTTGCTTGAACTTTTGAAACGAGAGAGGGAGAGGCCATGCAGTTTTGGGAGGCATAAGCTGCTTTGGTGTCTAATTATCGAGAATCCAATGAACAGTGCGCAACTTTGTCAAGGAACAGTGCGGAACTTTGTCCTATGGCTCCAGCAGACTTCAAGGGGCCTGAAGCCATTCAATTGACTTCAATGACTTGATGGACTACTAAAAACTGAAATCTCAACATGGGCAACCTGGCTCATAGATGTTGATAGCGGTGCTTGGAAGCATCGCGTTGCCAAGAGCTCTGCAAGGGCAAGCAATCCCCTGATGAAAAAGACTTTGCAAGTTGCTGGCCGATGGACCCCTACATACTTTGACCACGTTTCATCTCCATGCTTTTCCCTTGCAAGATGCCACTTCAAAATACCCAGGTCTTCTCAAAAGCCCCCCAAATTGTGCGACTTATCCCCCTGGCTGGCGACCAAGCCAAGCAACAAAATCAATACATTTGCATATATAGAAATATATATATATATATATAGTTGTGTGTATATTTATAAATATAAATATAAATATATATATATATATATAGTTGTATATATGTGCTATTGCTACATTATGTATAGTTGTTCAAATATATAAGTTGTTGACTGACAGCAAATTTTCAAATGTCAACCGCTCAACTTTCAACCAGCCAGTTGGAGATATTGGAAGTCCTTCCAATTCTACTATTGTCAGCCCAAGTCATTTCTCTGAAGTCAACCCTCATGATCCTCATGAGCATCATGAGGCACTTGTAGTGCTTCAATCAACAAAATGTTTTGTGATTGTGGCATTGGTGTCGGAAATGAAGGCTGCCACAATCTGACGAGACGATGCAGGTTTCACATCGTTCTCCATGCCTTCACCAAACTCCAGCAGGTCTTTGCACGTCCTGTCCAGCACCTGTGCCGACAGTTCTTTGCACTGGCGATCCACCCACCATGTCACTTCGAACGGAGAACACTTTTCGTTGTTGTAGGCATCACTTGTTGTGGATCCGACGTAGAGCATGTAGTCTTTGACAGGTTTCCAAGTCGTGTTGTACTGCATGTACTCTTCATGTGGATCATTGACGATGCGAACCACTTGGCCACGCACCAACACCGCTGGATTCAAGTCTCGGGCAAAGACACCACCCAAGCCACCGGTCAAGATGCGATTTTTGGCTCCGGCACTTGAGTATACCCAGTGAAACTCATAGGTGTAGCCCACCGAGACGTTCTTGCACCATTTGAACTCATAAGGATCCAAATTGCCACGAGATGGTGGCTCCTCCACGGGGGCGCAAAAGAATCCGGGACGGATGTTGTTTGGCATGATCTCCTCGGGATTGGTAAAGGCCTGGTCCACATCGAGGGAATACTCGGCATCATCGAAGTTGCAATGCTCGGCACCCAAGTGAAAGTGAGTGTTCACGTGGATCAGGTTGGGAAACTCATGTTCAATACCTGGGAGGGTACAGAAGTGATCAGGAAGTTGCAACATCAAGAAATGAAGTCTGGCTGTTCGTGGAGTGCATCTAAGGCCTGCAACTACATCTGAGTGTCTACGTGGTGAACTTTTCGGATACTGACTGGAAGAACTGTTGCTGATGCTCTGTTCATTTATCTTCCGCAGTGAGACGCCGTACGACTCCGCAATCGGGATCCATTGACTTTGCTACAGAATCACCCCCAACCTATTTGGAGAAAGATGAGTCGACCGACCCACCGTGGGAAAAGCTCTACTCATTCTTGTAGCAGCACGACACTGATTATAGAGTGTTCTAGAAGTGGAGAAGAATCACAGAGCACGATTGACACCAAATCCCGAACAAATTTGCTAGATACGGCGACTGCAAGACAATGTATCACGTTTCCCGCATGTTGCACCCACAAGCTACTACCAGAGGCTCATAGGGATGAGCCCCCCAATGGGCCTTTACACATTACAAGGAGATGCTTGTCTTCACCATCATCTGATCAAAGCATATCAAAGCACAAAAAAAGACTCCACTCTTCATCCAAGAACCTACAGGCTTCACTCGCGGAGGCTCCTTTCCCTCGAAGGACTCCGTGAGATTGCGTGGAGCTTGTGGTTCTGCATCAACGCAAGGAAACTCTCGCGCAGGTGCGGGTGCCTCGGTCGTGGTAGTCGGATAAGGCTTTTTATTGCCCTCATCCTCGAGGATCTTCTTCCAAACCCACCATGGAATCCCATCTTGCTCAAGCTTCTCCTTTCCTTGGCAAAACATGGGACACAAGCCATGCAAGAAATCCTTGAGAAAAAACACGGCCGTGACTCATGACACATGCAGCTATCTATGCCATCCATAATTGATCTGCAAGGGGCTCTTGTTCATCTGCATCAGAACCGAATCATCGCAGCTGCCTTGTTGACGACAAGCCTGACCCTCTGCCAGCACAGGTCCCATCAGCAGAAGGATACCAAGGGCTTTGGCCATGGCTGATTCAGTGATCCGACAAAGCACTACACACTAAACAACCAGCCCAAACTAGCAGACAAGTGGATCAGACTTCTCGGAATGCAAAGCACCCCGCAAACAAACATCCGACATCCCCAGCACCAACATGCACCAACGCAAAGGAAACAAGTGTCAGGTGACACAGAACCGAGCCCAATGTTCTACGCATTCAATCAGGTATCGTCTCATCAAAAAAATCATGGTCGATTGAAAGCGAGTTCAAAGTAGAATTTTTGGTTCAACAAACATTGCAAGCAAAACGAGTGAGAGTGTACCTATATTGACAGACCATCTCAATTTCACAGTAAATAGCTTGTGATCTACCATCAAATATGAGGGTTCATTGAACTGCTGGATCTCTCAACAATTACTTGAGATTAGCCACTAACCTGATTCTAATTGATCAATGATCAACCATTAACCATTGACCTTCAATAATCACCACCATCAACCATTGCTAGTCATGATTCACCCTTGACATTCACCACTCACCACCCACAATTCACCACGTGGCCTGGCTGTCCTGCCCTGCCCATGTTCCCACGTTGTGCTGCCAGGTTACCGCCTTGAAGCCAGCCTGATAGCCCATGTCTTCCGGAAGTGGAGGAGGCCCTGGAATAGATGGAGTTCAGAGTGGTAGTGGTTGAGTTATGGTTATGATTCGTTATGATGATTGATACCACTGGTAGATGGCCTTAATCGCCTGGATATTGATAGCCATAATTGCCATAAGCCCATCTACTACCATGGTAGTGGTAGTGGATTAATTTCTTATGGCAATTATCTAAGATGATTGATTGATACTTGATGATCGTTCATGCTTGATGATGGGGCGAGAATCGTTGATGATGCTTCATCGCGCTTGATTATCCACTTGAGCAGTTCATTGTTGATACATCTTCATTTTGTATCTTGAAGATGCATCACCTTGATGCATGTGTATGTCGATACGGATACGGTGTCTCTTCGATGCGACACACGATTCCAAGCACCACCGGTTGCTCGGGATGACACAGGCACCGGGGTGCGGCGAGCCGCTTGAAACTCGCATCGGTGGTGGGCCTCAAGTCATCCCGGGCTCCCAGGTAATGTTGACCCAGGATTTACAAAAACTAAGGAGTAATAGGGTTATCTGATAGGGGGTATTCCCCAAAATAGGTCCAATACTAATCTGGGCTATCATAAACCTGAGTTCATATGGTTGACTAATAGGGTTTATTAATCCTGGCTTAACAGTATCATCCAAGAGTTTGGTCCTTTCGATTTGCTCGAAATTACCAATGTTTACCATGTTTTTACCATCCATTTTTAGGGCCTAATTTTCAGAAGGCATTAAACTCCATATTTTTACCATTTACTCCATATTTTTAGGGCTAGAAGCCTCCAATATTTGACAACCGCCAGGTCTACTCGATGTACTCCGACTACCACTGCGAAGAATGACGACCACGCGGCACCGAACTGGCAACGTTCAACAACTGCTCGTTTCATGGAAGACACTGCCAGCACTAGTGGGAGGATCATCCACTGGGTATTGAAATTCGATACTGCGCACAACTCATTGACAAACTAATCTTCATTAATGCAGTGGTATAGATTATAACTGGTTCAAAATTTCGTGCTTTTTTTAATCGAAGCACGAATGAATAGGTTTTCTACGGGAATTCCACACCCAATGAACGGTCTCTCGGTCGTTGTTCGCTTTAGTGAAAGAACCTCGATGGCAAACTATTCGTAACCAGCCAAAAACTGACATTAAGGAACTGCATCATCCACTAGAAAGCACTACTAACCATCACTGACCATCACTGACCATCCCTATTGACCAACATCAGTACTCATCATCACTAACCACCAGCACTAACCACCTCTGAACCACCTACTTCAACATCATAACAAGCAACCACCAGAGCCATCACCTCTTAGCCATTGCCCACCTTCTTCCTCAGAGGTAAGCGCTCCCTGTTGAGCAACCACGGTGGCTTCCAAGGGCGGTGAATGATTGTCAATGATGGTTAGATAATGGCTAATTGATGGCAAAAGGATGGCTAAAGGATGGTTGAAGATGGAGAATGATGGTTAAGGAACGTTACCGATGATGAAAGATGATGGTTAATGATGCTGTATGATGGCTATGAAATTCACAATAAGGTCGGCTGAGTTGGGCAATTTACTTTAGCAAAATCATGAATGCGTGGAACCACAAGCAGCTTGCTCGACTGGAAGGGTTGGGGTCAGTGGTTGCTGAGCAAACGCTCGGTTTGGGCTGCTGTACTTTGAAATCATAAGCCCCAGGCCCAGGAGTGTTTTCCTACTAAAATGGATCAATTTTGAAGCATGGGGAACTTTCTTCTTTGCCCCTTGCCACCCCGAAAAAGAAGATGACTGTGGGTTAAAATGGTGAGTATTGTCGTTTTCATGGGTGCCTCCTGATGTTCGGCATGCCGAACTGGTCATTTTTGATTTCGACACCATAGATCTTGGGACCATAAATCATGTATCATTCTATCATTTGATTACAACACTGCTGGTAGCTCCTGGTGTCGCTCCCCCATTTGAAGGGTATAAGGGTGTTTCTCAAAATAGGAGATCCCCCAAATCATCCATTAGTGATCATTTTTAGTATCAAGCCAACCACAACTTTGCGTACCCTAATGGCTTGAGAAACACGCATAGAGTAGTTGTACAACTATTCTTGCTGTTGATTATCCCAACTATCAATCCCTATAAAATCAACCATCATAATCCGCTTAAAAACCATATACACGTCTGGTGTCCGAATCGCTCTCTCAACCAGCCAGCTTCATCACTGCTTTGCCTCCTCTGCATTCTCGGGATTCTCAGAGTTCTCGGGCTGGTTTTCGGCTGCCTGAGCCCACGGGCCGAGGGGCTGAGAGAGTTGTGGCTTGAGGATGTGGTTGATGAAGGTGACTGCAGTGATGACTTGATGATTAGAAAAAAACTATGAATAGTTTGATTTGGCTTAATTAGGGATTATTAGCCCATGATTGGAGCTATATAGGATCTAATTACTTTGATGATTTGAACCATACTGAACCGTTGTGATCACAATGATGGTCGATAGGTCCGAACATATCTTGGATTCATAATAACACTTACCGCGAGCATAAAACATTATGAATCACGACTTATTTATCCATGGTGGGAATTGATTCGAAAATTAAGGGTTATCAAACGAAGTCGAGGTACGAAATGCAGAACTTCCGTGCTACGGAGATTTAAAATCAACTCCCAAACAATACATTACATCACCAATCCATTACATCACCAATCCATAAATACATCACCACTCCAGTACATCACTAAGCCACTACATCACCACTCCACTACATCACCGCTCCATTACGTCACCGATCCATTGTATACATCACCACTCCATTACATCACCGATCCATTACATCACCAATCAATAAATACATCACTAAGCCACTACATCACTAAGCCACTACATCACCAATCCATTACATCACCAATCCATTACATCACCAATCCATAAATACATCACCACTCCAGTACATCACTAAGCCACTACATCACCACTCCACTACATCACCGCTCCATTACGTCACCGATCCATTGTATACATCACCACTCCATTACATCACCGATCCATTACATCACCAATCAATAAATACATCACTAAGCCACTACATCACTAAGCCACTACATCACCAATCCATTACATCACCAATCCATTACATCACCAATCCATAAATACATCACCACTCCAGTACATCACTAAGCCACTACATCACCACTCCACTACATCACCGCTCCATTACGTCACCGATCCATTGTATACATCACCACTCCATTACATCACCGATCCATTACATCACCAATCAATAAATACATCACTAAGCCACTACATCACTAAGCCACTACATCACCAATCCATTACATCACCAATCCATTACATCACCAATCCACCACATCACCACTCCATCACATCCTTAGTCCACTACATCACCACTCCATTACATCACTACTCCACTACATCACCACTCCACTACATCACCGCTCCATTACGTCACCGATCCATTGTATACATCACCACTCCATTACATCACCGAACCATTACTTCACCAGTCCATAAGTACATCACTAAGCCACTACATCACCAATCCATTACATCACCAATCCATTACATCACCACTCCACTACATCACCACTCCATCACATCACTAGTCCACCACATCACCACTCCATTACATCACTACTCCACTACATCACCACTCCACTACATCACCGCTCCATTGCGTCACCGATCCATTGTATACATCACCACTCCATTACATCACCGATCCATTACATCACCAGTCCATAAGTACATCACTAAGCCACTACATCACCAATCCATTACATCACCACTCCAGTACATCACTAAGCCACTACATCACCACTCCATCACATCACTAGTCCACTACATCACCACTCCATTACATCACTACTCCACTACATCACCACTCCACTACATCACCGCTCCATTGCGTCACCGATCCATTGTATACATCACCACTCCATTACATCACCGATCCACTACATCACCAGTCCATAAGTACATCACTAAGCCACTACATCACCAATCCATTACATCACCAATCCATTACATCACCACTCCACTACATCACCACTCCATCACATCACTAGTCCACCACATCACCACTCCATTACATCACTACTCCACTACGTCACTACTCCACTACATCACCACTCCACTACATCACCACTCCATTATGTCACCAATCCATTATATGCATCACCACTCCATTGCATCACCGATCCATTACATCACCAATCCATAAATACATCACCACTCCAGTACATCACTAAGCCACTACATCACCACTCCATCACATCACTAGTCCACTACATCACCACTCCATTACATCACTACTCCACTACATCACCACTCCACTACATCACTGTGGCATTTGGTGCATCTGGAGCTGCTCTGGGATCGCTTTCCGCAATGGCAGGGCTGTTTCAGGTGATGCTGGAGAAGTGTTGGATCTTGACTTTGTGTGACGGGTGTGGCACTTTGTGCATGTTGATGCTGTTTGACGTCTGAAAAATGGAGGAAGTCTCGCAGGAAATACGTTTTTGATCATTAGATTTGGCACGAAACCATATCATGTTTTTCGTGACAAACGAGTTGGACTTAATCGCGAAAGTAGTCTCGCGGATCGGACGAGTTCGAAACAGTCTGGATTTAGTTCGGATTTAGTTCGGATTTGGTTTGGCTTGTCTCGTAGGCCTGTTGCCAAAAAATGAACATACAGAAGTTGGTCTGTTGATTCTGTGTGGCAGGCGTAGCATTCGGTGCATCTGGACTTGCCCTGGGATCGCTTTCCGCAATGGCAGGTGATGTTGCAGAAGTGTTGGATCGTGACTTTGCGTGACAGGCGTGGTAGCATGGGCCCAAATGTCTTCTTATAGGCTTCTATAAGCTTGGAAACTTCCGCCCTCGCCTCGTCCGGGTACTACTTGTATGCCATCATGGCTTTGTGACATAGTAAGGTCTACAGCCCCCTTGCCTCCCGAAAGAGCAGATGACCGTGGGTCATGATATTGAGAAGAGAAGTGTCATTTTCATGGGTGCCTCCTGATGTTCCGCACGCCGAACTCACCATTTCTGCTAACCATAGATCTTTAGGGTACCAACCATTGACTGCAAATCCATAGCCAAAGTTGCCATGTGCAAAGTCTTGTGAAAGCACAGCTGAACTATGGCTATAACTGGCTATGGGTCAAAACCCTGTACCCCTGGTTCCCCTATCATTAACCATTGTTCTTGCAAACGCTCAACGGTCGTTTTGATCCAAGAAGGGCCTGTGCGGTGTCATCCTTGCGCAGTGGCCATGCTTTTCATGACAACTTCACTGGTGACTTGGTACACTTCTCATTTGTGCATACCAGGGGATATGATGCCCTCCAGTACTGCTGTAAATGCTTGGCACACCTCCTTGGGTCTGCGCGGTTCCCGAGCATACCCATTCAAGCATTTCGCATGCGGAGTTCGTGCCCATAGTCCGTGGCCAATCCACGAATTAGCCGGTCCATTTGGTAAACTGTTCCGGCATCAAACTGCTCCAACGCAATTCGGCGTCTGAAGGCTAGCGCTCTGGCCGTCGTTGCGATCTGACCCAGGCGCTCATTGATGTTGGCGTTCATCTCATTCTCAGCCAACACCAAAGCTTCCTCAGCATCATGTCGATCCATCTGAATCCTGTTGAGGGCAGCTAAATCGATGAGGTCTTCTCCATCTTCCATGGCCTCATCGTCCTCATCGTTGGTCTCATTGATTCCCGGATCATTCGGGAAAAGTCGCTGGCAAATGTTGGCTTCTCGTTCTGGTGAGCCAAAGTTTCCAAGACTGCGTTGCTCAGTCTCCCATCGCGCAATGTTGTGGGTCTCCAGAACTTGCATCTGTCTTCGCTGTTCCCCGGTCAATTCACGACCAGTAGCGAATCCACCATTGCGCACCAAACCAAAATGGATCACCTCCACATAGTCTGTGGTCAATGAGAGCTCGTTCTCTCGGTCTTGAATGTCCTGGTGAAATCCATCACGCCAGTTCATCAAGCGTCGGTCCAAGCGTTCGATGGCGCGGTCATAGTAGGTCATGCAGCGTACGCTGATGAAGATCGCTGCTGCAAGCACCACCACAATGAATCCAACCAAGCTCCAAAACATCATTGGGGTAACACTTTGGGGATTTTCCAAAACCATTCCTTTGGAACAACTTCCGTCCTGAGCTCCAAGGGGGAAACCCGTAGCACCTGACCCAAGGCCCATAAGAACTGCAGCTCGAAGAATGCTCTTCGCCAGTCGATTGACCTCCAAAGCATTGGTCCTGTTGGTCATGGCCTGGAAGTACTCCATGTCTCCCACGGGTTCTTGGAGATGTCCATGGATCATCCCCAGTCCATGAAGTAGAGCTCGTAGACGGTGTCCAGGAAGTGGCTTCGTGGCAACATCTGCCAGATTGGCAGCTGTTCCAACTTGGCCCAATGCCAATTCCCCATTTCTCACATAGTCCTGGATCCAAAGCAGGCGTCCACTCATGTGCTTGATCTTGCCAACTCCCCTCTTGCATGCCAGCTGCCTTGCCGAAGAACTGTCAAGCAGCACCCATCCTTCAACATTCTTCTCAATCAAGAATTCCAAACATCTCTTGATGAAGAGATGGTCTGCCGCCGTGCTCGTCAGAGCATGAAGTTCTGCTTCACAGCTGCTGAGGGAAACAATTCTCTGAGTTCGGCTGGTAAAGAACAGCACCATGCTGTTCAGGACGTGGATTCCACACGAAGTGCTCCTCCTAGTGCTTCTGTTGCCTGCCCAATCGGAGTCGCTGAATGACTCCAAGATCCATTCGTTCTCCTCACTCTGTTTGAGGTGTCCCTTCCCATTGGAAGGATATCCCAAAAGGCTGCCATAGTCCAATGTGTTCTTGATGTACCCCAAGAACTTCTTCATACGAGACATAGCCATAGCCGTGGGCTTGCCCATCTTCGAAGCCAGCTCCTTGATCCCAAAACTGAGATCTGGCCTTTCCTGGGCTAAGTAGATGCCCATTCCCACCAAAGAGCGGTAGAGCCATATGTCCATGCCCTTCAGCTCTTCAGTCGAATCCTCCATGTGCCAAGACGTGTCAGTTGGCACCTGCTGCACTCGAAGCTTCTCCTTGTGCTCCTCATAAAGCTTGACCATGTTCTTGCCATAGTCCCCTGGTGAGATTTCGATGCCCGTTGCACGTAGGGTATAGCGCCTCTTCAGGAAGGAAAGAGAATCACCTTCCTCTGCCATCAGCTCCACATTCAAGTCGAACTTCTCCTTCATCATGGGGATCGCCACCTTCTCCACGTAGCTCTTCGGTCCAGTGAAGAGAACATCGTCAACGTGGATCATCACCATCATGGATCCATTCCTTCCTAGGCAAGGTTGCTCCTTGCAAAAGCTGAAGCCTAGGTTTGCAGTGAGGTACTCCTGGAAGTAGTCAAACCAAGCCCTAGCGCCAATGCGCTGACCCGGCAGGTTGCGGCAGATTTGCATCTCCCTTCCATTGACCCTCACTTTCATCTCACGTTGTTGAGGGACCTGTAAGAATGCATCTTTGACGTCCAGCACTCCAAAGGTCCACTTGTCCTCCGGGTTGCGAAGTTCCTCCATCTCCTCATGCTTCTTCTTCATGAAGATGCTGGGCAAAAGCCTGAGTACTTGCCCATTTGTAGCTGGGCTGTAGCAGTCGTAGCGCTTCTCCTTGAAAGCGTATTCACGGGCTACCAGCCTTGACCTGCGAAGCCATTGTTTGTGTTCGACCCCATCCACCAATCTCGTCTTCAACCTCCAGTCTCGGACGAACTTGGTCGTCCCCCCCCCCCCACCCTCGCCCGGCAAAGCCATTGTTTGCATTCGACCCCATCCACCAATCTCGTCTTCAACCTCCAGTCTCGGACGAACTTGGTCGTGAGGACATTCTTGATCTCATGCTCCTTGCCGCTGCTGAGCACTCCCATCCTGGTCAATCGTTCCAACTCGAAGTCATCAGCAGCAGCGTCCACCTCCTCAGATGGGTCCACGGGCTTCATCTTGATGTCCATGGAGCTCCAAAGGATGTCAGGGACTTCATCTGGCTTCCATTCGTCCTCCCCAAACTTGTCGTCGAAGAGAGGATCATCCTCATAGGGGTTTGGCTCCAGGTCAGGCTCGTCCACAGTGTAGAATTCCTCATGGATGACCCGGATGCAAGCTTCCATTTTAGCTTGCAATCGGCTCACATTCCCATCACCTGTCTTCAGTCTCTTCGGCTCTTGCTCCATGACTTCACCTCCTTGGTCTCCTTCCCTGG
>VSDK01000531.1:0-32556 GCA_009767595.1 Symbiodinium kawagutii | reverse complement strand
GTGAACGTGGAGGAGTGGATGGTTGTTCCATCAGCACGTCAGCCCCACGTGCCACAAAGTCCAAGGCTCCTGGTGCTGGCGCTGCATCTTTGTTCCTGGCCAACTCCATTGGGTCCATGAGTGCCATTCTTTCCAACTCCTTTTCCTCACGTTCCTCCTCCAAAGCTTTCATCTTCACAGCTTCTGCCTCCGGGTCATCGGTGATGAACTCGTAGTCCACTGGCGCCGGGAGGTTTGCTCCTGCTTTGATGGCTGTTGGAAGATGTTTGGCCGCAATGATCCTTGAACCAAAGTCGCTCTGGTATCTCCAGCTATGTTGCTTGAAGTTGAGGTAGTAGGCCAAGCTTCCCTTCCATGTGCCACCCAACCTTCTGATGCTTCGAGTCAGAAGGACTTGATCGCCATTGTAGACGATGAAGCTGTCTTGCCCATCTGGCTTTCCCAGAAAGATCGATTTGAACCATCGAGCTTCACCCTTCCTCGGTGTCTTGAGGTAGGCATAGATGGGTTCCCCAAACTCTGCCAGTCGACCAGAGTAGACCTTTTGGTAGACCACTTCGAATGCTGTGGCACCTTTGTAGGCCTGATAGCGGTTCAAAGTCCACCCCGCATGTCGAGCAGCCCAAGTCCAGAGGGCATGACTCGAACTGAAGGCATAGCCTGTGGCCTCTTGCAACTTGTGCATGAAGGATCCAGCCAAACTTCGAATCCTCTGAATGGCGTTCTCTGCCAATGCATTGGAGTGGTCTCCAACTCGAGCTTGAGTCACCTTTGTGGGGAGGCCCATCTTCATGCGAGCTGCTGTGATCACACGCAGCAACCTCCTCATTGCTCCTTCATTGTCTCCACGAAGGCAAACTTCGTGATGTCCCAGAAGTTGGATGAAGGTAATCACCTCCTGGGCAATGAGGTTCACTTGGCCCTTGGATCTCAATGGTACTGCCCTCAGAAATCCAGTTTGAGAACAGACCATCACCAGCCACAAAGCCGTTTCAACTTCTCCTGCTGGTAGATCCTGGCCATGAGCCCGAGTGAAGCAATAGTCCAGGGAGACACATGGGATGCCTGCCAATCGAGCTTGTCCGTGAGCTTCTCGTCGATCTGGACGCGCTCGGAATGCCACACAGGCTGGGCACCAAGGAGCATAGGGCACATGCGTTAAAGCATGTTTCTCCTGGAGGTACTTGTTGGGAGGTTCGGCCAAAGCAACTCCTTCCGCTTCACGATGGAGCACCAATTGCCCTGCATCAGCTGCTTCCCTGGCCGCCTTGAGCTCCTCCTGCTTCATCTTGGAGACAATTCGAGCATAGCATTTGCCCTTTCCTCCAGAACGTGAAATGGCCAGGAAAGCGCAAGCCTCCTTGAGGGTAGCCAGAGTGCTCTCTGCTGTCAGCTCAATGCCATTCACGGTGACCTTGTCCAAGTTGAAGTCACCAACCAACACGAAATGCTGAGGTGGGTCTGCAGGAGCTGGTGCCGCTGCGGGTTCAGCAACAGCTGCAGGTCCAACAGGTTGGGCTCCTCCTCCACCGAATTCAGCTTCAGCATCAGGGAAGATGACTTCATCGGGTTCCACCTCCTCAAGTCGTGCATCATCCCCTTCCATGAGAAGCTCGTCAGGAGCCATAGGAATCTCCTCGACCTCCACTTGGTTTCCAGTAGGCTCTGGAAGGTCGTCACCCTTGAAGTGGAAGCCCATCATCTCTGGTTCTTCTTCAGTAGGAGTCAAGATGGTGATCACCTTTCGATTGGCATCTGTGGGTTCTCCTAGGAACAACCCACGATCAGCCATTGCAGTCACCTCCTCACAGTACTCCTTGACCTCCCACTTCCCATTGATGCAAGCAAGAGTTGTTCGCTTGCAAAGGTCTTCTCGGTGAGGAAAGTAGATGGTGCTATCTTGGAACTTGTTGTCCATGTGGAAGCCGATCTGGTGGCCCATCTCATTCATCTGCCAGCCATGTCGGAGTCCTTGAAGTTCCGTTCCCAAAACCGCTTCCACCATTCGAACGCATAGCGGCTCTTCCCTGATGGCACGAATCTTGCCAGTCACCACGATGGATTTGTTCTGGAGCTCGATGGGGATCTTGACCTGGGTGCAGTGCGTGAGCGTGTTATCTTCGGCACACACTCCCCAGCCCTGTTGGAACATCTTTCCATAGCAGAGTATAGGTTGGTTGACTCTGCTGCTGATCACCACTCTCTCCTTGAAAGTGATGGGATGACCTTCCACCGTCTCCATGAGGATCTCCATGTCCCTCACTCCCTCTGTTGGGATGGTTGCACCCTGGGCGTCTTGAAGTCGATGGCCATGGTCTTCCACCTCCATCCCAGCAAAGGACCATCGAGCTGGGAACACAGCCATATCTGCTCCTGAGTCTATGAGGATCCTTGTCTCCTCGGAGAAGTCTTCATCCACCAGGCCATGATCTTCAGTTCTCCGAAGATGGAAGAGTTCTTCCAGTTCCACATCCGAGTCCTGCTCCTGATCCTCATCGTTGTCCCCGATGTAGTAGTGGATCACACTGACCCGATTTGGTCCATCCTCCACATAGGGTCCTCGAAGGTCGACAACACGAGGATATTCATAGATGTGCACATTCTCGGAAATCCTGGCCACCTTCGAGACACCTCCTTGACTCGGAGCTGCACTTGCCGTTGAAGAGGGTGAGCCAGCAGGTTCAGCTTCTTCCTGAACGTTCCTCACGGAGCCAGCTGGCCAGTTCTGCCAGCAATCCTTGGCCATGTGGCCAAACTTTCCACATGTGTTGCATTGGCCTTTGAAGGCCTGCTGCCCCTTTCCAGAGGCACCTTTCGACTTGCCCTTTGAATCACCTTTGGGCCCTTTTGTCCCGGCGGCCTTACCACCACCCTTGGGACCCTGTTTGCCCTTTCCTTTGTCTCCGGTTTTGCCCTTCCCCTTCTGGTCCTTGCCTTTGCCTTTGTTTCCAGCTTTCCCATCTTTTCCTTTTCCTTTCTCCGCCGTGATGCGGTCAATCTCCATAGGAGCAGGGCCTTGAGGATCGGTTCCAAGAGCCATTGCATCAGTCCATCGAATGGTGGCTCTGTCATACTGAAGGATCATCTCCCGTAGCTCTTCATAGCCCATGGAGTCCTTCAAATTGATGTTCAAGTGAGTCCTCAAAGCTCCAGAAACACATCGAAGAAGTACTGCAAACTTCAGGTCCGTGGCAAGGGGGGTTTGCGACACCTTGTTGTATTCCTTCACCGCCTCTTCCAAGCGCACTATCTGTGCTAGGAGGGACTCCTTCATGTTGAATGCCGGCCAACTCATCAGGACATTCAGAATCCCTAAGCTCCTGTTGCGGCTCGAGGGTTGACATTGTTGGAACAGTTGCCGCAACACTTCGAATCCATTCGAAGATTCCACCCCTTTGACCACACTCAGCAGTCTTCCTCTCAACAAGGATGCCAGCAATCCGTACAGGAAAGCTGAACGTTTCTTTTGCTCCTCAGTGTAGAGCCGGTGGTCCACCACTAACGAAGGGTTGTCCTCCACATCCTTGATGTCAGCTGCATAGGTGGCATCCAAAGTGGAGAGATACTGCGATACTCCCCACCACCAGTCCTTCCAACCTGCAACCTCAGCTTCCCGAGTGGCAGGATCGAAGCTGTTGGGTTTGGGTAGTAATTTGAACCACCCTCCATCTTGATTGGGTCGCTGTCCTTGCTGCTGTTGCTGCTGCAGCGTTGGGTGCTCCCCCGGCCGCCCCTGCCATTCTCCTAGCGATCTCCATGCCATCGCCAAGTCCAGTTGCCGTAGGCGATCCTCCCGGGGAACCCTGCGGCGATGGAACTCCGGAACCTTCCATGTCGACGAAGTGGATCACTCGAGCAAGTGACCTTCACAAAGTCCAAGGTGCTAGGCTCCAAGCAAGTGACCTTCACGGAGTCCAAGATGCTAGGCTCGCAGCAAGTGACCTTCACGGAGTCCAAGGTGCTAGGCTCGCAAGTGACCTCGTCGGAGTTCAAGGTGCTAGGCTCGCAAGTGACCTCGTCGGAGTTCAAGGATGCCAGCTCGGTAGGTCTCGACAAGAAAGTCCAAGGTGTTCACCAAGCAAATGCTACACCAGTTCTGTAACAGCACCGAGCAGCAATGGCAATCCAGGCACCAACACACCGAAGGGCAACTTATGCTGATCGTCCTTTCAGGATCGAATCAGCTCCGCTACCATGCAAACGCTCAACGGTCGTTTTGCTCCAAGAAGGGCCTGTGCGGTGTCATCCTTGCGCAGTGGCCATGCTTTTCATGACAACTTCACTGGTGACTTGGTACACTTCTCATTTGTGCATACCCAGGGATATGATGCCCTTGAGTACTGCTGTAAATGCTTGGCACTTTACACTACCACGAAAATACCATTACACCAAGAACAACGGTAAGAACGGGAGCTTTAAACGAAAAACGCCCACCTTCGCAGCTAAACATCCAAGTCTCTATCTCTCTATCTCTATCCCTCCCGACCTCTCCCTGTCTTTCTGTGTCGGAGGTTCAGCTGTAAATGCTGTAAGGACTGACATAAGGACCTCCAAAGACACAATGCATATAGTGGGGGGGTGTTATTGTTATGTCATTTTCAGTTTGGACCTACCATGATTGATTCCTCATGGGTTGCAACCTTTAAAAACAAGTTCCTGCTTCCTCTCAAGTCAGCGATTGGGATGGGCATTCTTTTGCATTCAAAATTACAGGATATCTCTGGATCCAAGTGGCTTGAAAGCCAGAGTTTCCACATAGATCTTGAGTTCATCTGGGTGGTCTACCTGCGCCGAGTGCTATCATGTCACAGCTAACCTCAACATGAAGTTCAGGCCCAAGGCAACAGCAAAGGAGGCGATACGGGATGAAATCATGCCAAACTTCAATGTTCGTGGGCGAAGCTGATTGATTTTGGCAGTTATTTTTGGATGCTCAATCAGCAGCACTATGCGAGGCATCAGGGAAATGTACTAGAATGACTCCAAGTTCTCCGCCGAGACAAGTTCAAAGTCAAAAGCTGCAGGGTTCACTTATCGGAATTCATCACTTTCTCTCTGAATTCACTCGACTTTCTTGAATTTGCATCAGCCGACAATGGTGCCGTGAACTCAAGAAAACGCAACGTGGCCCCCAACGCATACCAGCTGGGTTAGTTCACCCTGTCTAAGTTAGGTGAATGAAGCAAGATCTGCAGTCGGTGGCAGCCAGGGCCCGCATTGTAATCGTGGTGGACATGTTGTGGCCTGCAGTGTCACTGCCGTCGTGGTTCCGCTAATTGGCTCATGCCTGCTGATCAAACCTTTTTCTGACCCAAACTGTTGAGCCAACTGAGCATACAAGCCGTAGTGCTCCGAATACCTGCTGAGAAGGTGATTGGACCCTTAAAATCAGCCCCAAGTACAGTCTTAGAAGGTACTTGGATCACTAGGGAAATATGAGCCAACTGTTCCTTTTGTCAAAACAGCTCACCATTTCTGCTCAGCCACTGGACCGGCAAAAACAATCTCCGGAACTGGTTTCGGTGGATCCGTAGGCCGCATTTTTCAACCATAACCCAAGTCTATCGGCTTGCGCCTTTTCCAACAGCAAGCGGAAGCAGTTGAAGAAGCGAAGCGAAACCACTGCCCTTGGGGTCGTGAAGCTGTCCTGCGCCAACATGTGCGTGGCAACGTCGGTGGTCTGCCTCAAGTGAGTTTTGTGACGATGATTCATCAGCTACCTGTCAAATTCTTGTCTTGTCTCAACAGGTCGAACTCCAACCTGCGAGCCGTTCCCAAAAATGCTAAAATTCCAAAGACCTTGCTGGGAACAGCCACGAATAGGGGTCTGTTTGCGGTCGT
The DNA here is from genome assembly GCA_009767595.1 of Symbiodinium kawagutii. Lineage (NCBI taxonomy): Eukaryota > Dinophyceae > Suessiales > Symbiodiniaceae > Symbiodinium > Symbiodinium kawagutii. The sequence continues at coordinate 26,715 of VSDK01000531.1, read as the reverse complement.
TTGCAGTTCCCACACTGGAAGCCTTGACACACCGGGGCACCCTGAGAACAACCGTGCACAACCACGAGCCTTGATCGCCACCAACGCATTAATCTTCAAACCGTAGATGGCATCTCCAACTGCTTCGCGATCATGTCCTCAGATGAGGGGGAGGACACGGGCTATTCGTGGGGCTTTCCAGGCCGTTCTCGACCTGTCTAGTAGATCACTGGGCGATGTAGGTGACAAATGATGGATGCTGGCGGTAGAAGTCTGTCAAATTTTGAGGATGATACGTGTATGAAAAGTGGCATCTCAAACTGCTCAAAAAGATTTTGAATATACAGTTGGGGATGCCACTTTAAAAATTGGAGTTGTTTTTTTATATCACCAACTGTATGTCACGATATATCACCATCAGCTGTAGGTGACTTTTAAATATAATATATATCACCTTCGAAAAGTAGCATCACCCAATACAGAGCTGTCACTAAGTAAGGCACATTGGAGTGGTGATTCATGGTGATTCGAAGCTTTCGCAGCTCACCCTGATGTGTTTGCTGGCGAACTCTAAGCAACAAACTGCCTCTAGGAGAGCAAGCATCAAACTCAAAGGTGACTTCAATCGTTTGCCGGTATAGTACATAGTTACCATGTGAACCATGGCTACTAGTAGTGGATTTTTAGCTAATTTTCGACTCCAAACCATCCAGGTAGGCTGGAAAAAAAAACAAGTCCGAACCCTTGTGTTTGCCCTTAGGTTTCCAGGGAGTACCGAAACTGGGGAACAAGCTTTGCAACATGGACGGCCCAATGACCTAATTTGGTAACACTTCCTAGCTCGTAAAATCAAATGCACAGACTCAGTGGCTCTTTTTGAGTAGCCAGTGCAATAATAGATATGTTCCAGCCGACGCCGATTAAACAAAAACAAAACAACCGTGTGCAGTGGCAATGGAGAGATCACAGGCCAGGACAGAGCGACCGTATGCATAAACCGTCAATGCTCATCGAGATTTCAAAGACGCTATCTTGGCGATGTGGGGTCCCAGGAGCCAGGGTGCATCGACCATGTGGAAAGAGCCTTGTACCAATTAACTACATCTAATGTCGGGTCATGTCGGGTCCACATGCATGGCCATTTTTGATGGCCAATCACCAGGTATGAATCTGATGGTAGTTGATTCATATGGATCTATACCATTTGGTAAAGCAAACACTGAACAAACCGACTGAGAAAGTTGGCGCATTCAGCAATGAGCCAGTGACATCCAGTGACCAGCTCCATGTTCCCTTCACATGTTCAACGTCAACGCACGTTCTGCTGCTGAAGGTCCCATGGCCGCCAACAAGTTATCGAAGGATTGGCGGAGCACATGGACTTCCGTGGGAGACCTGGGGCCATCTTGGCGACCGTCCGGGGCAACTGAGGGCAGCAGCATACGGGATAACAAGCCAACTATAGGGGATAACTCATGGCCAAGTAATTCATGCTTAATTATCAGCCAAATGATTTTTTCAAAAATCACTTCGAAAATCACAAAAACCCAGAAATTCAGCAGCTAAACACAACAATACTGATGTAGTCGATCGATCGCCCGGCCTGGTGAAAAACCCTATGCCGGTCATTTTCTAGAGCTCATTGGAACGATGCCGATGAAACGTCAACCTATTGCTTCATCCATCATGGCAGTTGGTTCGTCCAAACCTGGTGGACATCATATGACCCCGTCATCTCGGAGAACTAGTTTTACTTGGGCCCTGAGTGCATTACCAATCCAATGGCCCTTAATGGTTAGCTAACTATTAAGTAATGGCTAACCATTAATAGTATCATTAGCCAATATTACCACCACTAACCACTGATGATAAATGCTAAGATCGGTGTTTCCTTAACAGCTCCCGTTTAAATTTCCTCAGCATGCAGATCTTTCACCCATCAAACACGTCGCTAGGCCCGCTGCAAGCTCAACACTGACATGCCCTCGCCGAAGTTCGACGACGCGGCCACTGACTTGCCTGACAGGGCAAGTGGTGCCGGGCATCCAATCAGCCGCTCCCGACGTGAGATTTGTTGGTCACCGTTGTTCTACTGGCGACTAACCAGCCTAGCCCCCGGACTAGCACCATCGGCCAGTAGCAACCCCAGCCAGGATTCGTTGGTTGCCATCACTGCTATCAGTTGGATATCCCCTCGTGATGGTCAATCCAATCATGCCAATCCATTCTTATGGTGTAGCCTTTAACTTCTTGAATTGGCGGTTCCTCAAAGTGCGAATGACCCTGGGATCAGATCACACTATCATTATTGTGACTGCTTTTGCATCAGCTTCAAAGCAAAGACCGCCATAAGCTTCCTCATTGTCATTACCACTGCATTCTTGTGCGTGAATGTCGGTGTTGCTTGCATATTCTATGTCATGACCTCTCCTGGTGGATTTCCCTACTGGAGTTCTCCTCGTGATCTTGAGCGAAACTTGCATCAAGGTATGCCACGCAAGATCCGTTTCAGCACGATCTTGTGCATTTCAAATGTTGCTGCATCTGCCACGCATAGCTGGCGTCTTTCCTCCAAATATGAGTGTTTTTTTTCTTTTGGCTCTCACCGGTGGTTGGCCAATCTTTTGCCGGCAAACAACTCCATCAAAACTTGTCATTATATATATCAGCCAGCCCAATGACTACCCTTCCGAGTCCTCGGTTAATCATACTCTCCAAATATGCAACTATAACAAGTCATCGGCATCAAGGAGAAAGGACTGCCAAATATACCGGGTCATTCAAAAAAACTCTCCAGGGACTACCGGGCTGCAAGCAGAACTCAACCCAAGGAGTGAGAATAGCTGAATATATTTGGGTAGCCGGGACACCTTTGATGTTCTGCCTTCTGGCCGCTCGATGCAAGATACATAGAGCTGCACCCAAAAACTACCTTAACCAAGGTAATCGAACTTGGCAATGGGGGAAAATTTAACAAATTCATGCCTTTTCCCGTATGAACATGGTGCATTTTTCACGGCCATATAATAATACAAGATTACCACTGACCTGCTGGTGTCATCATCATTGACTGCATGGATCCTTCTCGACCATTATCTGCTTGGTGGTTTCAGCCCCTTTGAAAAGCATCATTCAGTCAGCCAACCATTTGGTTATACTGCTGGTGAAAATTGAAACATGTCAATCAAGCCACCGAGCAGTTGTTTCACCATTCTCGTTGGTTATTTTCCCCTGTCATTACCCATTATCAATGGTCATAAATCTTGTAAACCACAATAAGCCCCTATTATGTATTGTTGGTGGTTGATGGTGGTCACCCCCTATCATAAACCACAAGTTCATGCCCTCTTGACCAGGTCCACATCACCCAACAATGGACCCCAGCACGGAAGTGTAACCCCGGAAGGGGACGGACTGCTACGGTGTGTCCACCTTCGTCCAAGCCCAAAGCTTTTTCAAAGTCTTCATCGAGCCTCAGCGAATCCAACAGTGGAGGAGCGAGGGCGTGGAGAGGTGGAGAGGTGAATGGAGAGCATGGTATGACAATGAGTGATGCTGCTTTGACAATGGATTCAGATGGATTCACTGACTTACAATGGGACTTTAATGGGTGATATGGTTTGAGAAAGTTTTTAATACGGCAACGGGTAAATATCTCACGCATGAAACATGGGGGCTGGGACAGAATGGCTGATGGTAAGACAGGGGTCCAGGGTTTGACTCACAGTCCTTTGTGACAGTTGCAGTGTATGCATGCGTGCAACAAACACACACCATCCCGCACTTGATATACATATAGAACTGAATGTAAACATCGATATTTTCGCCCGCATTTATGAAAAACCAAAACGCAGCAACCCACTGTCATAACCTGGCCCGGCGCATTTACGAAATCATTTGTTTGCACAAGTCGTTTGGTGCCTGTAGTTTTGAGAGTGATTGCTAAGCACGAATAATGAAATTAAAATCAAAGTGCCATTTTTGGATGTTGTTAGACACTATCAGCTTTGTATCTGTTAGCCATTCACCTCTCTCTCAAATCTTTCCCGTTTCCCTGTGATGATTTGCCCTCGCAAAGCTGTTGTTCCCCCTTGGAAGGAACTTTAGAAGGCTAGAACTGGGCCCTCCCAACCAACGGCCAGTAACTAACATTGAATCATTGGAACTGGGCCCTCCCAACCGACAGCCAGTAACTAACATTGGTATCATTGGTAAATGAACCCTCTTCGCTGGGACTTTTGGCGCCAGTGAAATACCATGGCACTGTTGCAATCTTGGGGGCAGCGCTTGACCAAGCGACTGCTCCTCGGTGGGTTCCAGGTTCTCGTCCTTCACATCATTCACCACCTGGCACGCTGCTGGCGCCTAGTAGCCTATAGATCCCGAATGATGGATCCATAACCTGCTCAACTACCCCTAGTTGGACTATAAATATAGATATAAATAACCATGATTTACCATCGAAACATCTCTTTTTTTCAGGTATGGATCTAAGATAAGCCACTGTTCTAAAGCTTAATCACCGCCAAGCGATATCACTATGACTTCGTCCATGGCATTGCTTGGCTTAACATCACAGAGCGCCCCGCTTTGCGCCCCCAAATCATGGAGCATCGGCCGATGTCCATGGCCAGTCCCCTACTACTTGGTTTCTTCCATCAAAATGATACGATCGTTGCATATCAGCCACCCTGGTACATTTTCCTGCCTGAATCAATCATTTGAGAATATCGCCAAAACGCAATGCTTTCCAAACAATTGAAGCTGACAAAAACGAATCAACATGTGGGTTGATAATGATCATATGATCACTAGCACTTGATAATCACCACTAGTAACATCTACACTCTGGCAAACTAACCTGGAAGTAGAAAATCCACAGTCTATGATGGTTTTATCTACAAAATTGGTGATTTTCAGCTTCCAGGTTAGTTCGCCAAAGGGTAGTAACAACTGCTGGATGATCCCATACGTTTATAACTCGTGGGATTCCCTCAAACCATCTGAGCACAGCAGTGTTAAATCCCTTTATCAGAGCCGCGGGTCCCCACTCATCGTCCTGGGATCAAAGGAACCGTGATTACACATGACTACAAATGAACCCCGAACCCAACAAAGTCACCATATTTTAAAGAGAAACCCTGGACCACCATGAGTAATTGCTGGATTTTCAACTTCCATGTTAGTTTAAAGAAGAGTGCTGCCATCATTAATTAGTCAAGATTAGAAAGCCACCGGTTGAGCCTTGGGGAAACCAACAATCATGAATCCTGATCGCAGCAACATCATCAACCAATCAAGATTCATCATATATAATCAATTCTTTATCGTTCTTCACAACTATTAACGAGAAAATCAATATAGTTCACCAAATACGAGCCGAGCCAAATATGAACCTATAAAGTCTTCACCATCACCGACATGGAATCGCTTCACTAAACATACCAAATCTCGATCCGCCCTACATCAACCATGGACCATTCACCAATCTTCACCTGGTTGTTTGTTTCAACCCCTATGAACAAATTGGTCAACCAACTATTTGTGAATCATTACTAGGGAAAATAAACAATTTCCAACTCAAAACCACCAACCAGCAGTTGTTTCACCAGTATTGTTGGTGATTATCCCCTATGATTCACCATTACAAGCTGGTTACAACCCTTGGTGGAGCACCATCCAAACCAAGGCCGATCTTAGCCTCCCAAAGCTGCGAGGTACCTCCTCGATGTCTGAAGCCAACTCATCCTCTACGGCTTGCATCTGGTCCGTCTCCTGGAAGCAGGTGAGGGGGGCCGCGACGTCAGCCGCGACGGGTCGGCGACCGGTCGTTGAGACTGGCACCCGGTGAGTGATCACCGGATATCACCGGTCTCAAGCAGGTTGCTGGTTATTTGACCTGACCTGGGTGACTGGTTATATGGCATGGGGAGTGACCAGTATAGGTAATACACAGTCTCAACTGGTTATACCAGTTTTGTACATTTATAATGAGTCATGGTAAAGTAATTGGAATGACATATAGTCATATGACCTATGGGTAAGCTCCATATTACCCAATTGTTAAAAGCTATATGACCTGGTTACAAGGTAATGACTGTATAATTGTTGGTCAAATAATGGTTTCTCAAGCCATAGGGAGCCCCAAACATAGTCAGTCTACTACGAATCAATGATGACCACTGGATGATTTGGGGGTACCCCATACAAACATTCCAAACATTACGTACATTACATACATCGCATTCATCACATTCATTGCATACATTTCATACATAACATAAAATACCATCACATGATATCTCATGACATTTCAAGACATTTCATGACATGTCATTACATTTCATTGCACTACATGCATTACATACATTGCATACATCACACTACACTGCATACATTACATCACACGACATACACTACATACATGACATACATGACAAACATACCACACAAAAATATCTACATACCTACATCCCTACCTGCATACCTCTCCCTCTCTCTCTCTCTGGGTTTGGCAGTCTCCGCCTCACAGAGGCGCCCGAAACACACAAGACCCCAGCGCTGGTGCGGCGGGCCCTTAAAACACAAGAGAGAACGTGGGATTGCGAACATCTGCAACGGGAGCAGGAACGAATTGAGGGACAGAAATGCAATCATCCACAACCAGGGTGGGTATAAAAGTTTCTACAAACGCCTCGCTCACTCATGCGTTGTCTTGGTAGTCACGTGGTATGCTCAAGCCATTGGGGTAGCAAATGTTCCCATAGCTCTCGATTTGGTTCTCGATTTTGTGCCACTTGCGTACCTATTTGCATACCTATAATCTACATACCTTTGGACAAACGCCTACTTACGTACAAACCTACATTACATACATTACGTACAATCCATACATTTCAAAAAGTACACGCATCACATACATTCAATACAATGCATATCTACAAACCGGACATGCCTTATCTTCATTACACACAGTGCATACATTACACGCAAGCATGCAAGCATGCATACATACGCACGCACAAACGTCCATACACACATGCATTGCACCACACTACATTATATTTGCCCATGCACACATTCACAACATAGAACATCTTAAAACAAAACAAAGAGGCCGCACTACAACAGATTGCATTGCAATTAATTTGCATACGTACACGCATCATACATACATAGCATTCAATTGCATTGCACTGCATTTCATTGCAATTACATTTCTTCACATTACGTTAAATTCGATAATGTATGAAAATAGAAAACATGTATATATAGGCAATGATTACATGTAACTATGTGCATAGACTCTGCGCAAACATGCACCAATTTGCATAGTACACACACGAGCATAGACTCACCTCCAAACCACACAAACACCATGCAGTGCCAAACCTTACCGTGCCATAGCTGCCAAATAAACACTGCATTGCATAATTCTACAACATTTGGCAATGATACAATACATGCGGTTCACATGATGTCTCACAAATCATTTTTTGGAACACTGGTAAGCATGTACCTGAGCATTGCCATGTTAATTTCTTGTTGGTTGAAACATGTTGGCCAAAACTAGTTCAAGTATCCAGTGGACCTGGTTCGCGAAGCAATGACTTCGTCATACTTCGTCTAATTCAAAGGTTCCGGTTGCCACTGCAGCCCAAACTCCAACCGGTTCCCCAATTTGCTAGCAGAACAGGCCGCTAGTCAACCAACCAAATGTTCAAATTCATGCTGCTGCTACGTGAAAAATTGTTGGAGCAAACCAAGCGAACGACTTCCTTGTTTTCGCACACAGATTTTCGAGAGCAACAGTCTTGAGAAACATTGAGCACCAAGCACAACTGAGTCAACAAAGGACATGTTTTCGCGACTGTTTTTCGTAGTTGGTGGCAATGATATATTGCCATTGTTGCTTATACAACACCTGACTATTGACCGTCATTATCCCTTGGTGATTGTTTACAATGGGTCATTGCCGGGTCACTGTTATTGTTGTTTCTTGTGCATTAGCCATTCTTAGCCATCATTGACAAATCACTTGTAAGAAATTCCACGCTATTAACATCTATTCACCACTGCTACCATTTGGTTATGCCACTCCTAGGAATACCGCTGGCTCCTTAACTCCCCCCCGTAACCACCAGCAGTGCAAATCAGCCGGGCTTCCCTGAGATTTCATGGCGAACCGAAGTTCACCGTCGCTTGGAAGCACCACTATACGCAAGCGTTAGCGATGCATTTACAAGATGACCCCCTGGTAATAGTTGTATCTACCACAACTGTTGCTTATCCTAGTTAAAACCTACTTGAAGCTTGTGAAACAGGGCCCATCTTGGATTAACTAACATTGCCGACTCATTTGATTTGCAAGTGATTGAATCATTATATATAACATTAATGACATATTACCAATGACTCGATTATGATTAATCACCAAGTGCTCCTGAGTTTCAAGTAAAACAGTGCGGGCCAACAGGTCCTAGCATTTACCAAGCAATTTGGCTGTGGGTCAAAACCCTGTACCCCTGGTTCCCCTGTCATTAACCATTGTTTTCCCTATTATGGTTGGTTTTTATCCCCAGTAGTTGGCTGATTAACATTGACCCATAGCCATTTATGAACCAATCCCATGAGTCCAACCATGCTTGGCCACCAGCACGTCCTCGATCTGAGATCCCATGGTGACCGGACTCTTCAAACTTGGCGAAGCGAGCACCGGCGATTTGAGCATCGCGGGCGATCGGAGGAGCGATGGGGAGGAAAACATGGCGAAGGGTCACCTGGCGCGCAGCTCGCCAGGACGACCTTGTAGGGTGAGCCTTAAGGAATGGTTAGAATGGATGTTAATAACGGCTGATAATAATTCTTGAACATATATGGTTGCTGAAAATAATTTGAATGATGTTAAAAACAATTTGAATGCAATAATTCTTGAAGATATGATGGCTGAAAAATGGTGAGCCATTGAGAACATTTCATGGATGGTTGACAAAATGACTCGGAGGTGAGCTATTTGGATGGTTGAATTGGTGAGGGATTGTGTTCAATACAAACGGTTCAAAAAACCATACAAAATGAGTAACTTGATGGGTAGGGATGGCTAAATCTATTGTTATCCTGAACAGAATGCTGGCCAATAGAGATTATATAGTAGTGGTGTCAGCATGTAGGTGATCAACACATATGCTGAATATTTGATTACGATGTGAATTGGATCATCTTAGTAATGGTCAATCATGGCTACAATCACAATGTGATCAACAAGAGTGGATAATAGTGATAATAGTTATGTTCATTGGATGGTCATAAGGTCAGGTTCAAATGACGGTGTGGATTATCAAAATGCTGGCAAATCATTATGTCCGCTGGGGATCATAATGCCGGGTACTTGTGGTTAAACTAATTGTGTAGATGATCAACAGGTAGTGCGAATCAATATGTTCATTGAATGATCAACTTAGTGCTGAACTTGGTTAAGAATGGTTCGCGCGTGAATGTAGGAGATCAACAAAACATAATTCATGTTCAGTCAACCTACTGACTAATCGTTTTTTTACTGATGGTTGATCAATGGTCAATCAGGACCTATAATTAGGGCTAACGGTGGTCAATGGATACGTGTGCTGGCTTGATTTGATTATAGTGAATAACAACCAGTGATTAATACTTGCTGGCAGTCACTGTGTGATTGATGTGGGCTCAAAAGTGGTAAGCATTGGCTCATCACTGGTTGTTGATTAATTAAGAAGGATCAACAATAGCAAATGACTGTCAAATGTGGCTAATGGATGAGATGAGTTTCTGAACCAGGAAAGGGCTCGGAACTTTCAAGTTCGCATGTCGACAACCACGCAAATCAGTTTGGAGCAAAGTTGGTGGATCTCGTGTCATAGGGCCTCAGCAACGACATTGGGGTGCAGCTGGTTGAATATGCTTATTGTGTTATTGGAAAATCCTTTCGATGATTGTCTGCTGGTAACTATGGGCTAACGATGCTCACCCATAGTCAATCATGACTCCGAAGGTTGATCATAGTCCACTCATGGTCAAGCAACTATTGAATGATGATCATTGCTGCCTCAACATTGTCACACGTAGCTACTCCTAGTTCTTGCAAGTTGGTTGGCATAACGACGGTTTTTGTTGGACCAGCCCAGGGCGATCACATGTGAGTGGCTAGCTATCCCATAGCATTGTATATACCATTCGCCTTCATGATTTCATCAAATAAAAATCGTGGTGACAGCTGTGGTCTTTGATAGTTGTGTGTGATAGACATGCAATGTCCTTGATCAAATACAGTTGGTAAGACGCATTTTCAATTAGCTGTCTTTGATGCACAATCAATCATTCTTCCATAGTTTCCAACACTATCTGAGATGCCCTGCATATCCCGTGAACGTGAAGTAACATGTTGGGTTGGAAAACCAAAAAACGAGCCAACGCCCTGCTGTATCCATGGGACCACCACCACCATCAAACACCGGCTGCCCCCCTTCGTCCCAGTGACAGGATCTGCACGCGCAAAACAAGTGATCTACACTGGGTGTTAGGCGGTGCGTGGTTGTACGCGATTGAGCCACTTTAAAATCTGCTGTGCGGGGACGGATCGCAGCATTGAACCACCCGATCCACAGGACCAGTATGGTCCAGCCATATGAGATCATTCATCCAGCAGTGGGATCACTGGTCCATGGTCGTTCATTGCATGATCATTCTCGTGTACCACCAAGGGGACATCAGAAACAAGAAAAACAATGGGTGCTTCAACCATTTTCAACCAGCGATCATCGAGGTGCTAAACACATCACCAAGTGGTACACCTTCTACCACCTGGGAAAGGAGGATGTTTCAGGTGAGGGAATCAGGTCAACCATCGATGATTCAGCAAGCAGGATTCCAGGTAGGTCACTAATCGCTGGATGGTCTGCGGGGAGATCCTTGGATGTTGATAGGCGATTCATGAAGCAAAACAGAATCACCAGTAGCTTACCATCCGAACTGCGGTGATTTGCTCACTCATGTATCTTAAAATCACAAGATGATTGGCTAGTTTGGACTTGATTGACTTGATGTAGTGGCATGTTTGAGTCCATGCGCAATTGTCAACCATTACCCGGCATAGACACTTACAATAGTATCAAAGAATCATGATAGGTTTCTGCAAAACCAAATATACTTGGTAGCATTATATGCATAACCACTATATATACAAACCTCTGCAAACCATGCTCTTTTGGTTTCGGGGGTTAATAATAGTCACTGAATCTATTGGTTGGGCCAATATTTCAGTCACTCAAAGTCATGCAGCCAAAATGACCATTTCAGTTTTCAGTTACACAAGACTATAAATACATGCGTGCACATGCATCGTATAAAATCGTAGCCTGTGACATCCTGTAAAACATGAAGAAGCTAGTTAGCTCTCAACACGAGACCATGCCGATTTCAGGGTCTGAAAAGGAAAAGACATTGCCGGTTTCATAGTCTCTGTTGACGTGTTCATTTGCTTGGCGTCAACTCCTATGAAACGTATTAGTCAAGCAAGTGACCATTTGTTAATACACTTTTTTGCTGGGGGAGTCCGGGGGTTTTGCCCGAAAGAAACTAAAGGGCTTTGGGAACACACTTATGCAGGAAAATCAAACAATCAAGCCCCCAGCCGGTAGTTGTTTAACCATTACTGTTGGTTGCCCATATCATTAACCATTCAAAATGGTTGTAAACCGTATGAAATGTATGACACCCGGAAATTACTCCATCATAATCATAATCGAAAACTATAATTACAACCAGTTGCTTGGTATCAATTCTGATCACTATGATTAACATACTGTAACTCCCTTGGTTGGTATCAACTCAAGATCATTCCACCGCTGCCTGCAGGCTTGGGAACATCGCCGCTCCCACGCAGCGGGAAGCAGTGGCCTGTCCCAACAGGTCACGATAGGTGATCCCCAAGCTGGCTTCAGCCATGTTCGCCGTGGAAGTTCCACTGAAGTGATGGGTTTTCGATGATTAAGTTTCATAGTGGTTTCTCAAAATTAAATGGGGGACCCCAAAAATGGTTGGTTTATTACCTATAGGTGCTTAATAAAGGATGATTTGGGGGTACCCCTATTTTGAGAAACACCCATGGCTATGGGTCAATATTAACCAACCAACTAATCGGGGATGATAAGCAACAAAACTATAGGGAAAACCAATGGTTAATGATAGGGGAACCAGGGGTACAGGGTTTTGACCCACAGCCACATAGTGACACCGCACGTCCCGGGCAAAACCAATGGGATGGTCTGGCGAAAAAAATGATGAAGTCACACTCCGGCAAACGAACCTGGAAGTGGAGAATCTGCTACCGTATCTAGAGTGGTTTTACCTGGTAAAGGATCGATTTTGAGCCAAGAGGTGAGTTTGCCAAAGGGTATAGCTGTGGGTCATTAACCATTGTTTCCCTTATCATTGTTGGTGGAAATCCCCCATTTGTTGGTTGGTTAACATTGACCCATAGCCAATTCAACCCACCGCCAGGGATCCTACAGGCCAGGGTCCATGAATAGACCCTGACAACGCCAATGATTTCTGTCACCCTGCGTCAGACTGGGACGCGAGACGGAAGACGCAGGGAGCCGCCCGTGATATCCATTGAGGTAAGTTGCAACTGCTGAAGTCAATGATCGCCCAAAGAGCTTTAACAATAACAGCGCAGCTCTATGTTATGAACCAACAAATCTGACACCAAAGAATCACAAACACAGAGATTCCAATGACCTCTTTATAGTTTTGAGTGCTAGGGAGCCGACCCATCTCGCAAAGTTCGAGCCCATCATCCTTCACTTTTTCTCTGCAGTCAGCAGTGGGTTCCGCAACGAGGGGCGTTGCGAGTATCTCCGTTGCCGCATGTTCACAAGCTGTGGAAACGTCAGGTCTACTCCAGGGAGACCCCAAGATTCGTGCCATCCAGTGAAGGCCAAACTCAAAAAAACGAACAAAAGCAACACACAACAAGGTGAAACCACCGCAACATCCAGGGCTGTGGCAAGGCAACACAACTGAACTGCCATTAAGGTCACGCCATCGGTATCATGCGCATCCGAAGTCTGGACGGACGGCACCACGTGGTGGGGCTTGAAATGTTCCACGGCCGGTCATGCCTCGCTGTCAAGGCAGTCATGCAAAACAAATTCAATCTATTCAGTGCAAACGTGCCACGATGGGAAATCCATCATTTCATCAACCTGCCACTGACTTCCCATCAGCCTTCGATGAGTGAACCAGGGTGACCTTCACCAGTCATGGTAGATATAGCTGTCAGGTAGGTAAAAATTATTTTCCCTCGAAAAAAGGCGCATCCTTGGCATGTTACCACCGGTGGGACCAGCAAGAATTGTTGATGAATGGATCGCCCTCGTTTGAAGCATCCTGCGGCTGTGCTTTCTGGATATGAATGCATCATTCGACACGGAAATCTGCTGGGCACTGACCCAACGTGTGGAAATGAAATCTCTTCATCCGCCGCGGCGAATTCTTGCTCAACAAAAGCGAGTCACCAGGGGAACAAAAGTTGTCTCGAGTGCATGATCTGCCTATGTTGGAATTCTGGACTAAACCGCCGCGCAAAGCTAACCACCAAACGGTACATATGATGGTCACCCGTGATCATTCACTATAGTCCTGAACCACTGATTATTGGGGAACTGTATGAAATTGATACTTGCGTGATACCATTTCGAACAAACCTGTGGAAACTGAGGCCCTCAGCGCCCAACACTTTGCAGTAGCTTGCATACAACGCTGACTATGTGTTCAAAATGAAACAGCCATCCAAAGTCTCCCAAAACCAAAGGTTCATCCCATTCATCCTGGCAGGAAAGGTGCAAAGGCTCTGGTAACTCTCTGTCTCTATCGCCGTCAGGTCTCCCGAGCTATGCCGGGGGCGAGATCGAGGCATGCACATGTGGCGCTGCTTGGACAAATGTGGGTAAATCATTGCAATTCTGTGCCAATGAGATGTGCAAAACATCAGAAATTACAAGACACTGACCGTCGCAAGTTCTGTTGATTTTTTTCCGACGATCTGTGGGGAAACCCAGAACTGCTAATGATAAAACCTTTGGTGTTGCGTTCGAACCATCGCCAAAATGGACCGTCCCACTGTGTAAGTCATCGAACCTGCGACATATCCAAGTCAGTCAGTTGATGTTCAAAGTCACTGGCTTGATCGTGCGCCAAAATTACATATCGAGTGACAGTTTTTTTCACTGGACGTCCAAGACTGAGCCAGGGAAACGATCAACTGGTCTGGTTGGGCTGAGCCGGGTGTCCATTTTTCGGTGTCCTGCGATGATCCGAGGGGAATCTTCCAGCTGTCCTACAGCGCGACTCAATTTGCACAACGGAGAGGCACAGGCTAGAACGCAGCTGTCACATTGGCGAACCGCTGAAGGCGTCCCATACAAAAAGTTGCCATTTCTGCAAACGTGCTGACTGGTTGCACGTGTTTAACTCTCTGTCTCTCTCTCTCTCTCTCTCTCTCTCTCCATCGCCATCTCAAGAGGCTAGCCGGATGCTCATGGCGAGCTTGTGGTCCAACTACAGGTTCAACTCTTTCACATGGTTTTTCTGTTTCACATGGCTTCTGATTTTGGCACGTAGGTTTGCTGACCTCCATCTTCAGGACTTACCGACTGCATACAGCTCCCGGCACGGGGCCGGTGCTTAATATAGATGGTCTAGGGGCGACATCGGCAAAGGCCGTGTGGCGCTCCCGGCTCGGCCCCATTTAGTGGTCACTAGATGTCACTCTAGTGACTGAGTGAGTAATGGATATCGATGGTATTTAATGGATGCTAATGACATCTAGTAATTAGTGATTAAAAGTGACTTAGTGATTACTAGATGTCATTAGCATGGTAATTTGATGATACCTATTCGTGTTAGCTCCCCCGGCTGATCAGCAGGGTTGCTAGCTATTAATCCACCGTGTCATTCAGAATGCATCTTGACACGTGGTGGTCTGTCCAAAATTGTGAACCCAAAAATGGCAGTGGGTCAAAACCCTTAGTCCCCCTGGTTCCCCTATCATTAACCATTGTTTCCCTTGTTGTTGTTGGTCATTACCCCCTATTATTGGTTGGTTAACTGCTTGACCCATGGCCAAATGGCAACGGTTTTTCTATTCGCATATGAACAGCTGGATGGTGTACCACCGTGGACATTGCCATGCACAGTACTTACTTGGTGGTTTCTCAAGCCATAGGGGACCCAAAAAATGGTTGGTTTACTACTATAAATGGTTAATAATGGATGATTTGGGGGTACCCCTATTTTGAGAAACACCCACTTATAGAAGGAACTTTCCTCTCAGCCTCGAAACTTGTAGCTACCCTGTTGGTCGTATCGAATCTGTGCCACGATGTCTGGCAGCGTTTGAAGTTTCGGAAGTTTGAGTCGGAGGAGTTGGCTCCAAACAATGGTCACAACTGGTGGCGAACTATAAGGAACAATGACCAAAAATGGCTATGGGTCAATATTAACCAACCAACTAATGGGGGATGATAAGCAACAAAACTATAGGGAAAACCAATGGTTAATGATAGGGGAACCAGGGGTACAGGGTTTTGACCCATAGCCAAATAGCCCCATGACATCAGGGTGCTGCATAGGTCATAGATGGTCATAGTCTTCATTGTGATGCTATCCCTAGTTCTTGCCATGCGATCACGCACCCAACAAGCGCACGTCAGCAACATTCGTCAATGCAACGCGAGAGCTTAGATCGATTGTAGATGGACCTTGAAGAATTTGCAAACGGTGAACTTCAGGGTAGTTCTTTGCCCACAAGTGGGCAACAAGAATGGTACCTACTTTTCACCTACTTTAATCTTTTCTCCTGCTTGGCACCATGAGGAGAATTCCGCCACTTTGAAGTGGGAAGTTCAGCAAACATGTCACTCATATGCCACCCGTGAAACTGAAGAGTGACGTCAGTGGATCATGGTCAACCATCCCCATACCTAGATCGACACACGTTTACCAATCGATCACATCGCCTTTTTGTTCACCGATTGCAAATCGTGCCGAGCAGGTATCGTCGAGGAGAAGCCTCGGCTCCCTGGTCGAACTATGGAGCGCCATGACAACAGTTTTCTGCTTCGTTATTCGCATGCCTACGCGTCAACAGTTCTGCACCTGTTCACAGCTTTTGCAAAACTGGTGCCTCTCAAGGTTATTCTAAGGGGGTTAGCCATTTAACCCAATGATGTTCAGCTAATTATACTTCTATCAAGTTCTATCTACTTAACAATTAATAGCTAATCAACTACAGTTACGGCAAGACCCTATGGTTTGCCCGTGACCACAAGACCTCCCCAGAAGTGAGTCTTGTCAACTGTTCAAAACCCTGCGCAGGCCCGTTGTTTTGAAACTCTGAGAATCAAGAAGCCCTAACCCTAAACCCTAAAACCCTAAACCCTAAATCACTGCGTATAGCCAGTGTTTCTCACTGATTCTTCGAGCAATGTTCAGCACGCACAGACCCCGTGGGTTGCCCTCCGGGCAAACCACGGGGTCTGCGCGTACAGTTAGCTACCAGTATATGTTTATCTGCAACTAGTCTGGTAGTTGCCCTACATACTTATTTCAGCCGCTTGGGATCCAATTTGCAGGGATCATACGGTCTGAAGATGTCTGAAGTGGGCAGGACGGTGTCTGACATCAGGGACACATATTTCCAAATTTGCGGTCAGTCGAATGACAAATAGGGGTGGAAAGCATCAGCCATCATCAACCATCATCAACAACCATCAGAACCATCAATGATCGATGAACCAGGGCTTCATCATCAAATCAGACATCACTATCAACCACTAGATGTCGCCGATTTAATGCTTCAGTAATGGTCAATGATGGTCAACCACTGCTTCATAAAAGGTCACTTCATAGCCGATGGTGAATAATCGCTGCTACAGGTTAAAACTGATGATCAATAATGGTAGACCCATGTGCCTAAACTCCAAACCTTCCAATATAACTTGTGATTCATCATCCACTATCACTTTAGGGGGTTTATTATCTACCATTACTTAAGTACATTTGATCTAAGAACCCCCAAAACATATGTGGTTGGGTAACCTATTGATTAAGACAGATTTGATAGTTCAAGGACTTGATGGTTCAGTGACGGTTGATGAAACACTTCCAGTTACATCCATTTCGCTGGTCTCTTGGTGACTGCTGGTCTCCCAGTTGGTCCAGGACCGGTGATTGGTCGCCTAGACACAGTACGCATAGATCTACAGTGGTTGATGATGGCAGGTATATCGTCAATTTCGTCTTTAAGAATGGAGTAAATGGTGGCTTATATCTATGGTCAATGCACTAATGGTTCGAAATGGTTTGAGTCAATTCATTGTGAACAATGATTGTTCTTATCATTCATCATGGTAGATCCGGCTGCTCATCAACCACCATCACTCTAGTCATAGATAGCTTTGATTCCCCACTTAGACAGAGCACCAGGGAGCTATGAATTCATGGAACGGTCTCCCATCTGAACAAGCCATCATCCATCGAGAAATAGCTTGCGATTTACCATCAAACAACAACCGGGGGGTAAGCTCCAGGGCCAGCTCTGCGAAACAAAGCATTGAGCAAACTCAGCCTATATAAGTACATACAGTTGCTAGTAATAACTTGATAAATGAATTAATTAATTGCGTTTTGTTGTCGGTTAATGAATAAACAAATAAATAAAAACATTTTTTGCCGGGGCGTCCAAGGGCTTGCCCTCCAGCGGGATTCAAGCAAAAATCCATGCGAGTGAAAGTAGGGATTACTCAACCACGATATTCATGCCCGCGGCTTGGCCGACAACATGTAAATAAATAAATACATACATACATAAATAAATAAATAAATAAACAATATATATATATATATATAAAACATACCCACCTCCAGACATATCATATCACATCATTCTTGATCAATTTTTGAGACAGCATCCCGTTTTTCATGCCCAACAAAGTTCGGTTCCCCCTGTTTAGGCCATTGGAACTGCCGTTGGACCAGGGAATCACCTCTCGACTTGAGCACACCTTGCAGTGTCTGTTCACAACATTTCAAATCATTTCAGCATCGAAAGCTCCCGTCGATTGTCTTGGCTTCACCAACATGCTGTGGCTGTCCAACTGTGCCCCTGCCTGTTCACATCCACCAGCCTCGACCAGTCATTCGTCTAGCTGTTGGGCACGTACCCATTGGTTAGCTGAGCCCCACAACCGTGCGTCTTGTCTTGGCGAAATCTCCAGGTTTCAAAACAAATCTTTGGGGATTGACCCAAGGTAAGTTGTGAATGTAACTTCACCCAGCTTCTGCTGGTTCATACTGATCATACTGGGTGGAATTACAACCGTGCAAGCTCAAGCATGTCAATCTCAATCAAATCATCAAAAGACTTGGGGAATGTCACACATTCCGCTGCCCCCTTCCCATTCATTTTATCGGTTGCATTCATGACAAGTGAGCTGGTAACGATGCCACTTGCTGGCCATCAAGAGTAACCCATTGATGGATGATCCCTATGGAGAACTCCTCCTAATTACCCGTACATTGTGGCACAACTCCTATGCTTGCAAGCGATTGATCACCAGCAATCCAACCAACCCCCAGCAACCATCTCGATCATCGATTACAGTTTTGAATTCTCAATTTACACTTTTTTGTTGGGGCGTCCAACGGTTTGCCCTCTACAAGTGTCGGCTCCATTAAGCCATGACGTAGACGTAACGATAGGAAATAATCTGTCAATTTCCACTGCATTTTACATGATCAAACATGATCTGATTTCCAAGCTGCAGGTCACCACCATCATCGGTGCTTTCAACCTCTAGGGAGTTCACTCAACATTTGTTAATAATTACTAGGGATGAACAAAGGTTTAACCCTGCTAATAGTAATGTCATTCCCATCGTAAATAGGAATTAACTAGGGTGGAATTAAGTCCACCAGGTCACCAGCCTGCTAATATTTGCTTAGCCATGATTGTTGGTGAGTATCCCCTTTGAATAAAAGTTTACCCACTATAACCTCACAGGCTGTGGGTCAAAACCCTGTACCCCTGGTTCCCCTATCATTAACCATTGTTTCCCTCATTATTGTTGGTCATCTTCCCCTATTATTGGTTGGTTAATATTGACCCATAGCCATATCATCCCCTATTCTTAACCACAATAAGCCCTTATAAACCAATTCAAGTCACCACACTGAAAGGACTTTCTGACGGAACTTTCGGGCCTTCAAACAGGCAACGTGCCTCACTGTACCCGGTTTTTTGGATAGATTGATCCGCAGAAACGCGTTAACGGCAAGCGTTGGTGCAGTGAAAGGGGTGACGTCCATGAATTGTTGAATTTAACTCAGCTAAGAAATTAATTAACATTCTTTTTGTTCCAAAAAATTAAGACATGTTTTTATGGAAAAAAAATGGCCGAACAAATGATTTCATAAGAATTCTTGATGGATTTTACGGAGATGAATGCCGAAGAATTGGATACCCCGGGATTCCAATGGTGCCATTGCTTGAATGGCTTCTACCGTAGCAACCAGCTGGTTTGACAAGAGGGTTGTCCCAGAAGGCAAATCAACCATCTTTCAGGTGCTGGAATCGGCCCAACATTGGCCCAACCATCTTTCCTGTGAGGCTCACTGTTCACGAACACACCCATATTTCAGATTGATTCGTGCTCACTGCCCTTGCTGCCGGGCTGCTAGGGCATGAACTCCAGACTCCGAGATCATTGCTGAAAGTGCTCACTGCGCGCCGTGGCAGCTCCTAGAGCATGTAGATGACATTCCCCAGCGCAACGATGGGGGAAGTGCGGATTTTGTCAAGGCCATGCTCCTCTTCTGCATCCAAATATTGCGCCAAATGCAGGACCTGCTTGGCAACTACCGTCCCGGTGAGTTCAGCTGCCAACTTGGTCAATTCAATGGGTTGACCATTGATGTTGAAAGCGCGGGGGGCACCTCAGCGGCGTTTCGAGTGAGAGTGAGCCTTTCGAGTAGTTGGGACGTAGCTTTGGGAAGTTACAACTTTAGCTGATTCATCCGGGGTACCATGTATCATCATGCATCATGATGCATCATGGTTGTTTCCAGATCCAGCCAAACGGCGGCTAAAGATTTGATGGTACACCAGCCAGTTATTAGTATCGTTGGATGCCCCGTCCCAAAGCCAACACGGGAAGGATCCAAAACTTGAGACCAGCACAGCTGATGCCCGCGACTTTTCCACACAAAAAATGATCGGCTGATCTGTCTTGGACTTGCTACTCCCCAAGGCTTTTGATCGTACGCTGTTGTTTCAACATGGTGCAACGAACTTCCCTCCCCCCAACAACAACAACAACAACAACAACAACAACAACAACAACAACAACAACAACAACAACAACAACAACAACAACAACAACAACGACAACGACAACAACAACAACAACAACAACAACAACAACAACAACAACAACAACAACAACAACAACAACAACAACAACCCAATGCTATAACGTAGGTCCAGATTGATCAACACTCCCTTTTTTGCAAATCCACGGCTGTTAGTGAGTATAGTGGTTGATTCAGAGCTGGACCTATCACAAGATCATTCGAACTATCCTACCATTTGGTGAACGGCCACTCCTGGTAGCTCCAAACCGCCCCCCTTTCAAGGGCCAGCTCGGGATACCCCTGACTCCTTGACTCCCTCCCCACCACCAGCCAGTATCACTAACTATCCTGTAGCATCACTATAGATCAGCAGCCACCATTACTACGCAGCATTAATCATCAAAATTAGCATCAGCACCAATCAAATAACATTTACCCAACAATCATTAATTAACCATGGCTAAGTCTCATTTACCACCATGGATTTACCATTCTTTTTGCTGGGAAATCCATCAAACAAGAATCGGTCAGGCTCATCGAACACATCATTGAAGCACCACCCAGCTATTTTTAGCACGTCCAATTTTCCCTGCTCGGGTGCCTGGATTCCGCAAGGATTCATATCCAGACTTGGCCAAAAAAATGCAAAAGTTCTGCGCAAGACCTGCCAGAACCACCAGCACCACGCTTCAAAAGCGAGGCTAATCACGACCAGGCACCCTACAATCCAACTGAAAAACAATGTAACAACACAATGTTGCGATCCTTCAGCTTGAAGTTGTACAATGATACTAGGTGATTGTTCAATGACCGAGCCGTTCTGACAATGACATATCCTTCCAGCAAGAAGAAGAAGGGTCGTAACAAGGCCACTGAGATTAGAATCCTGTTCTGCATCGGATGGAATATTGTTTTTTTTGGACCTGCTTTGCACGTGTGGTGCTTTTCTGGGATATTGCTGACCTCATCTTACGCTGATAACTCCTAGATTGGGGAAGGGATACAGGCTCTACGGTCCCACCTTGACACCGGAAGATAAATACGTAGATGATTGTATCACGGGAAGGGGCTGCACCGTTGCTCTCCACAACCTTGCGCAGTTCTTCTTGACGGGTAGTTTCGAAGGCCCCATATAGCTGGCTCTATCCTCCATCGTACCCTGTTGGTCACTCGGCATGCCAGGCGTTTACCTGCCCATCGACATCTCCCGCATGCGCAGTTTGTTATCAGCTTCAAACTCTTGCAATTGCATCCGGTCGCACCCCATGTCTTCCTCAGGCTGATTGGGTTGTGCTCCTTAGTTCCAGCCTGCCCACAAGCTCCTCTTTGCATTCGTGGATTTAGTGCGGGCAGTTACACCGGGGCAGTGGTGGGCCTGGCAGCACACGCCTTGTCCTCGAACTACCAAATCAAATTGCTCCTGGGAGCTATCGCCATGTGCCCGCAAACTTATCTCGGGCTGTGCAACTTAGCCGCTCTCCAAGACCCTCGAGGTGACTTGTCCCATGTGGTGCCAGTTGAAGTTTGCAGATGGTAAGTCCTTGCTCATGACGCAGGCGTTACAACTACGGCGTTGTTTTAATACACATTGACAGACTATTTCAAACCAGAATCCTAAAAATGGGAAAGCCCTTTGGCAATATCATTCAAGTGGTAGCCTGCAGCTTTCAAAGAGAAAAAATGCAAACTGTGTCAAAGGTTAAGCGAGCTTACATGCGCACGCACGAGGATAAACAGCGACCTCACGCGTCGATGAACCCAGAATCAAGTGACCCATGCAATCGACCATGTCAACCAAGGAAAGCTTGTCTCGGGCTTGCGCTGGGGCCTTCGCCATTGAGAAGAAAGGCAAGGTTGCTGAGGGGCAGGAGCGCCCCTGACCCCATCTCAGTAGACGAGTGCCAGGATCATTAGGTACGCTGTGCCCGCTCGAAGTAAGTTAGGTCACGTCAACCCTCGGTGCCCCATCGTAAGGGATCTCCAACCTTACGTTGCATCATTGCACCCTTGGCCTGCTGATATCACCTCCCGGCAAACGCTCTAAAGATGCACAAATGATCACAAATGTATAGGCTATAGGTATAAAAGCCAATTCTTGTTAACGCGTGTACTACATGTACACAATAAGTTCATGTGCATGTGTCTGCTCCTTCTGTTGGCAGAATACACATGTATATATATATATATATATACCGATAAATACAATACATATGAACACATACACATCCATGCGCATTCGTATATGAAGATTATAAAGCGTGCGGTAGCTTTCCTACTGCAGTGAATCGATTTGGCGGCCGGGTATCACAAGTCGATTCTTAATCAAGCTCAAACAGTCCCCGACACGGCCGCCTTGAAATGCAGCTGGCTTGACCGAACGAATGCCGGAGGCTTCCATTGTCCTAGCCCGGCGAAGCATGGAATGCACAATGGTAGCGTGTTAGCTTGCCCAACCATCCCAAAGCTCTGGCTATAGTCATGGTCTGAAGGAGATACACCAACTCTAACACAAAACCGAAATAGCTGGAACAACACTAATTGATTAATGTTGAGTCGTGATTTGTATTTGGGGGGTTGATTTAAGAAAAGTTTTCCCAAAATTATTCATAGCCCATACCATTTTGAAATGGGAGTTGATTAAAGAAAAGTTTTTTTTTGTTTTTTTTGGATTTATGGATGGTATGTTTTTTACTCCCAGGTGGTTCTGGTTGTTTCTATTTTTTCCTTTTCCCTTTGAGTTCTTTATGTTTTTCTTTTGCTTTCTTCAAAAGGGGGTCGATTAATGCAAAAAACTTTTTCTTAGGGTGGCCCTGGCTGCTTCTATCTTTTCCTTTTCCCTTTGAGTTCTTTATGTTTTTCTTTTGCTTTCTTCAAAAGGGGGTCGATTAATGCAAAAAACTTTTTCTTAGGGTGGCCCTGGCTGCTTCTATCTTTTCCTTTTTCCTTTGAGTTGTTTATCTTTTTCTTTTGCTTTCTATTGGCCATTTACTAAACTGAGAGCTTGCTGAAATGGACGATCCCTTTATTAAACTCCTTTTAAAAAATGAAGTTTTTTCAATTTTCCAAGAGGGTAGCCCAGGAAGAGCCAAGATGTTGAATAATAGATTTACTTAAAGGGGGTCGATTAATGCAAAAAACTTTTTCTTAGAGAAGAGTAGATGAGCAGAGAAGAGAAGAGAAGAGAAGAGAAGAGAAGAGAAGAGAAGAGAAGAGAAGAGAAGAGAAGAGTAGAGAAGAGTCGAGTAGAGAAGAGTCGAGTAGAGAAGAGTCGAGTAGAGAAGAGTCGAGTAGAGAAGAGTCGAGTAGAGAAGAGTCGAGTAGAGTCGAGTAGAGAAGACTAGAGTAGAGAAGATTAGAGTTGAGGAGAAGAGAGTAGAGTAGAGAAGAGTCGAGTAGAGAAGACTAGAGTTGAGGAGAAGAGAAGAGCCGAGAAGAGTGGAGAAGATTAATGATTAGAGTAGATCTTCCATCTCTCAGGCAAGACTTTTAAGGAGGGAGTTTATTAATCATCCCCCCAAGTTTGGTTTAGGGGGGGTAATAAATCACGACGCAACATTACATGTCACGGCAAAGGATCAAAATCTGTTTGCAAACTTGCTGGTGCAGTTTGCTGTGACCACTGACGAATCACTGACTAGAATGCACCCACAGGATCCCGCTGGTGTTTACTCGAGACTCATTCATAAATCAAAATGACAAATGGGCGTCTTTACACCATAAATAAACCTTGTCGAGGTATATGTGGTAAACACAAATGAAAGGCAAATGCATGCACGTACACATATGGGCATTGGCTTCTTATTGGAAATAAAAATGCTGTGCTTGGGCACGGGGGAATGGATGGGAATGGTTTGCTGGTTCGGACAAGTCGCTTGTCCCCCTGTATATCAAGCTGGTGCACCTTTTAAGAGTCACATCTACATGTATCCTACCATATCCTCTATACCACGGGCTTGGCTGGGTCGTATGACCAATAATTACCCGATGTTGTCCAGGGCAGAAAAACGAGGGCGGAAAACGATGGCTTGCCAACAAGCATATGGCTGACCGTAGGGCACGGGAAATGTTGGTCCTGGGCCCCACCAATATCGTGGACAAACCTGCGGCCGTTTAAGTGAAGCAGCAACAAAATTGCCTGAGTTCCAGCCAGGGTCAACCACTTCAAACCTCTGGTAGCTAAGTTGGGATGAGCTATCAGTCGTGGGAGCTTCACCTTGGGGAAGGTTGACCATCAACGAAGGATTTATTCCATCAATAAACTTTTGGAATACATGATGCCGGCAGCTAAATCAGGACATTTGGCGTGGCAGCTGCTTGCGTCGCGTGATCAAATGCAATCAATAATGAGCACATACCATGTAGTTCAGGCACTCCTGCTGCCCCATTGGAAGGGTAAACCTCCAAACCGCTCCCGAACAACAGCCAAATACAGCGATAAAAACTTCATCGGGTCTTTTCAGTTGATAGCTTTTGGTCAATCCCCAAAAGCTGCAAGCACTCGAAACCAAGGGTCGTCAGGACGTTCATGATGTTGTGGGCAGCCTGACACTTTTCAGGGGTGGTGAAATTCACCTCAGTGCCAAGCGGCTGACGTGGACCCATGGTAAGCACCATAGCCAAGACTACAAAACGCATGGCCAATGAGTTCTGTACCCCTGATGTTTCAAAAGCAACACCCCAGTTCTTGTTCTTGCTGTTTAATGGTGGAGGCGGTGGTTCGTGGTTGGTCGTCATGGTGGCGATAGCGGGTCGTAAACATGACCGTGTCTTCTGGTGCTTTTCTCCGGTTGTGAGCTACCTGGTGCTCTTTCAGGATGCCCATGCTGTTTGCCTGTTACTAGCTATTACTAGTTTCTCAATGCAAAATAACACCATCATTTGGTAAGCAAAGCTTGAGCTCTATCTCCTTGGATGGTTTATTGGCAGCGAAGCGCGCGAAACTCCGTAAAAGTAGTGCTACCGGCCATTCATCAAAGGTTCACTGGTGCTTGTGGGTCAAGTCACCCTGTTACCCCTGGTTCCCCCATCATTGGCCTCTAGAAAACTAATATGGCACTGGGAAATCCATCAAAAATGGATGATTTCCCAGGGTTTTCCTAACAAAATGGTGGATTTCCCAGCCAGCCATGTTAGATCATGTTAGTTTACCAAAGGGTAACCATTGTCGTCCCACTATTCTGGTTGATCATTATCCACCATTTTGCTTGGCTAAAGCCTCGACCAGCCCTGGCGGGTCAAGGTTCGGGTACCGCATCTGCAGTCCAGTTGATCCGGCTACCATGAACCAGCTGATGAACCATCTGCCGTTGAATGTCAACCCTGGATTCATAAACCGCCAGGGTCATTGATTTATTTATCGCAGGGTTCCATGAATATATTCCAGGAACATTCATGGCACCTCAAAGTTATTCAACCATTCATCGACCATTTTTGTTTTCCCATCTTAACTTTTGTTGAATGAACCCTGCTGTTGATTAATTGGGGGGGTACCATTTGAATTGGAAGCCAGTTGGATTAACTGGAGGATACTCCCTTTTTCCATCAACCAAGGCCATTCAACGATAGTTATGTCTGCCATGACTGGTAGTCACTGTAGTTATGACTAAGTTATAAGCCAAGGCTGTAGCTGGTTGGGGGCCCGCTATGGCTTTTTAGGCTCTTGGGGGATACCACCGTGGCAGGGTACTTTTGGGCTAATGCGTCGCGAGGCTGTTTTTCACCACCGATAGCTTTTCTGTCACTTGCAATCAATTTGCAACTGGTCAAAACGATTCCTTTCAAAAGCAAGATGCTGACAAAACCCTTCATTATTTCCTTCCCTTAGGGGCCAACTCTTGGCGCAACCACGCTCTAACTTTATTATCCCTTCCCTTCAAGAGCCAGATGCTGACAGAACACTTCATTATTTCTTGGTCAGGGCTATATTTTTGGCAGAAACATCACCCACTTCTACCTTCACAACCCCCTTCCTTCTAGAAGCAAATGCTGACAAAACCCTGCATCATGTCATTCCTTTAAAGCAAATTATTGGCAGAACCATCACCCACCTCTAACTTCAATATCCCTGACAAAACCCTTCATCATCTCTTCTTTTTAGGGGCCAGCTATTGGCACTCCCACTTTACGACCCCATTCCTTTCAGGAGCACAACACTGACAGAACCTTTCATCATCTCTTTCCTCTCTGGGGGCCACAGAACCCTTCATCTTTCGCGCTTAGGGGCAACCTATTGGCACACCAATTTCACCATCCCCTCACTTTGAGAGCCAAATACTGACAAAACCCTCCCTT
>VSDK01000530.1:144915-170475 GCA_009767595.1 Symbiodinium kawagutii | reverse complement strand
AGCGACCATGAAAAGCTGTTCAGCTAAAGCCCGAAGTGACAATGTACAGTGGCGGTTCTTTAGGAAAGTGCCTGCGATTCCCAAATGAATGGACAGTCTTTTGGATATCCCACGGGCTCTTCAGTATAGAAGAAGAACACTTCCTCGCTACTTCCAGGAGCAACAACCAATGATTAGTTCATGTTCTCGGCCATTTGTTGATTTCCACGTTCACAGTTGGCAAAGCTGCGACTGGACGACATCGGGAAACGTGGGGAGCAGAGTTGCTGTGAACCGGGTCACTGCGGTGCACAGCTCCAGGTTTGCTCCTCCATTGCCACCGGGTGACATTGCCCTGGTCAGCAACCCAGCACATTTTCCTGGACAGAAACAGGATATCACTGGAGTCGCACTAAGATCTCAGAACATCATGGGATGCAACGATGATGCAACGATGATGAAACAATGATGAAATGATGATGAAACCATGATGAGACGTGCTTCGCTAGTGATGTCTCTTGGGGATGGGACTGAGATTCCAAGGTACCTGTTACTGGTCAAGGGGGTAGGATTGACCCATCCAGGAACCGCCTGCACCCGCCAGCATCTCCGGGGATCGTCAAAGGCTAAGGCCGCTGGGTGCGGTCAAGATGTGTTACACATTTTTTTGATTCATGGATCATCATGGAATGTATCTACAATATTGATTGATACATATATCAATATAGATAGTATAGATAGATGTGAACCCATACATGAATTCATATTAATCATAGAAAGTATAGATGTGTTTTCATTCATGGGTTTGTGCGTGGAGCCAGTACAGAATATGAATGGAGCACGTGTTTGCAGATGGAGGTCGCCCAAAATGATCGTTCAGATCATCAAGAAACCCCCACTTGTTTTTGCCCACCCTGCTTTGATAGGAGATGCCTGGAAATGGGGGTTTCTATGTGTTTGCCAAGATAGGGGACCCCCCAAAGCAGCTTATATCAATCACTTAAATAGTAATCAACCCGTCATTTTTTTGGGGTCCCCAAACTGGCTTTCAGAAACCACCAAATGGCCACATGCCTCTAGAACATACAGACACCTTGCAGTGTGGGTTGCTGCCAGGAACCTACGAAAGTGCACCTCCTTGGCTGCGCGGATCTTGAACCTGAGCAATGTAGCTATGTGTAGCCATGCGAAGCCACCGAGGAATGGCTCGAGATGGGAGAGGAGAAGCCGCTGGGCCCAGGCAGAAGCCTTTCATGTTCAACTCTTGTTCTTCGACATCAGAGAACCAAACTGCATCAAACTCGCTTTCACTGGAGACATCAGAGAAACTAAACTTGTTTTCCGTTTCGAGATTCATGGCAATCGGTGATTCGCAACGCCGTTGTGCTGTGCCATGCTGTGCCATGCTTTGACAGGCGGCACTTCCAGTGCCAGGATCAGCCTTCACATGCTGCGAAGTTCCCAGCTGCCTCCAGGCTATGGCTTTGAATTTGCCACTGGGACTGAGCACTGAATCTGATTGGATCTGATTGGATTTGATTGGATCTGATTGGATCTGATGGATTTGATTATTGGATCTGATTGGATTTGATTGGATCTGATTGGATTTGATTATTGGATCTGATTGGATTTGATTGGATCTGATTGGATTTGATTGGATCTGATTGGATTTGATTATTGGATCTGATTGGATTTGATTATTGGATCTGATTGGATCTGATTGGATCTGATTGGATCTGATTGGATCTGATTGGATCTGATTGGATCTGATTGGATCTGATTGGATCTGATTGGATCTGATTGGATCTGATTGGATCTGATTGGATCTGATTGGATCTGATTGGATCTGATTGGATCTGATTGGATCTGATTGGATCTGATTGGATCTGATTGGATCTGATTGGATCTGATTGGATCTGATTGGATCTGATTGGATCTGATTGGATCTGATTGGATCTGATTGGATCTGATTGGATCTGATTGGATCTGATTGGATCTGATTGGATCTGATTGGATCTGATTGGATCTGATTGGATCTGATTGGATCTGATTGGATCTGATTGGATCTGATTGGATCTGATTGGATCTGATTGGATCTGATTGGATCTGATTGGATCTGATGGATTTGATTGGATCTGATTGGATCTGATTGGATCTGATTGGATCTGATTGGATTTGATTATTGGATTTGATTGGATCTGATTTGTATGGTGGTTTCTTAAGATGGGGACCCACCAAATGGTTGGTTTGTTACTATTGAATAGGTATAGAATAAGACTGGATGATAACTGGGGGTTCAATCTTTTGAGAAACCATGAGAAACCACCGCGTGGCACGTGCGAAGTTTGGGGTGGCAATGACTCGCTCAGTTGAGATGCGGGTACCCATGTGAGAAAAACCTCAAAACCTGGGAGATGACAGTGGCATGCATCAGCAAACAAGTGGGGTGGTCATGGACATTGGTGGCTTCCCCCTCATATCATGTAGTCTCGCGTTTTATATCTTATGTAGAATTAGTTAAGAACGGTCATTAGCAGTGACTAAGAGTCTTGAACATCATCAACCAGCGTGAACCATCATTGTTCATAAACTTAGCCATTGTGAACCATCATTAACTGTCATCAACTCAGATTATATAGCCATTATATACCATTATTAAGCATTGTGGTTGGTGGTCAGCAACCAGAATTGCTGCAAGCAGCTTAGCCGCGCTGAGGATCGTTTCTTGCGCCGAGTGTCGCTGCACCATGGATCGACTGGTGTGATCATCCACGGCCAGCCGTTGCTGCAGCTCGAAGCATGGGACACCATGGGAAGCCTTCATCAAACAGTTGTCTTCTGCGCAGCTAAAGGCGGCAACATGTCAAGAATTGTGTTTGGTGCAGTTCAAGTTTCTCATCCATTCTCAACTTTCTTATATCTTCTTATTCTTTTCCTGCTTAGGATTTCGTGTGATGATGAATTTGATGCAGAGCATCTTGGCAGAGCAATCGGCTCCTGTTGGGTAGAGCAAGCTGCTACACGTGCAGTTTCCCAGCACAATGTTTGAAGACCAACGATCGTCAAACATCAAGCGGCTATTATTGACCAGATCATCATCATCATTATCATCATCATCATCGTCATCATCATCATCATCATCATCATCATCATCATCATCATCATCATCATCATCATCATCATCATCATCGTCATCGTCATCGTCATCGTCGTCGTCGTCGTCGTCGTCATCATCGTCGTCATCATCATCATCACCATCATCATCATCATCATCATCATCATCATCATCATCATCATCATCATCATCATCGTCATCATCGTTGCGTCGTCGTCATCGCCATCGCCACCGTCATCGTCATCGTCATCGTCATGTCATCGTCATCGTCATTGTCATCGCATTCAACATTCATCACTAAACGTGAATCAGTTGCTACCAATTTGGTTCAGTCAAGGTCCCCATGACCATACCCTGTGGCATCCAACCCCAGCTCGTGGCGGAACCCGATGGCAGTCCTGGCGGATATCACTATTGCGGCTTCGAAGTCTTCAGTCAGGATCTCATGTTCTCGGCAGGTTCGACTGCCACGGAGATATCAGCTTTGGTCTCAGGCCAACTGATCAATGGCCAGTCAGAGACCAAGTTTCCTGCCCACACACACATGTCAGAAGTGGTGTACCAGTGTACCCTCCCGAAAACAACAGTTTCCCCACAGATCGTTCTTAGGTGGCTTGCGGGGTGCATCATTTACAGACCAGCATCATCTCACATGCACATCAAAAATACGTAGCAAAGTCGTACTCAGCTATTGCTATCCAGTACCAATTAGATCAGTGTCAAACGAGTCAAACTGTTACCAGTAAACACCTCCAGCATTCTTTTTGATATTAAGGGGAACCATGGGGAACCTACATGCATCTACCACTTAGGGCGTGCTGTCAATCGATGAACTCCGTAGGGTTGAAATTCATCAATTTGTGAATTCAGCAGCCACCTTTGAGATTTGTGGCACTGCAGCTGCATCGAACTCAGTAGTGGAGAGATACTAAGACACAAAGATCAAACACTGACAGCAGTACATGGTTTTTGCCACGCTTGAATGTTTGCTGACAAGATGAGTCAAGATGAGTCATTTGGTTCATCAAAGCTCATGTCATGGCCTTTTTCGAAAGGCATTTTGTGTCAAGGCATTGGCTTTTTAATTTTTTCAATCAATCCAGTGGCAACTGTTTTTACCAAAAGATATTTTTGCGGATTTTAGTTTCTACAGAGATCTGCACCATGCGCACCTGTACATGTTGGAGTTTCGGATGTTGTCAAAGAGCAAGTCAGAACTGCTCCCTTTCCAACTAGTGGCGGCAGCCATGGTGCTGTGGATGATTGGTCTGGGTTTAGGAGATGAAGGTGACATCTCAGTGAAGGGGCTCAAGGCAGTTCAGCGGACTCTTGGTTGTGGAACATGAGACAGTTCAAGGTGATTCAAGCAAGGTTCGGAACACTTCACACAGGATCTTTGAAAGGAGTGCTTTGAAGATCTCACAAAATCTGACAGATGCAACTCACAGATCTCAGTGTGCTGGAGCTGCTTTTTCATTTGGCATCACAAACCAGCTTCGACATGCAAATGCCATGAATGCTACACAACCCCCAAATATTGGCTTTATGGGGCGGCTGCAAAGCCTTCGTTTTGGGCCGGAACGAGGAGTGCCTACGTTTACTTGGAAGCGTGACTGAACTGCACATGGGACTTGATAGTGCATCAACTCCGCCAACAGACGCGAACAGACCTTTGGAAACGCAGACCCTTGAGGGCTTGAGTGTTACAGACCCAAAAAAAAGAATCCGGAGCACATTCAAACTTAGCAGCTTGGACCCTCTGGTTTGTCACTTGAGTGGGTTCAATGTCCACGGGAAGTGCATGCTTTACATCCTTGCTTGGTACTGGAAGGTACACGTCAATTCTCCCTGGGCTCGACCGAGAGACATTGGCTGCTGCGTGACTCGATGCAACAGTAAAGCACAGGGTGATATTTCGAAAGTTATCTAAAGATAACTAAAGATATCAAATTTTCTAAAGATAAAGATATCTTTAATTAATTATCAATTATCTACAGATAATTACAGTTAATT
This sequence comes from Symbiodinium kawagutii, assembly GCA_009767595.1. Lineage (NCBI taxonomy): Eukaryota > Dinophyceae > Suessiales > Symbiodiniaceae > Symbiodinium > Symbiodinium kawagutii. Next base: position 165,368 of record VSDK01000530.1, on the reverse strand, counting down.
GAAGTTCAAAAACCCGGCTGCAGTTGGAGTTGAATTCCGATGGCATCCCTTGGCTGATTGTTGTGAATGCGAGGTTGGTGGTTCAAACGGTAACATTTATAATTGTCACCGATATTAACAAATATGCTCAATATAATTGTCACCAAGAATGAATATCACCAACATTTATGATTCTCACTAATTATTTGCAGTTGGTTGGTTGATTGCTTCTCTCATATGGCCATGGGTCAATATTAACCAACCAATCATGGAGGATAATGACCAGCAATAATAAGGGAAAACAATGGTTAATGATGGGGAACCAGGGGTACAGGGTTTTGACCCAAAGCCATATTTTGCATAGAGCTTCAACCACCAACCCCAGGTGTTGGTGGAGGAACGGAACGCAGGTATGGAGTCTCTGAGATCATCGAAGCAGACCGAGAACTGGTGGAGAGTGGCTGCGAAGAGATGTTGGATCGCGCCAAGGAGCTGGGAGCAGATCTGACAGAAAGGCTATGAAAGATGTGGCTATGGGTCAATATTAACGAACCAATAATTAGGGATAATGACCAACAATAACAAGGAAAACAATGGTTAATGATAGGGGAATCAGGGGTACAGGGTTTTGACCCACAGCCATGTTGAAAGGTCATGGATACATTTAGTGGTTGGCTAATCGAGAATTGATGGTTGAGTAGTGGTGAATTGATGGTGTTGACTAATGGTGAACTGATGGTTGACTGAATTGATGGTTGACTAATCTGATCGAATGGTGAATTGACTAATGGTTGAGAGAGATTATGACAATAGATACAAGGATACCAGTACATCCCAAATTGGTGCTTTTCCTCCTTGCCAATAGTGAGCATTGGAGGTAGGAGGTACTAGTATCATCTATCTGGGGGTAAGTCGGTGTGAGCCTCTATGGGTCCTGGCAAGGGAAAGCCATGGTTTGGCTGGTACTGAGTGCTTGGAAGCAGTGGCAAAATTTGGAAAAAACATTGGATCAGAGACCTGGGTTTTGTTGCAATGGTCATTCACTGAGTCCACCGTTCCCTTTGTTGGCTCGTGTCATCATACGAGCTTGCTAGGCATCGTCAACCAAGCCAACTAGCTAAGCCAACTAGCTAAGCTACTGAGTCATTGGCACTGTTCGTTCTCCAATCGCTCGGACTGAAGCGGGCGGAGGACCATGAAGTGTGGCTTGGTCGCCTCTCAGTGATTTCGTCGGTGGCCGTTTGGAGGTCGTCACCCAGCTGCAGCTGAGCAGCTGAGGTCCTTCTTGGTGGTTGGAGATCCCCTGTGTGCCACGACGCACACGGACCTGTGGTTGCGCGCAAGGCCGAACGGGTCGGTTGCTGCACCACATAAGCAGCAGTTGCTGTGCAGCAATCCATGGTTAGGACCAGTTGGAGGCTTGCTACCCATAGTCATCATGCAGTTGATCGATGTTGATCCTATAGATTAGAGCCAATATGCTGGGTTTCTCAGAGGCTACCCCCCATCATCCCTTAATAGTCACTCATAGCAAGAAGCCAACCATAACTTTGGGGGTTCCCACTATGGCTTGAGAAACCACCAGTCCTCGTAGTTGATTAACCACACGTTTGTTGGTGATGATCCCCCATGAATTCCTATCAAACAAAGTAGTAGCTGTTTAATCACTATTGTTGGCGATTACCCACTAGTAGTTTACCTCTATTTATCACTAGTATTACCACTATAGTTGGCGATTACGCCTATTTAGTAGTTGTTCAACCACTATTTGTTTAACCTGATGGTGGGCCCGACCTGCCGGGCCTGGGGCTGAAGGCAAAGGGACATCGTTGTGCAGGTGCTCCACAACGCATCGGTGCCTCGGCTCCACAGCGTTTCAAGTGGTGCTGGTGGTTTTTCAACTGGGGATTGAAATCGTGATTAGTCATAGGGGATAGTAAGCGACCATGGTGGTTGAACCATGGTGATTGATAGTAGGGGGATTGTTGAACAGCTACCAACATGACTGGGGATTGTTTTAAGATGTTTTAACCGGGGATTAATTAGTCATCGTAATTGAATTGTTAAACAGCTACCGATAATGATGGTTCAACCATGGTGATTGATAATAGGGCATTGTAGTGATCAAACATGGTATATAATGGCTAAACAACTACCAGTAGGTTCCTTGAACGTTTTTTTTTGTGAGATAGCGATAACGTAAGAGTTCGCCATCCACACTGACAAATACTAATGGTTTCCCCTAGTATGAACAAATGGTTCGTCGACAACCTAATTTTCATGGGGTTGTTCAACCACGAAACAGTCAAAATTGAGTCATCATTCCACGGAACCACAAAGATCCTCCCACATTGTCTCAGAAGTCCCTACCTCGCTAGCAGGTGATGAATGCGGTGGCTTCCTGCGGTCTTCAGCTGTATCGATTTGGCGAGACCGTGTCCATCCCATACTGGTTGGATGACTGGCGCCCGGATAGCTGGTATGATTCTGGGCGAGGTGATGCGATTTGTTCGTTTTCATGCTATCTCTTGTAAAAGTGGTGGTGTGGCTCCAGAGATTCTTCGACCAAGCTGTCTGACAATGCTGATTGAGAGATTGTTGAATCCCGCTGGAATTTTTCAGATGCTTTTGACTTGGACTATAGTTGACTTGATTTTTTCAGATTTAGGACAAAATTTTGAAGAACAAGAAAGCGGGTCTGCATACGCTCTGCTTGCTGGACATCAAAGTCAAAGAGCAAACCGCTCCTTGGAGGCAGTCACAGGATTATTATCACCAACCAAGCGTTATTATGCCAATTATGTTTTTGCAACCAATGAGTAATAGTTGGTCTTTATTCCTAATCTAATGATCAACCATCCCTTACTCTAAGCAATCTAAGCAATATTGACAAACCATCAAACCATCAAACCATCAGATTATTTGTCAACTTCTTGAAAGTAGAGAAGGACTTGCTTTCGAGTCATCGAAGAGATTACGGCCTATATAGATATCTCTATATAATCTATATAATCTATATATTTATGTTTTTAGTTCACCACATCCGCCAAGGCCAGCTGGGACACTGGGTGGCTGTAGTGATCTGAGGTTGAAAACCTCATGCGCGGTCGTAAGATCTATGAGCCGCCGAGATTCATGACAGTCACTGGGAACAGCAGCAGACGCAGACTGGCATTGGGTGGAGATGTTATGTGTGTGATGAAACCAGGCCAAGAGTGGTGCTTAACAGGTTAACAAACATTCTTTCAAAATGACAAAGCAGCAGCTACAGAGACAAAGTATAGAGCTGTAGCTGTTACGAAAGTTTACTTTGGTCCTTCGTTTTTTATTTTACGATTTCGTGTTCGGTACGGTACGGGGTGGTTGTTTTTTTGGTAATTTTTGTTTCATTCGAACACAAGAGGCTTGTCCCAAGAAGACCCAAACCTGTCCTTTGGTTGTAGAACTAAAGTTTTATAGACCCATCCAGAATTCTCACTCTTCCTGCTGTAATACTTTTTTTTTACGCAGCCGAAAACGCTTTTGCCATCGCCGGAAGCGACACCTGTCCTGTAACCAGGCAGCGATGGCTTCAGCTAAGGTCAAACAAGCCTTGGAGCAGCTGTGCAAAGTGGAGGAGGCCCAGAGACGAAAACATTTCCAAAGCTCACCACCAAATCATCCAACAATGGTCGAATCATATTGGTGGTACAGAAAAACTTCTTGATCATTGTCGGTACAATCGACACAAAGAAAGATTCTTGATGAAAACGATGAAAAAACACGCTTGTCTTTTTGGGTGAATATCACAAGGGTTTACATCCTGGCACACTTCAAGTTGAGCATCGAGAAGGATTCACACTCATGCCGTACTGTCTCGGTCCCTTGAAGAGTTCCCTTCGTTTCTGCTAGGACCGCCAAGAGGGCGTTGCTCCTCCAGACGCGTGCTGCTTTGGCTTAGCCCGTTTGGGCCGAGAAGACCAGGCGAGGGGAGCGACTTCTTGCAGAAAGGTCCAGTCATGTCCCACAGATTTTGGTCAGAAGCAGTTTCGTGGTTTCATGGGAACAATAATTTTTGATTAATTCCCCAAACAGGTTTACTTGTATGGGGTTCTGACTCCTTTGAAAAGGGTCGCTTGCCTTGGCCGTATGATTTTGACTTTGTCTCCGGGCTTGCGTCCTCAGACTCTGGGTCCCTTTGGTCGCGTGATTTTGCCTCTTTCTTGTCTCCCATTTGCCCTTCATGTGTTCCCACTCTGGGTCCCTTTGGTCGCATGATTTTGCCTCTTTCTTGTCTTCCATTTGCCTTTCATTTGTCTCCCATTCTGGGTCCCTTTGGTCGCATGCTTTTGCCTCTTTCTTGTCTCCCATTTGCCTTTCATTTGTCTCCCACTCTGGGTCCCTTTGGTCGCATGATTTTGCTTCTTTCTTGTCTCCCATTTGCTTTCCATCCTTTGGTCGCATGATTTTGCCTCTTTCTTGTCTCCCCTTTGCCTTTCCTTTGTCTCCCACTCTGGGCCCCTTTGGTCGCATGATTTTGCCTCTTACTTGTCTCCCCTTTGCCTTTCCTTTGTCTCCCACTCTGGGCCCCTTTGGTCGCATGATTTTGCCTCTTACTTGTCTCCCCTTTGCCTTTCCTTTGTCTCCCACTCTGGGCCCCTTTGGTCGCATGATTTTGCCTCTTACTTGTCTCCCCTTTGCCTTTCATTTGTCTCCCACTCTGGGCCCCTTTGGCCGCATGATTTTGCGTCTTACTTGTCTCCCATTTGTCTTTCATTTGTCTCCCACTCTGGGCCCCTTTGGTCGCATGATTTTGCCTCTTACTTGTCTCCCTTTTGCCCTTCATTTGTCTCCCGCTCTGGGTCCCTTGGGCCGCATGATTTTGCCTCTTTCTTGTCTACCCTTTGCCCTTCATTTGTCTCCCACTCTGGGTCCCTTTGGCCGCATGATTTTGCCTCTTTCTTGTCTCCCCAATGCCCTTCATTTCTCTCCCGTTCTGGGTCCCTTTGGCCGCATGATTTTGCCTCTTACTTGTTTACCGTTTGCCCTTCATTTGTCTCCCGCCCTGGGTCCCTTCGGTCGCATGATTTTGCGTCTTACTTGTCTCCCATTTGCCTTTCATTTGTCTCCCACTCTGGGTCCCTTTGGCCGCATGATTTTGCTTCTTTCTTGTCTCCCATTTGCTTTTCATCTGTCTCCCACTCTGGGTCCCTTTGGTCGCATGATTTTGCTTCTTTCTTGTCTCCCATTTGCTTTCCATCCTTTGGTCGCATGATTTTGCCTCTTTCTTGTCTCCCCTTTGCCTTTCATTTGTCTCCCACTCTGGGCCCCTTTGGTCGCATGATTTTGCTTCTTACTTGTCTACCATTTGCCCTTCATTTGTCTCCCACTCTGGGTCCCTTTGGTCGCATGATTTTGCCTCTTACTTGTCTCAGATTTGCTTTTCATGTGTCTCCCACTCTGGATCCTTTTGGTCGCATGATTCCCCAAACAGGTTTATTTGTATGGGGTTCTTATTCCTTTGACAAGGGTCGCTTGCCTTGGTCGGATGATTCTGGCTGTGTCTCCGGGCTTGCGTCCTCTGGGTGCGGTTGGATGCATGTTTTCCTTCACTTGTCTTCCATTTGTCTTTTCATTTGTCTCCCACTAGTTTCCAGCTGTGGGCGCGGTTGGTCGCATGTATTCCTTCACTTGTCTCCCATTTGTTCTTCATTTGTCTCCCGCTAGTTTCCAGCTGTGGGCGCGGTTGGTCGCATGCTTTCCTGCACTTGTCTCCCATTTGTTCTTCATTTGTCTCCCACTAGTTTCCAGCTGTGGGCGCGGTTGGTCGCATGCTTTCCTGCACTTGTCTCCCATTTGTTCTTCATTTGTCTCCCACTAGTTTCCAGCTGTGGGCGCGGTTGGTCGCATGCTTTCCTGCACTTGTCTCCCATTTGTTCTTCATTTGTCTCCCACTAGTTTCCAGCTGTGGGCGCGGTTGGTCGCATGCTTTCCTGCACTTGTCTCCCATTTGTTCTTCATTTGTCTCCCACTAGTTTCCAGCTGTGGGCGCGGTTGGTCGCATGCTTTCCTGCACTTGTCTCCCATTTGTTCTTCATTTGTCTCCCACTAGTTTCCAGCTGTGGGCGCGGTTGGTCGCATGCTTTCCTTCACTTGTCTCCCACTTGTCTTCCATTTGTCTCCCACTAGTTTCCAGCTGTGGGTGTGGTTGGTAGCATGATTTTCTTTACTTGTCTCCCATTTGTCTCTTATGTGTCTCCCACTAGTTTCCAGCTGTGGGCGCGGTTGGTCGCATGCTTTCCTTCACTTGTCTCCCACTTGTCTTCCATTTGTCTCCCACTAGTTTCCAGCTGTGGGTGCGGTTGGTCGCATGCTTTCCTTCACTTGTCTCCCACTTGTCTTCCATTTGTCTCCCACTAGTTTCCAGCTGTGGGTGCGGTTGGTCGCATGCTTTCCTTCACTTGTCTCCCACTTGTCTTCCATTTGTCTCCCACTAGTTTCCAGCTGTGGGTGCGGTTGGTCGCATGCTTTCCTTCACTTGTCTCCCACTTGTCTTTCATTTGTTTCCCGCTGGTTTCCAGCTGTGGGTGCAGTTGGTCGCATGATTTTCTTTACTTGTCTTTCGTTTGCCTTTCAGTTGTCTTCCACTTGTCCTTCATGTGTCTCCTACTAGTTTCCAGCTGTGGGTGCGGTTGGTCGCATGCTTTCCTTCACTTGTCTCCTATTTGTCTTTCATTTGCCTCCCACTAGTTTCGAGCTGTGGGCGCGGTTGGTCGCATGCTTTCCTTCACTTGTCTCCTATTTGTCTTTCATTTGCCTCCCACTAGTTTCGAGCTGTGGGCGCGGTTGGTCGCATGCTTTCCTTCACTTGTCTCCTATTTGTCTTTCATTTGCCTCCCACTAGTTTCGAGCTGTGGGCGCGGTTGGTCGCATGCTTTCCTTCACTTGTCTCCTATTTGTCTTTCATTTGCCTCCCACTAGTTTCGAGCTGTGGGCGCGGTTGGTCGCATGCTTTCCTTCACTTGTCTCCCATTTGTCTTTCATTTGTCTCCCACTTGTCTTTCATGTGTCCCCTACTAGTTTCCAGCTGTGGGTGCGGTTGGTCGCATGATTTTCTTTACTTGTCTCCCATGTGCCTTTCATTTGTCTCCCACTAGTTTCCAGCTGTGGGTGCGGTTGGTCGCATGATTTTCTTTACTTGTCTCCCATGTGTCTTTCATTTGTCTCCCACTAGTTTCCAGCTGTGGGTGCGGTTGGTCGCATGCTTTCCTTCACTTGTCTCCTTCTTGTCTTTCATTAGCCTCCCACTAGTTTCCAGCTGTGGGTGCGGTTGGTCGCATGCTTTCCTTCACTTGTCTCCCACTTGTCTTTCATTTGTTTCCCACTAGTTTCCAGCTGTGGGTGCGGTTGGTCGCATGATTTTCTTTACTTGTCTCCCATTTGTCTTTCATTTGTCTCCCACTTGTCCTTCATGTGTATTCTTTTAGTTTCCAGCTGTGGGTGCGGTTGGTCGCATGATTTTCTTTACTTGCCTCCCATTTGTCTTTCATTTGTCTCCCACTTGTCTTTCATTTGTCTCCCACTTGTCTTTCATGTGTCTCCCACTAGTTTCCAGCTGGGGGCGCGGTTGGTCGCATGCTTTCCTTCACTTGTCTCCCACTTGTCTTTCATTTCCCTCCTGCTAGTTTTCAGCTGTGGGCGCGGTTGGTCGCATGCTTTCCTTCACTTGTCTCCCACTTGTCTTTCATTTGTCTCCCACTAGTTTCCAGCTGTGGGTATGTTGGTCGCATGATTTCCTTTGCTTGTTTTCCACTTGTCCTTCATCTGTCTCCCACTTGTCTTTCATTAGTCTCCCACTAGTTTCCAGCTGTGGGTGCGGTTGGTCGCATGCTTTCCTTCACTTGTCTCCCACTTGTCTTTCATATGTCTCCCACTAGTTTCCAGCTGTGGGTATGTTGGTCGCATGATTTCCTTTGCTTGTCTTCCACTTGTCTTTCATCTGTCTCCCACTTGTCTTTCATGTGTCTCCCACTAGTTTCGAGCTGTGGGTGCGGTTGGTCGCATGATTTCCCTCACTTGTCTGGCGCTTGTCTTTTATTTGTCTCCTGCTTGTCTCCCACTCTGGGTCCCGCTGGTCGCGCTATTTTCTTCACTTGTCTCCCTTTTACTTTTCATATGTCTCCCATTTTTCTCCCACTCTGGGTCCGGTTGTTCGCATGATTTCGGTCACTTGTCTCCCATTCATTTGTCTCCCACTTGTCTCCCACCCTGGGCCCGGTTGTTCGCGTGATTTCCGTCACTTGTCTCCCATTCATTTTTCTCCCACCTCTCTGTCACTCTGGGTCTGGTTGGCCGCATGATTTTCTCACTTGTCCCCGATTTGTCTTTCATTTGTCTCCCGCTTGTCTCCACTTCTGGGTGTGGTTGGTCGCATGAATTCCGTCACTTGTCCCTGATTTGTCTTTGGTTTGTCTCCTACCTGTCTCCCACTTTAACGCTGGTTGGTCACATGATTTCCCTCACTCGTCTCCCATTTGTCTTTCATTTGTCTCCCGCTTGTCCCCCCCTCTGACCTCTGGGCGCGGTTGGTCGCGTGGTTTCCTTCACTTGTCTCCTATATGTTAGGCAAACTACCGGCATTGAGATAATCTAACGTTTATCACTACCTGTTTGGGGTCAACGCTGGTATAATGGTTTGTTTCTTAGAGTGATTGCTTATCCAGAAATGTTTGATTCATGTCTGGTTGAATGGATTTGAATGGCTCCTTGGGCTCCCTTGTTCAACATTGTCTTTGGTAATTTTGGTGGCCCTGCAGGTGATCAAAGCTGGTCCAGTGCACAAGATTGCAGAGGCAGACTTTGGAGGACCTTTGCATTCGTTGGCCCCGAACTCAGAAGCTGATGGATTCATGTGGAAGCTGATGCAGCCTAGGTGCTCGGCCAAGATGCCATGTCCAGGGGATGCTTTACCTATGGGGGATGCCATGTCAAGTGCAACTATAGGCAAGGAGATAAGGGGATCATGGCCATGTCAAGGGGAGAAGTATCACAGTGTTATTCAACAAAATTCTCGAAGAAAATCTGGCATTCTCCACCATCACTGGCATGGTGAAGCTGAATGCGTGAATCATCACCATGAAGTGAGTGGGAACAAGGTTTGCTTCATTTTGGCCGCTCGTTGAAATGCTGAACTTCTCCAAACTTAGCGCATGCTTTGAGTGAAGTTTGCTCCATTATTTCGTTGTTCCTGCCTGTCAGCTCAGGTGATTTGCGCAGAAGAGCTGCATGAGCTAGAACAAGAGTTCGTGGATTTTTACCAGCAGTAAAAAGTTCAGCCCGGTCCGTGCAGAGATGTTGAGATGCAGTCCTTCTGTTTTTTTTCTGGAAGACTCTCATTGAAACTTGAGTTTTTCTCTGTTTTTCAGTAAGATTCGTAACATTTCTTGTTCCTCATGCAGAGTTCCCTGGAAGCAGTCGGATGACTATCCCCGGTTGATCACGCGCGGGCAAATCCGCAGCGTGCACTCCCTTGCACATGTGCCGGGTTGTAGCAAGTCAAACAACTGTTTGACAAAATAGCGGCCATGAATGGCCAAAGTCGACTCTCAAATGTTGCTCAGGCTCGACTCTTCCATTTGGAGGTTCCTTGACGATGTAATTACTGCAGAGACCCCGATAGATATGTAGTACGGGTATTGAATTGGGATGGCCCTGGCCGGCCGGGCGGCAAAAAGACAAGCAAGAGAACAAGTTGAGATGAAGAGATGTTGTGCTGAGCTGACATGGTTTGAGAGCTTGGCATGATAGGCATCAGTGCACCAGCAAGAAAGAACCGAGTGCTTTTGGCAGTCCCGAGGCAGTGGTGATGGGGAGGGAATTCTATTGTGTGGCCGGCATTGATGGGCAAAGCCCGGCATACAAATAAAGATCTAATATAAGACAAGTCCCCAATGTAACTAATCTACCTAGTGTTGCCAGTAGTCCCAGCATTGTGAAGATCCAATCTAACTAATGAAACGAGCACCAAAAGCAACTCCGACTACTTGGAAATAGAGACAATTGTGAAACTGCTACGGCTGCTCAACCGCAACACCCTGAGAGCACTGATTCAACCGCAGGCGATTGCACAGTGGGGGATCTCGCAGAGGCCCTGTGACCGTCACAAGCGTTGGACAGTGCTTGAGGTGATGAGGTCAAGGTATCTCGAGTGATTTGAAAGAAACGAGTTCGTTCCAAAGTTTAGAAAACAAATAGCCAGCCAATAGCTATCACCAACATAAGCAGCTATTTTCACTGTACATAGCAAGTAATTTGAACATGGTGTACTTGGATTACTATGCTATACCAGTTTTGCCATTGGAACCGATATTATAAGAGATCATGGCTTGTACATAACAGGACTTCTCAGGATTTGGTTTGCAGCTTCCAAAGCTAAGCGGGCGAGGCAAAACCTGCAATATTGCATTCCTTTGCGACAAGCGCCGCCACTGGGTGAGGTACCCAATGGATGATGAACATGAGCTACACTTTTGAACTCCAAGACTTGATTTCACGACTATCCACAAACAGTGAAAATGAGGTGGAGTATTCAGTATGTGAGAATAAGACTTGAGGTGAGACATGGACGACCTGATACCCTCTTGGTTTCAGCCTTTGTCCTACCGTTTTCAAGACCAGTGGGAGCGTTTGGTGCAACTTAAGGCATGGACCGCTCCCACTCAGAGCCTTCTCAATCTGACGCAGACGTTGAAGCCTTCGAAGGACTGGTTCTGTGAAAGGGTAAAGGACCGATGAATCCACGCTGCAGATTTTTCACAATCAACAGGAATCACTGGTAATCATTAATGGTAAGCATTGAACAATTACTGATGAATCATCCATCTTCTGCAATCAATTAGTAATCATTGAACATCAACATTTCACAGGTTGGGCAAAGTTTAGTTCATTGAGAAGTTCTCAGGTTGGGCAAAGTTTGAACAAGGGAACTGGTGGTTTCTTGGAATAGGGGACCCCCAGCTATCATCCAGTTTATTGATCCTTTTTAGCAACCAGCCAACCATAACTTGGGGGGAACCCTATGGCTTGAGAAACTACCTTATCAAGTCTGAACCATTCTTGTTGGTTGTCATCCCCCTACCAGTAACATTTATTAACAGGTTATTAAGATTTATTATAAAGCCATCCTATTATTAACATTCATTCGCCATTATGATCCCCTAGAAACCATTTTGAGAAACCATCAACTCCCAACAAAGTTTGGCACAGGAACTCAGTCCAGTGTGACCGACGAGGCCTCGGTGATGGCTGGTTCCAACGAGTTGGAAAAGGAACATGAAGCCTCGTGGCTATGTATGCATAGGTATAGCTATGCAGGGTGTAATTTATGCAATTACTCCAATTTTCATTTATCTTTAATGATTTACAATGATTTATTTAGATATGCTTTAAGCATGCATCAGATAAAAATGATGATAGATGTATACACTGAAGCAAATTGAAATGTTGACAGGAGTGATGGTGATGCAGCCTGATTGCTATGAGTTGTCCAACCAAACCACCGCCTTCTGCTCGCACAGGAAGCGCCCGGTGACGCGAGTCCACAGCTTGATGGCTCCTGGGGCAAATGAAGCGAGCAATGTGGCTGACTGCAGGTCATATTGCAATTCCCGTGCATACCGAGCAGGTGGGAAAAGAATGGCTTTGCAAAATGCAAAATGTTTGAATATTGCTTTGCGAAACAAAATGTACCAACATTTACGAGACTGTTTTCGGCGACGGGCAGCAAGTGTTTGTGCTTCAGGTCTCAGCAAAGTTTGCACAACCATAGTTGAAGAAACATGTTTTTCCACGTTCTCCCATCTGGCAACATTAGCAGCAAACAAGTTCAGTGTTTTTCCACACCTTCACAGCTATATTTATATAGATGTTTTTATATTATTATATATATATAGATAAATTGATAGCTCTGTGTTGCCAATGCAACTCGCTGGGCAGGAAGACGACCAGCGCTACCGTTTCTTTGAGACAGACACGAGCGCTGATGAACGAAGCGAAGGTAGCCCTTCGCATTGGCGATCACAAGAGCAGGATGAGCTTATTGAGGCGAGAAATCCTGCCCTGAGACAGAGCTTGGACATGTTGAAATTTGGTTTGTGCCATTGATGTTACAGAAGAACAGTAAGATATATGTTTGCATGTTGATAGCGTTTGTTTTCACTGCGGTGCACTCTTGATATTTGTTCATTGTGGTTTGTTGACCTCACGTCTTCCTGTGTTCTAGTGATACAAATTTGGCATTTTACAGTCATTGCAATACAGCCATGCCAGATGCTGCATCGGCAAAGGCACGCAAGAAGGGGCAAGGGTTTGACGATATGATTTGTTCACAGCGAGCATTGGTCAGAGATGCTGGATAGTTCTAGAAGATGATGGAACCGACAGGAAGTGCTTGCCAAGGGTTTGTACATTCTCTGCTGGAATTCTTCCCCCATGTTTAAGGTTGAACTGGAGACCTTGCAAAGTAGGCACTTGATGTTTTCAACGAACCTTCAGGCAACAGGCAAACAAATGCAACTCTTCTTGATGGTATTGCATGAAGCGCTCCATTTCAAATGCTGAAGGGACAAACGAGGGGATCTATCTTAGCTTGGTGCGCCAGGAAGGCTGCTTCTTCCAAGGTGGCTGATATAGACAGTTTCACGCACGTGTCAACTTTCATTTCCGTGGACTCGAACAGAGCTAGTGCTTGGTGTGTCAGCGGTGATCGGTGATGGTCGGTTTGTTTGGTTTCGGCATTGGACCTGTCAGGACAAGCTCAAGAAAGAGCTTCCCTCTGTGGCGAAGGCCCAGCAAGTTCAGATACTGTATTGCTGGAAAGTTCTAAGCGAAGCGATAGCGCGGGGGAACGCTGGTTTATAGCTGCTGCAACAGCAACCAAAAAGTCTGCAAATGCGAACCAGCCTCTATTCAGATGATGTTTCGAGCATTTGTTGACTTGGGTTGATATGAGTGAATCACAACTCTTCGCTTTGCTGGCTTCTCTGTTCATGCTTTGGGCTAAGCAATTCCTATGCCACGACTGCTGTCAACTCGATGACATTTTGGCTTTGGTGCGCGGAATCAAGTCAAGTTGAGTCAATGTTATCGCCGTATATCAACTATTTTTGATCATCACTGGATGTAAACTCTTGTGAACTATCATATATCTTTCATCAATCATTGCTTGACAATGAACCATTATTCAGGCTTCTTGTCTATCCATGTTTGAATCATTCTCATTAATCCGGTTTGAACATATGAAGGAAACATTATCATTAAAGAGGGATTCTTAATTCTTAAGTGATTGTTTGATGATGATGATGATAATCATGATCATCATCATCATCATCATCATCATCATCATCATCATCATCATCATCATCAACCATCACTAAATGCCATTCTATATATCACCAACTCTTCCCTCCGAACCTACCATTTGGTTCGTGGCCACTCCTGGGGTGCCGCTGTGGTCTGAACGGCTCCCCCTTTAAAGGGACCCTGGATAGCCCTGCTTCCCAACGAAACCGTGGAGATCCAGGACTTCCTCATCTCAACCATGCTGGAGCTGGGACGCCCAGAGGAGTCGTACCGCGGTGTCTGCGCAGGTGGAAGCTGGAGCTGTAAGGGTCACTGGTGATGGTGAACTGGTAGACTTACTTGGTGAACTGGCAGCTGATGGAGCTGTATTGGTTGTAGATCCAAATTTACAGCTGGTAATGGTTGAGAAATGTTGATCGTATGAAGTATAAGATTTCATTAGCTGGTTAATGGTTGATAATATATGAGAAGATACATGATGATGATATGAACTATGGAGAGGCATACTGGCACAGTTTGATACGGTTGATTAGCTGGTTTATGGTTGATCATAGGGGATACTAAACAACAACAATTGGGAAACAATGGACAGTAATGGTTGATGATTAATAGCTACTGGTATTGATGGTTGATTAAACAGGAGCCCGCCATCTCCATGAATCAAGATTTAGTGCTGAATTGTGGGTGACAGTGCGAAAGAAAAGAGTTCAGGCGAAATCTATCGAAATCTTAGGTTTGAGGTTGGGCAGTGGATTGCATTACCATACAGATGCATTGCATTGTTACACATGGCCACACCCGCATATCTATATTTTTCTATCTATATGTTACGTACAACCACACACATTTTTTATATGTACATTATGCATACATGAAAATGTGCATTTCTGTACTAATGTGGTGGCATACATGCATGTCAATATAACAAATTCACATCTTCGTCCGCACCACCATGACCTCGCTTCAGGTGGCGACGCATCACATCGACAGAAGAACTGCAACTCGCTTGCTGTGTTACCAGCTGTTGGATCGTTGCGAGTTGGGGTGCCTTTCACTTCGGATCCCTTGTGAGCACAGTCCATGATGGTCCATGTACCGAAATTGGGATTTCACAATGGCCTGGAAAATGCCTTGAAGTGCACCATAGGTTTCTCCAACAGGCATGTCAAATACTTGGAAGTTTTTTTTTTCCGTATTTTTACAGACCACACATGTGTATATTCCTGGAGTGTTCAAGGGCGGTAGGGACTGCATCAATCGATCAATTTCTCCAAGGCAAGACGTTGGATGGGTGTGAATCTGAGAGCATCCTGCAATCTTTTGGATCAATTTTTGAAATTGATAGGCATTCTTCAGGCAGTATCAGAGTGCTTGTGACGGTTTTGTCCATCAACTTGTGACGGTTCTTGGGCGGTGTGGATGGCCTTGGGGAATAAACCGAGGTCATTCCCCTCAAACATTCACTTCGTGTATGGGCAAAGATCCCATCTGAAGGAGCGATTCAGTAGTCTTTCGTGCGAGATTCCCTGTTGCACTGCTCTTGATCACCTCATCACAATCTCCGACCAGGACAATGGTTTAGATTCACTTTCCAGTCACAGGCATCAGGCTGGTACTGCAAGTATGCCAGGGAAACACTCCAAAGTGACAACCGTATGCAATCAATGTTTGTTGATGTAGCGGTTGCACTGAATATTGATCCACTGTTAAGTCAGCTGTATAGCTATGGCCAGCTATGGGTGGATGGTTCTGCCTTATGTGCCTTGGACCGAGTGGGAAACATCAGAAGACCACCTTGAACGAAAAAAACTCGAAGCGAAACAAATCTTGAACGGCCTTTTTGCAGATATGTGAGCAAGCTGTGAATCAGCCGAGTAGCCGGGTAGCAACATAACGTTGACAGGTCCAGGTCAAGTGCTGTGTAGAATGCAGCCCTGGCTTGCCTCCAGGCGTGTCTGCCACACTGCAACGAAGTGATAGGCCACCGGACCCTCCCATTCTGCATGCTGCTTCATGCTGCTTGTGTTGTGGACACTTGGGTGTTTCTCAAAATAGGGGTACTCCCAGCTATCATCCAGTTTTTAAACCATTGATATTCAGATATATATATATATATGGTGATTAACCAACCATAGTTGGCAGTCCCCTATTTTGAGAAACCACCATTTAAAATTGTGGATGATCGTTTGCCTTGCGTTGGTGGGCTGCTTTTGCCCAGACGATGGACCTTGATTTCCAAGGATGAGACGGTGAGGCGCAGTCCCATTCGTCTTCATGGTTGGCTGGAGGGGAAAGCCTGGGAGACCAATGGGATCGCAGGCCATTCGACCATTTGTATACTTTTGGAGGTTTCTCAATATAGGGAACCCAAAAAATGGTTGGTTTGCTACCTATAAAGAGTCAAATATTGGATGATTTTGGAGGTCTCCTATTTTGAGCAAGAGCTATTTGTATACATTTTTATTGTATTGGGGGATGCGGTCTGTGGGTCATCTGGGATCTGTCAAGCATCAGGGTGAAGCCTCGCGCAGGTCTGAAGCGTCAGACTTTCCCGCAGAGCTTGCAACTCAGACACATATGAAAGCCTAGATGATCGGTGACTGTTGCACATTTGCAAAGGCGAGCGCCTCACTCCGGCATTAGTTATCTGACCGAAATGAATCATTAGACGGCGTATTGTTTCGTTGCTCAGCTCTTGTGCCTTACTGCTTCAGCGATGTAAAGTATCGAGTTGTACGGAGCACGTCGTTGAGCTATTTTTCTTTTTCTGCTTGCATAAGAAATGCGTAGGCAATTCATGGACAGGTGAGGATAGGTTGCTCAATGGGAATCACTGGGGGGTCGCAAGGTCCCGGAAACTTCACAGCTTCCCCAAGGGGTGAACTGCTCGCGTCCAGGGCCCAGGGCTGCTGGGTCCCCAGGTGTTGGTTCGAATTCCATCGCTGGAAGTCCTCGAGCGAACTTCGCGTTGGACATGGCTGGCAGTGGCCTTAAGAGTTGGCGGCTCCGACCCCAGACCAGCTGGCGTCCCAGGGAGCCAGGGGCATCCCAGAGATATCCAGTGCTATCCCGTAAAACGGGGGAGCCAAGGGACAGG
Organism: Symbiodinium kawagutii; assembly: GCA_009767595.1. Lineage (NCBI taxonomy): Eukaryota > Dinophyceae > Suessiales > Symbiodiniaceae > Symbiodinium > Symbiodinium kawagutii. Next base: position 148,954 of record VSDK01000530.1, on the reverse strand, counting down.
AGTGGCCAGCGGAATGGTAGTAGGTTGCTGGTGCTGTACCTTGAACTCATCATTTTTTGATGATTTTTGAAAGGTATTGCCATAGCTCCCTAGAGATAGACCTGTACAGACCTGTTACGTGCTATGTTTGCAACTGTCATGCTTGATCACTGCTTATCCTTTTGCAAGTTCGTCAAGACTGAGATTTGAACACGAGGAGGACATGAGTTCAAGGTGGGTGGACATCATGCAGCCGTCCTGGCACCTTTTCCAACCAGCGTAAGTGCCTCCGATTAGCCAAGCTTTGAGGCTCGGATGAAAAGAGAATGACCTGTTTCCATCATGTTTCGGTGGATGTCCGCGGACAGCAGAAAAGTTACTTGTAGCAAGTGCCAGTGCACGCCAGTGCCCCACAAAGCAACCAAACTTCGCAAACAAGCGCAACAAGTAGGTTCGCAGACTGCCATTCATGGTAGGTTCAACAAGGACAAGCGCAAAAAACATGGACCCCATTGCGATGTGTGGAAAAAACTGCTTGATGCCATCCGCTTGCGCTATGGGAGCCGTGGAGCGCAATGTCGCACTTATCAGCACGGCCCTTGGGAGAGGCGGGGTTTGAGGAGTCACTGAGTGAGTCAATGCCTTGTCACTGAGGTCTCACTGGATGAGATGAATGTGTGAGAGAGAGTGTGTGTTGATGTTTGTTGTTGGTTGCAATTTTGCGTTGATGTTCATGATTTGTTTCCAAATATTTTTGTCTCAATGTTTGATCCTGCGGTGTTTCTGGGAAATGCTATGCTGAAATAAACTTCAGATATTTTGACTAGATGAGGAGAGTGCAGTCTGTTTGGCCGGGGATAAGTGTTCTTTTGCTTGTTGTCATTTGAACAATCGGAGTTGGTATCATATTTTCGTCAAGTTTTGAGTAACACGGATTGTGTGTAGGAACCACTTATCATGCACGGCTAAGAACCACCGCTATGAATTGTGAATCCACACTCTTGCTTTGTTTGATTCATCATTTGTTGCTGTTTGTGTCGCACTTCATGCTGTGCCACACTCTAGCTTGTGCATGTTTTATGGCCGTGTCAACTACTGCTCCAGTTTTTCCCCATTGAAGAAGCAAAGGAAGCAAGCAAGAAAGAAGGAAAAGGAAGAAAGGCAAGGAAGGAAGCCAGGAAGGAGGACATATCGGTGTTTCCTTTCACCGATTTCCGGCAATTTGTGGTCTATAAAAGCTCTTACTGGGTGCCTCTTCTTATCTTTCAAATTCAATTTGCGCCTCTTTGCTCGGATGCAGATTCCATAGATTGATATGAGAGGTTCGAGCTCCACAATTTGCCTCAAATGGCATAGGTGGCATAGGACGATACAACCCAAACAGAAATTGACAAATGCCAGATCAAGCACGAATCCCTTGTGTTTGTTCTTCGAGCATTTGCATCATCCTCCTTCAATGTTGCAAGCCAGCCATCTTCACTAGCGCTGTTAGTCACGCTACCTACATTCTCTAACAGTATGATACACTCTGATTATTGTGTGCACGCATGCATGTGCACTTTGGTAATGGCTCACTGCGATACAAGACATGCAGATAGTACTGAGAATCTATGGAGCATATGTTGAGCACATGTTGAGCATACACATAGTGTATTTACATATATATATATATTATATTATATTATATTATAAATATATAAAGTATATATATATATATTAAGCATGTATTAGGCATATTGAGCGATCAAAGATTCGCACCCGCGGCATTGCTCATCCTTGCAGGTGATCGACGACTTGGGCGTCTTCAGCTTACAATTTCCGGCTTTGGCGTGCGCTGTGTCAGGGTGACAGCTTTTAGCTGGTCCACACCTTCACGATCTTTGATTTGAGTAGGTTTTCTTATGTTTTCTTTCTTATGATTTTCTATTATCTTTATATTAGAGAAAATGTGAAACACCTGTGAAAACCCATGATCTTATGTGAAGAACCCCCCATGGCCAGTGACCAATGTCGCGAATGTCCTGGGTTCGCGTGCAGTGACCTTGGCCCACCTGTTGGAACCGAGGTTGGGCCCTACCAAGCCTTGGTGGTGATGTTTTGCTCCGGGCTGATGCTGGCAGATGGGGCCATGATGCTGAGACTCGGCTGATTCGAGTTGAGGCGAGGGATTCAACTGATGGCAATCCGGAAGGGTCCGGACATGTTTCAGCGCTTCGATGCAATTCATTTGTGACATTTTCAATGTACGTCAATGATCGTCAATGCACTTCATGTGACATTTTCAGACTGAGGATGCTCTCGTCCATCGCGGGAGCGTTGGATCAAGAGTTCCATGCCGGTGAAATCATCCGAGGAGTCCTCGTGTGACATCCCCAGAGCGCCCTTGGCAAGCCATGATCGAGGTCACAGATGAAGCAGACAATGGCAGACCGACCACGGTCAACCAAGATTTAAGGAGATCCATGGAGATCTATTGAGAACATTTGAGAACCAACCATTTATCAAGTAACTAAGGTCATCCTCTTTTGGAGGAATGCTGCTGGGCAATCTGATGAGTGGACCCCTAAGCAGCAGGCTTGGGGGGGCAGCCTGCAAGCAGAGATTGGGATGCCATGGTCTACGCATGGAATATCTGGATGTGAAGCTTCCAGGATCCCCAAAGCTACATCTAGGAGCGGCTCAGCATATCTCAGCATTGAAGCTCCTTGCAGAACATGGCAGGGAAGCTTCAACCAAGCGTGCTTGCCGCAACGGTCACCGGTGACATGAATGTGACATGATCATTTCTGAGTTGCAATGCAGCCATCGAATCAGAGGTGAACAAACTGGTTGTTGGTCGATATTAACCATCCCCAAAATGGGTACATTAATATGCCCACAAAGACTACAGTGTTCTGCACATTTACGGATTGTCCGCGAGGGGTACCAGGTAATGACCCACATCCATGTGCCCGGAGTATAGGAATTGTGGAGTTGACCTATGACATCCTACGACCCTTATCAACAATTTAAGTGATTCTTGTATCTATTAATGGCAAATCGTCATTCAGTTGGATGTCTGATACATACGGATACCAGTTCATTGCTATTCATTGCTATTCATTGCTCATGGCTCGAACAACGACCTAGTGATGCTGAATTCATCCCCAACACCCAAGATTCGCAGGCATGGGCGGTGGTGGGTTTGTATGGCCTCGACACTTTTGCTGAGCTTCTTTGGGTTGGCATGTTCGTGCCCTGGCGTCAAGAGTGGTGGGCAAGCTGCAAACTCAAAAGGCACTCAGAAGTTGCAGAATCGCCAAAACAGCTCTCCATAGCTATCCTTCGGCACATTCCGAGCTTACATCGATGCTCCAAGGATGGTAAAGACATTCCCTCAGCTCTTCATAGTGCAGATGCTCGGCTGAAACGACCCTGGAACCAGAGGTGCAAGGTGGCGGACGGTGTGGTACTGCTCTACAGGATCTGTGCTCAGCTTATCTTTCAAGGAGGGAGATGCGATAAACGGAAGAGCACATGCGACAGGGAACAGAGATACACACGGAGACATAGACACACACACACATGCACAACGAAAAAAACAGTTGTGAGAATGAGGAGAACTCCGGTTTCTTTTCCTGGAATGACGGGAATTTAGATTTGTTTTAAACGCCGACCTTGCTATCCCAAGTTCTAACATGTTTCAGAAATGCGGAATACTGACAAGTACAAAGATCAAAAGCAACACCATGAAGACACCTATACTTGATCTTGGAGTACCTTTGGATAGATTTGTTTTGACTATATATGAATATTTTTGCTGAACTGTTCCTTTGTTTCTTTTGAACCACACATGATTTAGTGAGACATCCAAGCTAAAGATCTAAGTTTGGTAAAGCTTTGCCCCGATGGAGCAGACTTTGGAAAGTCTCTCGGTGGGCGACCTTAAGAAACGCTTATTCTGGGTGGGTGCTTCCCTTCCGGATGGGCACATTGAAAAATCCGATTTGGTGACAGCCGTGCGGAAAGCTGAAGCTGAACAAGAAGAGAAGTTTGCAAAAAAAGGTTTGGGTACGGCTGC
>VSDK01000530.1:122604-144713 GCA_009767595.1 Symbiodinium kawagutii | reverse complement strand
GGGGGCCCCCCTGCCACAACTGCATCTGGTGAGCAGTCCGGTGTTCTGAGACCCGAGCCCCGACCATTGAATTTCGAAAGTGTGGAAGGAACAAGTGCAGAGGAGAAACAGATCATCGACTTACACCTGTTGAGTGAGGCTCAACTGCAAGAGAAAATCGAACAAAATGGTCATGACGTGCCTCCCAATTCCAGCAAGCATTACTTGGTTGCCTTGTGTCGTAAAGCTTTGAAGGATCCACGTGAGCCCAAACCCAAAAAGAAGGAGGAAACCGCTGAGCCGGAGAATGCCATCGCTGAATATCGCAGACCCACCATCGGCGATCGAGTGCAGATCCGAGATACCATGGTGATGAAACGATATTTGCCAGAAGCCATTGGAAAGGTCTTCCGGATCATCAAAGACGATGGGGGAGCTTTTCCATATCGATTGGCAGGTGTTGGGGAGCAGCGGCATTGGTTCGGTGAAGATGATGTCTGTTGGCCAACCAGAGTCCAAACCAAAGTCTTCAAACGAGCAGGCGGAAAAGCTAATCCAGATCAGCCAGCAAAGGTGATGATCAATCACAACCGGTATGGCTGCACGCAAGGAGAGGTTCGCGATGTCTTGGGAGAGACAGCTGACAAGAAGAGCTGGGTATTGCAGGGTGGCCGTCAGGTTCCCAAAGCACATGAGCACAGTGGCTGGTCGAGGATTCAAGCTGAAACAGCTGATGCCCCTCCACCACCTCCAAGTGCCCCGCCTGGTGCTGTGACCTTGAGTGAAGCAGAGATCTTCGCTCAGATGGAAGAAATGCAGGCCCAAATGGATGCAGAGGCGGAACAGCCAGGTGTCCCCAGCCAGGTGCCCAGCCAGGTCCCCAGCGGTGCCAACGGAGCCAACGGAGCAGCTCAAAGTCCCAGCCCGCCCGTTGCAAAGGCAGCAGAGCTTCCAACCAACGAAGGAACTGAAGCACCGCCAGGTGCCGGTGCCAAGGCAGCAGAAGTCACTGAAGCATCACCGGTGGCAGACAAGGCGCCCACAGCCACAGTGGAGCCCTCCAAATCAGCTGCAGCAGCTGGGCAAGAGGCGCGGAGGAAACGCAAAGAGGCCATGGAAGCGAAGGCCAAGGCAGCGGCAGAGGCGGAGGAACGAAGGAAGGCGCGGAGGAAAGCGGCAGCTGAGAAGGCAGCGGCAGCAGCGGTGGATCCGGTGGATGTCGTTGAGGATGATGAGGTACGAGCCGTTGAAGTACCAATCAGCATCGACTGACCTCACCTCATTGAATGTGCGCGAGCACAAAAGATTGCGGAGCGCGGTATATTCACCACATCTCAATTCCTAGCGGAATAAATGGAAAGACTGGAAAGATTGTATAGATAAACAATGATAAGCATTTACGTGTCTTAAACGGGAAATATATGGAAATATGATATGGTGAAGTGTATGTCAAGTATCGTGCAAGTTTGATCAATCATGATCAATCAATTTCAGATGAGTTTGGTGAGTTTGACTTTGCGAAGCTTGCGAAGTGTTCAACTCTCAGGGATAACGGGTTCTCTCATGATGGTTTACGTGCACTGCCTCCTAGTAGCGACATTCCATACCCAGAGGAGACTCCATGAAACGCGGTGACCTTGGAAACAGACTCTTCCATCATTCCATGCTTTCCATGGCCAAAGAACATGCTTGAGGAATTGTCCAGTGATGGAATGTAAGTTTGCGTGTAGTGCAGGAAGCATCCATCTTATGCGATTTGGCCCTTGGCCCCCAGTGACATAGTTCATAGGTAGTTGTTCCTAGATTCAAATGATTCTGATAGGGTATGCAGCCCATAGAGTATGGAGGATGGTATGTGTCATATCAATACTCAAAGGCACTCCCATTTGCATTTCCATCCCACTGGTTGCTGATACCATGGCTCTGGGTTGGTGCATTTGTGAATATCACGAGCGGAGGTTTCTTTCTGCTGGAATGTTCTCAATCTATCCTCTGGAATGGCTGAAGTCGATTGCTGATCTGCATCAGACATAATCAGAGTACATTTTTGTCAGTTCACTTAGCCATCTCATTCACCTTGGCCAAGCATCAGGCACTGCACCACCCAAGGGCTTTCCACTGCTGCAGCCGGGGTTCCATGGTTTTCCACCACCAGGATTTGCCTCGGCGTGGCCATTGGGGTGGGAGGCGCAGGGGGCCCAGGGGTGGCAGGAGGCCTTCCTGGGGCAGGTTCGTTGGGTTCAATGAGTTGCAATACCAGCTGGTTGGAGGATTCATGAGGATCAACATGGATCAACTCCACTGATGATTCATGGGGATCTCATTAACTAACTATGAGTGAAACATAGTGAATCAATCCGATCCATCCAATCAATCCAATCCTTGATCCTCCAAGTTGATCAACGTAAACCACCAGGGTCCTTGGTCGCAACCAACGGTCCCCAGGGCGGTCCCCAGGACGGTGCTCCCCCAGTGGGCCAGGCCCAGCCTCCGTGACGTTCCTCACGGAGGTCACACCCACCAAGCAACGGGGGGTCATCAGCAACAGCGCCAGCTTCGCCTTCATGTGCCTTGGCGAAGGGCTGTTCCGCCGCTACGAAGCCATGGGTATAGCCATGGGTATCCATGGGGGTTGCGTCAGAGTAGTCACAGTGAGGACAGGAGTGGTGAATCAATGATTTGATGAATTCTATGAATCATGTTATAAAGTTAGATCAATTGGTGATGTTATACGAGTATTGAATTATAGTGAGGATATAACTTCTTGAAGAAACCATGATTTTTCTTTAGTCTGTGTATGATTTGGAGAATGGTGATGGTACATTGGTGATGTTTGGTATTTTGAGTAGTCATAACGGTTGATGAATTGATTAAACAACACAGTTGATAGTGGGTATCAGGCACTAGATGTCAATAGTGTTTGTTGATACATTCCAACAATAGGTATGTTTTCCATTTTTGGGAGATGTTGGCCAGTGCTACAGGGTTTTGACTCACAGCCATCTAGGATAGTGATGAGTGGTTAGGTATGGTTAACATCGCCTAATAACTTTGGTGAATGTTGGTTCATAGTGCGGGCTAACGGGAGATACACAATTATTGTGAACCGCTCATGAATCATTGAAGGGAAAGCATGACCTATTCCTACGTAGTGGAATGAGTAACTTTTGACATTGATGTGTTTTTTTTTCCCTTGGTTTTGATATGGTTGGCAATTGCGTATCTTGCGGGGCTGTATTCCCATGTTTATGTTTGCGGATGTGAGATGATATGAGGATGATTATTACAGACACTGCAATCCTTGATGTGCCATGCTTTAGCGCCAAATGATTTGAATATCCGTGACGCTATTGCTATCAGTGCGATTGTCTCACTTAAAGGCGAATTCAACTTACACATGTAAACTGTCTTCATGACAAGCATGCAGCGATGCTTCTGGCATCTCAACGCCAGAAACCCGCCGTCACCTGGTGATGGTTTCAAAGATATGTCGACCATTCGAATTCTCAAGTGAGCTGGTGGTTTTCTAAAACGGGTGTACCCCCAAATCATCCAATGATAATCTCATATAATCTCTACTAATAAAGCATCCATTTTTTGGGTTCCCATTTTCAAGAAGCTACTCCAGGCCCCTTCCCAGTCGCTTGCTGTTCGACGTTGACCTAGGCTTGGTGAAGTCTGGACAGCCACCGGATTGCTTCTCTTCATGCCAGAGATGAAGGCACTGGATGCAGCGGTGCGGCGACGGCCCTTTTTTGCTCGTGGATTATTGCGACTTTAATGGTGACTTTGATCATCTTTGACAGGTGTTAACTATGTTTAGCTGTGGTAATGGTCATTCATACTTGGCAATGATAGATGATAATACATCACTAATCGCGAGTACAAGTACTGGTTTATATAGTGATTGGTTAAGATCAAGGTTTAATTCACTAGCTGGTTCCTTTCATGGTTGGCTGGCTGGTTGGCTGTGGTTGATCATGCTGCTCGCCATGGCTGGCTGTTGCAGGGACCTTGGAGGTCGCTTTGCATCTGGGGCGTGGTGCCTTCGTTGCTGGTGTGTCCTATTGGCCCCTCAGCTGACAGAGATCGAGAGCGGATGGTCGTCCAATCGCCATTGCCCGGTCGTTGTGCTTGGTATTTGTGGCTGGTATTTGCTGGTATGTGCTTGGTATGTCGCCCTGTTGTTTTGCTATTTTTGCTTGTGTCGATGAAGCTTCAGCCAAACTATGAACTCCTTTGAACTCGAGGTTTTCTCATACATGAGTCCCCAAGCTGGCTACAGCTACGGCAACGCCAAAGGGAGCTGCAGAATTTGTTGGTCAGCTGGCTGCAATTAGATATTCTTGCAACTTTCAGGCAAAGGGGAGTCCTGATTTGTCTACGGAGTGATGTTTTTGTTTCGGAGTTTTTCGAGTGGGAGATAGGTCTTTGTTGGTAGTTTGCGTGGCCTGGATGTAGCCAGCAGGCTGATGCATTTGAGCCCAGAAGGGCAGAGATCAACTGCAGAAGTTTAATTCCGATTAATTACGAAAGGTAGCCTTGGCTACCTGAGTTCTCCAAGCTTTAGCTTTTTTACTTCCTTGTATGCGTTAGTTATCAATTTTTTGTTTGTCTTCTGTATCTGTTCTTACTTCTTTGCATCCATTTCTTGTCTCTTTGATCTTGTGTTTTCTTTGCTTATTATCCTCTATCTATCCTAGTCGTGCGCTTTGTTCTATCTGTTTCCCCTCGGATATCTTAGCTGGTATCGTCTCATCATATCTTATCACAGAGTACCCGCACGAAGCAGTGGAGGATGTTTCCCAAGAGGATGTGGTGTTTTTCCTCTGGTGTTGGTGTTTTTTCTGGAGGCTGTTTCCCAAGAGGATGTGGTGTTTTTGCTCTGGTGTTGGTCTTTTTTCTCTGGTGTTTGTTCTTTGGTGCTTATGCTCTGGTGTTTCTTCTCTGGTGTTTTTTTCTCGTGCGTTTTTGTTCTGGTGCTTTTAATCTGGTGTTTTATTCTCTGCTGGGGGGGGCCCCCTCCCCCTTCATCCTTTGGTTCGTTCCTCCCTGCGTCCTCCAGAACTACCTTGTATGTATTGTTTGTCTTATGTCTCTTTTCTTACTTCTTTGCATCCATTTCTTGACGTTTCACTTCGGCTTGATGCTCTGATGCTACTTCACATATATCCTTATAGCAGGCAGATATGACCACACTACTGTCTTCACTGAGCATCATGCCTAGTCGCTATTGAAAGCCACCTTCCCTCGGAAAAAACTGCAGCATCAGTGCCTGACCCAATCCACTGGACCCCACTTGGCCGATCCTCTCGCTGCTTCTTTAACCTACCTTTCGTTCTCCCCTGCTTGCTCTCAAGTTATTCGTCATAAATCTGTTGGATGTTGCCACCCCACATTACAATCAGCAGCCTTTACCGTTTACATTTTGGACAAGGTCAGAAGGAGGGTGGGTGGAGAGAAGTTCATGTTGTATTTGTTGTGTCAATTTTAGGCATTCCAAAATTTTCAAGCAATGCCTTATCACATTTTATAAGTCTGCCCATGTGGTGGGATCGTTTTGGCACGTTGTTTTTCTATGGCCTCCAAGGTCAGAATTCAGAAGCTCCACAAGAAGTCTGAGGTCAATATTTCTGTCTCCCAGCTGCATCGATGCGAAATCAGCTAAGGGAAGATAAGCAAGCAGATGGTCCAGCAGATGGTTCTACTAAGTATTGCTCTTGGCCACGGTGGTTTTTGGCATTCAGGTGCTGTAAGACTTGATGCATTTCGAAGATGCAGGCTATTCGTTCAGGTTTCAGTTTAAAGAAAATTGAACTCAAGATCTTGGAAAATTCGTGACACGCGCTTGGTCGTGCACGAACCAATCAGTATTCGGAAACTCCGACAGAATCACATGGCGAACTCCATCACAGCTCCAGTCTCACGAACTTCAAAAAACCAGTCATCTCCTATGGATTCTGTGCATCAGAAACCCTTGCTCCAGCGAAGCAGTGAACAATGGTTAATTGCAGTGCTTGGTAATGATTGGTAACTTATCTAATGGCTAATGTTGGTGAATATGGCTGCTCAATACTGGGAAAATACTGACAGTTTGATAATTTAAGATGTATCTAGTTCGAACTCAGTAAAAATGCATCATGCTCAATTGAATCATGAAAATATTGATAGCACATGATGGCTGGTACTCGTTACTTGTGTTTAACGCCGCTGACTGGTGGTGACCGGTGGTATCCATGGCATCCCCTGATTCGTCGCCGCTATAGGTGCAAGCCGCATCGTTTTGAATGATCACCTCGTGGGGCGCCTTCAAAAGCTTGGTGCAGTTCCAGCACTACAGGACCGACCGGCACAGGGACCGGGGCTGGCGCGGCTTCGGAGCACTTCAGGGCGTGCCCCTTACCATAGGAATCTACCAGTCATGGCAGCAACGATTGAAATAGTAAGTAGTGAGAGCTGGTATGCATATGGATAGAATCTAGGCAATTGACATGTAGTCATGACATTGTTGAAAGGCTGAGTTCTACTCGACAGAGACGGGATCGCGCAGCTGATGCGTTTGTATTTGTGCAATGTTGACATGTTTGCGTTGGGTAAAGTGAGTGATTTTGGACAATTTGGACATCGAGAATCATTGTAGATTCTCGCAATATGCTCAAGGACTGTCATGCTCACTTCGTCTCTGGCCTTTATCACAAATTATCTCTTCTACGGCACAACTTTTGCAGCTCAGCTTGGCTGTTTTTTCGATCGCTCAGTCATTTTGTTTGAAACAAGGTTTAATCAGATCATGCTTGCTCCGATCCCTTTCAAAGGGCAAGTTCTTTTTTCCAGATCTTACCCCCAACTTGTTTTCCTCGTATCGCCTGCAGGCCAGTTGGGTCAGCAAGGTCATGAAAACAACGAACAACAGACACCATCTCATAGCAATCGGCACCCTGACAGACTGCAGGATGTTTGTCCAACTTGTTCTATTCTCTTTTGGGGTTGAAGGATGAGAGATCAGAAGGTTTGGCTGCCAGTGTCCTGCATGAAATCGTTGCCTCAGGCATTCACGCAGAAACTCGGCCGATTTGAGCCGCAGAAGCGATTCCCAGTTGAGGTCACCAGTTTGGAGCTGTCGCCAGGTGAGCCAAACAACAACGGTTGGTCCGCTCCTTGTGAATACTGGACCACTAATCACTAAACAACCATTGGTCGCACACCTGGCTGATCCTGGTGATATCATTTTTGATTGTTGCCATAGGTTTGGGCCTTGTTGATCCTGGTTAATAACTAAATAAATAAATAAGTAAACAAATAAATATATATATATATATATATAGATTGTTGCCATAGGTCAGGATGATGAGGTATTTTCCGTGGCGTTTTGTCGAGCATTTGAGGATTTTTGCGGAGCTCGATGGTGCCGATTGGACTTCACCAGCCATGGAAATGCTGATCATTGCGCTGGCAGAGTTTGCAGGGCTGGTGTTGGCATGGCTTCTCTTGTGCCTGAGCTGATGCAGAATTGATCCATGCTTTGGAATCACGGTTGCCCCAATTGTTGTCGCAATTCTTCGGGATTTCTCCCGGCAGTTGCTACCTACAACCCTGGGACGCACTGAAGGTTGCATCCAACGATGGGCCTGGCACTTAATGTGTTCCGAATCACAGTGCCTGACAACTTTGATTTTGAGTTGAACATTATATACTTTTTCTTTTTCTATACATTCATATCATATATCAGAATTTATTGCATTAGTTTCACGTAGCAGGCGAGCCGCGCTCACAGACTGCCGCAAAGTCAAAAAAGTATCATATATCATACATAGATACATGATTGGTTTTGCACAACCAGCCGCGTGGTCGTCCCTCGAGGCCGGATCCGCATGTTGCGGCTCTTCAACTCCCTGAGTTTCCTCTTCAGCGCCGCGCTGCTGTCGGTTTTACTGCACGACTTTTCGGTGGCAGATCCCGCAGCGTATGGCCTCAAGGTGCCAGCCATGTTTTTTTCCAGTTCTGATGGTTGGATGAGGTTAGGCGTTAAGGTGTACGGGGTTAGAAACTAGTGGAAACGGTATGGGGTTTGGGAATGCCCAGGTTGGATGAGATGGGATAGATATGGATAGAGATGGGAGAGACATATGTATGTATGTATGTATATATATATTTACATATCATGCCCAAATTGAGCTTCTCACGCCCCGAGACCAATGGTTTCATATGGTTTCATAGGGCTTTGTAGAAAGGCATTTTTAATGCCGATTTTCCGTGCACGATACGGCAGTTCTTTTTTTTCCTAAGCGGGACGTCGTGCTGATCTGGAAAAGGTCCGACACTGAGGGACCTATGTCAGTCGATGTCAGTTGTACATGTTAGAAAAGATCTTTCGGAAAGCGGATGTTTGTGAGACATGTTTGAGATGGTGATTAATTATGGCATAACAATATGTCTGGGATTAAGATCAAGGTACATAAGAGAACGACATGTTGTCTTGGAATGCATGGTGATGATGCAAAAGGTGCACCTAAGTGATAAGTCAAGAATAATGAGCGACTTTAGGAACTATTCCAACTTTTTTCTGCTTTCAAACACTTGTTTCTCAGGACTCATACTATTTTTCAAATGCCCGTTTTTCAAAAGACCTGCAAACTCTTCTAGGCTGCGAGCCATTCTTTCAGCACAAACTTTGGGTGTCAATCAAAGCACACAACCCAAACTAAAGTATGGTCAAGTGTGGTAGCTAAGTAGGTTGACTATCGAATCTTTTAAACTGTCAGTTTCTTCGCTGGTGCAGCTTATTTCCTAAGTCAGAAATACTCGTTAAGACCCACATGTCAATCTCTCCCTCTCTCTCTCTCCATGTATGCAACAAATGGATGTCAGAATCTCAGACTGTTTTGTCAGAAAGACCTATGAACGATATGCCAGAGAGCAACAGTAAGAGTCCTAGAACGCATTCGTTCAGAAGAAAAAACACAATGAGTTTCAAAACGTCAAGAGGAAACCAACGCGTGTTTTGGGAATCTACTGCAGAAATCTACAGAATATCTAACCAAACCAATAGATTTCAGAATCATTGTTACTACAGATCTAAATGCAGAATATGTCAGAACAAATGACAGCATGAAGGTCGAGTATGTATCAAAACAAGTGTCAGAAAACAAGCAGAATCAGGTCTCATGTCGGAAGCTGGGCAAATGACGACGAGTCACAGCATGAAGCAACTCATTTCCCGCTAGCGATCACGAACCGGTGCAGGCAGTTGTCAGCGGCATGTTCACAATCGTCTACTTGTACATTAGCGAAGCCTTGCCAGTGACTTGTCGGCACAGGCGACCTTTCACCCCTGGTGCTGGGTACAGGTCTGGCTTCGAAGCTTCTGCAAATGCAGGATTGGGTCAAAAACCACCGCTCAACAAGCAAAGGATGATAAAGGGATGTTGTTGTACTATTGCCTAGTATTATATACACAATTTATTATGAATTATGACTATGACCATATACCATGAATCAGTAGAAGCCGTCATTGAGGGTTGTGACTGTGTTGTTTTGCACCGCCCAGTATTAGCCAACGCCTCAGCTGCTGGCCCCTCAGCACCTTAGGTGGAGATTCGAGTGGTGGGGGTGGGCTTCTGCATGAGCGTGGGCCGATGCGGCTCCATAGCAGACGCTTGGTGGTGAAGCTGCTGGTAGTGCGGGAGAGTTGATGGCTGATGGGTGGATGGCTGGGCTGTTCATGGGTTGATGGCTCGAAATGTTTGATACTGAGTTGGGATTCAGTTGGGATAGTTGAAAATGGCAGCGGTGAGGGTCAATAGTGGTTGATGGTGGGGTTTAGCAATTAGGAGTAGTGACGACAATGACAAAGAAAAATCTTCAGATACACCGATTTCGATTCTTAAGGGGTATTCCCCAGCCACGGTGCATCCACCCTTTGATGCGGTTGGTTTCCCGAAACCTAGTCAAAAAGCGTTGAGGAGGAGTACCCCATGTCACAGCGGCCACAGGGTACCACCATGAACACGCCACAAACTGAGCGCTCGAAGCTCCATTTTTGGTAGCAAAACTCATGATAGAATTTGTAGGTTGCAAAAGCTTCACCTAGCGAAACCATGCGAAACCAGAGCGCGAAGGGAACTCTTGGCGACAGCCGAATGGCTGCTTTCAAAGCATTTTCGATTGAGGTGAGGGGGAGGCAAAGGGCTCACACGTTCGAAATCTGGGGATGCACATGCGCAAACGAGCCAAAAGACAGCAAAAACTATGCCCATCACGCCTTTTTTAGGCTCTATAGGTAGGGCTCGTTTGCCCATGGAGATCCCGGAGTGCTCCCAGATTTCCCAATCATCATTTCAGCAGGAAATTGCCGATTTTTGGGCTAATTTATGTCACATGTCGAGATTCGGTGTTGATGGGATCGTGTGCAGTGGAGGTTTTGAAGGGCGCTGTAGCACTGGGCACCTTTGCAATGGCGGGGACCAATTTGTCTTGTGCACTGGAGATGGTTCATGGCTGGGTGGTCAAGTAAAGAGATTCTTTGGGCAACAATTCGCTGTGGTGGTAAAGAGTAAGCAGCAGCGAAGCAAACAGTTAAGTGCAGTTAGTTAAGTACACTTTGAACTTACTGATGACGTGTAGAGCAGCACGTGTCCGGGTGATGGTTGGGTTCAGTCTGGGGGCATGCTAGAGATGGGGTTGGTGGTGCTGCAGGCGTAGCAACTGTCATACATTGGAACTTCCTGACAAACATAATTTTGTTGGTTAGCTCGTATGCCTGCGGCAGACCTCAAGCATAAATTTCGAACTGTTGAAAGGTCTTCCCTTCCAAAGTGACCTTGGTGGGTTGGTTCGCTGTTGAAAGTTGATCGTTTAGAGGTGCCAGTCAACTGCCAGGTCACTCAAATCTTTGATGATTTTTCAAAAGGGGCTTCCACCCCAAGCTGGTTTATACGCATTTCAATCTGGCAACACCATGGAACACCTACCAACATCAATCATAAGGTTTGGGAAACTCAATGTTCTCCTTTGGCCTCGTGCTGCGGTTCTTGTGACCGTGCTGTCGATCCAGTGACGGCAGAGGCTCCAGCGGTTTTTAGCTTTGGCCAGTCTGTGATGGGCAACGCCTCTCCTTTCATCACAAGCAGCTTGGCATTGAAATATGATTGGCACTTTTGTAGCTGAAGGTGGGTAAAGTTAAACTACTAAGTACTTATAGACTACTTTGCCTTGTTGCCCAACAACCTGCTTGAGATTTTCACAATCTTTTAGGGCTGTTTCCAAGGTATGATGGTCTTGTCAGCCCTAGGCCCGGCTGCAGTGGAGAAATGGGGAAGTGCAAGTAGCAGGAGTTTGTGCACAGCGTTAGACAGAGCAAAGTATCAAGTAACATCAAGTAGCATGATCTTGTGAGAAAGGCATCGCATTGGGTGTTCACGGTGGCTCAGTCTCTTGAGACTGAGCTGTTTCCGCTGTGGCGGTTGGCGCTAGTGCAGGCTATCTTGCAGCGAGCAGCTTGTTCTGCAGGGGTTCGCCGATGGATGCTTAATGCATGTTAATGCTAGTATTCTGCAGTACTGTACATTTTTTTGGGGATTTGATGGCTAAGGTTAGTATAGTAGGTCTGCTACACTACACACTACACATCTCATCACACGAGATATCAGTTCTCATGCTATACCGCACAGGTTCAACCCATCACTGGGACCATCTGCTGAGGTCACTTGGTGGTTGAGACCCGAGACAAACCTCTGGATGTACCCTGCTTGGAGATGTCGATTCGCTCAGGCCTTTCGAACAAGATGTGCATGTGGAAACATGTGGAAGCACATGGAAGCATGTGGAAACATGTGGAAGTGTGCATTTTGAATTGGAACTCGGAATCTATTTTGAAAACGAGGAAAGTGAACAGGTACTCGCATGTTTGGAGATATCACAGGAACGTTTCAAGCGTCCAGAGGCAAGCTTTTGGGACCCAACCCACCTTTCAGGCAAAAGACTGGAAGGGTCTGGGACACATACACGGCACATACGCAGTTGTAAGGTGCCACTGAAGTTTCAACTGTTTTATAGACCCATACACGGAATTGTTGGTTACCGATGGTTAATTGTATTCTGCTTATTATTGAAGATCATTCAGCAACATTCAGCAACCATTCACCATCTCCAACCATTGTCAACCAACAACAATCAAGCACCATGGCTTACACTGATGCTGTTGAACTTTGGTCGTTGTCGGACAATGGGTTTGAAGTTTGCGCCGTTACAGGCAGTGCCCTTGAACCTGAAATTGTCTGAAGTCCCCAACAAAGACTTGAGGATGCTTCATGAGGCTTTTCCGAATCTGTTTTCAAATATTTAATCGTCAGAGTGGAGTTTTGACCGTTGAGTTTTGACCTCCGGCACTCAAATAATTCCCGTCCAGGGAAAGCATTTCTCGGTGACAAATGGACTCGTCATTAGCACTGAGCTCTTGGCAACGAGATCGATGATGAAATACACGCGTGACCCACTGCAGAGATTTGTGACAAGAAACGTGCACAGTCCGTGTTGGTTTGCAAGCCTAAGCAAGAAGTACCATTGAAAATGCCTGAAGAATTGGGCCAGTCAGCAGTTCTCGGGGGATCACATTTAGCTACAACAAGTCTAATAATGTGCGCAATCAGGCTCACTCCACGACAATGGATACAGCCCGAGCGTTGGATAAGAATCTGGTCTCCTGAAAGTAATGGGGCTCAAATTCTCAATTACAATTGTCTATCCTTTTCAGCTCTTGGACTCTGAGAGCGTCCCAAATACTTTACACTTTCTTAGCCTAAGAATCCTTTGCAAGCCTTTTGGGGGAGGACCACTCGAGAACTCGCGCCATGCTGAAACCAATCCAAGTCCATTCCAATTTTGGCTCAGGTTCATGACCAAAATTAGTTGGACCAAGGACAATATTTGTGATAGAATTCGTTGTTCAATGCACATCCGCGCCGCCATGAAATTTTGCAACTGCACTGTTGGATAGATATTTGCCTATGTTCAACGTTCTGCCTCCTGTGCCCAATGTGGCTTCCCTCATCCCTTGGCTGAAGGATGTCTTTTGCGCAATCCCGTCCTGTGTTCAGCAAAACGACCACATCGTGCAGACTCTCGAGTTCAAGGCATGCAATTCTCCAAAGGGATTTGAACTGATTGTCACCCCACCCAGATTCTTGCCTGCTATGTCAGAGGTGGATGCCGAAGAATCTAGACATCGCTTTGACTATTGGTTATCGTTCCTTTGTTGCTGTCCAATTGCCATGGGCATATTATGTGAGATTGTCCGCATTTGTGTGATATCCAGGATGCCAAATTCAGACTACAGAACGGTGAGTAGAATTCCCACTGAAAGTGAGACAGAGAGTGGGACGGAGAGTGAGACGGAGAGTGGGACAGTGAGAACAGCTCTATCGAGGACATTGCAAAGTAAAGCTCAAAATCACCGGTTCTGTGCTGCCTTTATTCTGTACCACATATTTTGTGCCGGTCTGGTGGCTGTAGCAGTGTGCAACGACTGGGCCACCATCAAAGGTGGCGGAAGTTTTTCTTGGGAATTCTGGGCAATTTGGCAGCAGCTTTGCCTGTGGAACTTATTTGTCCAGAACTTGCTGAGATGCTGGAGATGTTGGAGAGTAGACCCGGCGTCATTGCGTCAGAGGACTTTTCAGAAGACACTGTTGTACACATGTCCCATACTGAGTGAGCTCGCAGATACATTGAAGGATTGGATCGTGACAGGGATTTGTTTGAAGGCAACACCACATTTTGGTGGTTTTGTTTGTGGTGGTATTCTTGTTGCAATTGATTTGCTCCATCGTGCTTTGTGTAAAGCTCCACGTGTTTTCCCGTGCAGACTAGCAAAAAAGAAAGCTATGTTCCCCCTGTTTGCTAGCATGCCAGGCTTGTTGGCTATTGTGTGGTCAGCCTTAGCACGGGATCTAACTGTCCTTTTCGTGCTATCGCTCATATTGCTCACGGGTATTTGTTGTCGACTTCGAAGTGGTGATTGTTGTGCTTGGGTTGGATGCTGCGCAATGTTCTTGTCTTTGACTGGACTTTGGTTTTTTCACCAACACATCCTCCACGAGCCATGGCTCAGTAGAGCCACTGCTGCTATTCATCAACTGTGGATTTTATCATCGGATGGGGGCTGCTTATTTTGCCTTTCCGCCTATACCATTGTCGTGTCACATGTTCTGATTGCATCTGATCGTGACGCATTTTTTGCTGTCCGAAAAACTTATAGAGCAATTTTGTCACTACCAAAGCGCGCCCCAATGACTGTGCAGTACCCATCTTGGCGGAGCCAGATCTCTGAATATTTTTCAGGGTTTGCTGTTGAATTTTGCAGCCCCGCACGGCTGCTGATAGCTTGGCTGGAAGACCTTCCACAAGGGTTGATCGGATTTGCGCTTGTTGCCGCACACCAAGACCAGGTGGGAGGGATAGGTTTTGCTGGAGTAGCGGCAGTTATTGGACTTGCCAAGGGGATTTTGATTCCCACAGGTCAGGGCCTAGCTCTAGCCGAGCGGCAAATACGAGTTAATTCTTGCTTGGAAGATATGAAAGGTTTGCGTGCATCGTTGCCGCCGGATTTTGATGTGAAAGATTTCCATAAGATGATGTTATCAATGCAAGAGGCGCGTACTAAGGCGAACGAGGCAGGGCAGAGGTTACGAGAGATGGCAAGCAAGAATTTGCCAAAGGCGGAAAAAGAGGCCGCGATAGATGCTCTGTCTGCATCTTTGAAGAAATGTCAGGAAGCTTTGAAGATATCTAAGGGAACTTTCAAAGCAAAGTGGACCCTATTCAACAATTCAGTGCTGGAGAAGCGGAGGAATTTTGTGCGACAACGCTTCAACATTGATACTACAGATTTGTACAGACCAATCCAGAAGAGCATCGACGGGTGGCTGAATGTCAGTGACTTATCAGTGATAAACGATGGATTTGAAGCTGACAAATCGTCTGACAAATTCTTCAACGTCTTTAACGACACATACCTTAAAGAGCTGGATGAAACCTTGAGGCAGTTGGCAGGCACCTCGACAGATCAAACTTGAAACTCTTGCGCAGAGACATTGTGGAAAAAAGATGAAAAAGTAAGTCCCTATTATAGTCAATCTCCAGAAGTTCTCAAACAGTAGAAGGTACTGTGGTGGGTAGGTACAATTCAAACTACCATAGCTGGGAGTTGCGCTCTGAATTCGCAGGTGTCTCAAATTCTTAGCTTCACTTGCATTGGTGGTTTCGCAGAAATACACGCTCAGCTTATCCTCGATAGCCTCCGATTTCTTTTCGAGTGCAGTCTGAAACAGCACCGCATTTTAACTTCCATTTCAAGGCAGCCCGACTTGACTTAAGTGCCAAAGTCCCTCGGCTGTGCTAAGGAGTACAGAAAGTTTGAGCCTCAAAGATCATCAAATTGGATCAAGTCGTTTTTCTCATCTCATCTTTTCTCCAGCAAGTGACCTGAGCTTTGGACGCCTCACCTGCATGGGCACATCCCAGGCCGGTGTGTCATTCGGTGAACTTGATTGTTGCTTCGCCCTTTGGAGTTCTTCAAAACCAGTTCAATCAGTCCATTGAGGGTTTGTCCAACCATGGCATGGACCCCTATAGCTGGTTAGTTTCCCTACAGATCATGGCTACTATTGGATGGTTAGTACCACCAGTAATGGACAAACCCATGAGGATCACCAGTGGACCGTTCCAACTGGCAACCAAGGTCCTGTGGCCCGTGTGGCCGCCAAGATTGTGGGCGAGATGAAGGCAGCAGTCCATGACGCGTTGCCGTTCTTCCACCGACTCTTGGTCCAATGGCACTCATGAGTCATGGCAAATTTGTTTTGATCACAAGAGATAAGAAGCAAGAAGAACAGAGATATGCCAACGTTATTCCATTATTGTAAATTTGAAGATGGATCCCACTTAGTCCAGCTTGATATGTGAGATGCTCACATACATGGAATCCATTTTGTCCAATCCATTGTATAAAGTTTAGGGAAACTTCCATGTCATATCCATAGCAATTTCAATTTCTATTTGGATTGCTGGATCTGACATGGAATCTGTTGGGTTAGCTATTTGAAATTGCTAACAAATCCAACAGATCCATAGCTTTCTTAGCCAAGGATCTGTTGGGTAAGCAACGTGGCATGACCAGGTGTGCCTCCAGACAGACAAGAAAGCGGACTTGGAGAAGCAGCCTCAGACTGTCCACAGCAGCTCATCGTGCTTTACGGTGGTTGATAGTAGGTAATAGCCACCAATAAGAGGGATAAAGCCAGTGGCAATAGATCATGGTTTCCTCTGACTTCCCAAACCAGGTGTCTTCTGTGGAGAGACTTACTTTTTTGTCTACTTTTATGGACAGCCTTAGATTCAGGCGTGTTATTTGGTCGGAAGACAAGCTATTTGAGTCAACAAATCTTTGTGCAGAGATACTTAGTTGCTGATTATATTCTGTAACATTGATCATCATTGAGCTACCATCAACCATTATTCCATTGTCAAGTGACCACATTTGACCATGATAAACCATTATTAACCAGTCAGAGTGGTTGAATACCATTATCCACATAGTCATCCATTAGCCATCAACCATTATTACTCATTGGAGTATCATTCTTTCTCGCTAGGGGCCGCACATCCAGGCTGGGTCATGATGCTCTCCTGGACCCCACTGTTGCTTCACAGGAGCGGCGAGAACTCTTTTTGCATACCTTCAGAAGGAGTTTGTTGATACTCTGATAAACTATTGTATTGTTATATAACTTATATATTTGATACACAACGAGACACACTTGATAAACTATTGGTATATTTGATACACAATGATACACAATTAATAAACTATTGGTATATGTAATACACAATGATAGCAATTAGTTGTTGATTGGCTTTACACACTGCGCATTTTTTGTCGCTCTGGATACCAATTGTGCATAGTTCAGTACAGTATTATATTATAGTGGTGTTTGGTCCGCTCAATTCCTGTGTTTTTTTTCTTTTTCAACTTCCTGGGTGATTGGAATTGTGTTTCATCGCTGGGAGGACCTCTCAAAGCTGGCCTGTGCGCTTGATTTAAAGGCTGCGCGGGAACTCAACATGTCCGGTGTCCATGTTCGATTTCCATATCTTGCATCCCTTGGTATACTCCAACATGGGAAAAAGGAGTTCATGATGTCAACCCTCACTGCATTTGTACAGCAGGGTCAACCAACTACTGTCCTCTCATGTCCTTTCGTCGCTTGTATGCTTCCATTGCCATTTCATCCGTGGAACATTGCATGCTGGTTTCTCAAAATAGGGAACTCCCAAATCATCAAATATTAATCATTGTTTATTAATAAACCAACCAGTTTTGGGTGTCCCCTATTTTAAGGAACCCCCAACTTTCAAAAGTCAACAGTCTCATTAGTCTCATTTGTCGTTTCCAGTGTTTTTCAGCTTTTTTGCTCGACCGGCCAGGATTCTTCTGGGACTCCCGTGTCGCACTCGGGCAAGTTTTCCTTCCAGCAATACGTCATGTCAACAATCAGAAAGACTCAGCTTGTTTTTCTTTGCGAAGGTATTGAACGAAAACCATTTCCAAAGCCACAAGATTGCATGTCAAAAAACCGCCATGACAGAATATGACAGAATAGTGAGCCAAAGCGATTTAAATTTCATCAGTTCAAAGGTAGAAAAAGGTAGAAATTTGAGGTGAAAACTGTTGCAGCTTGAGTTTTTGAGGTCCTGACCCATGCTGTTCGCCAGGGAGATCTAAGTGTACTAGTTGCCTTGCTGAAGGCGAAGGCTGGCCCAGCAGTGCCACTGGGTAGACTCGGATAGACTTCATGGGTCCATCATGGGGATTTCAGGCAAATGTTCATGCCAGGAGCTCAGAATGCTCAGATTTCTGAAGCTTCAAATGTGTAGCTGTGTCGCTTTGCTTAGATACATTTGAAGCTCAAAAATGCTCAACTGAAACTCCGAAGCTACGATTTGATCATGGCGGCGATGTCCTCGGCCTCTCCAAGGCTCGAGATGCAAAACTGTGCTAGAAGCCAAGCAAGAAATGAAGAGAAGGAGACCACCAAGCTGTCAGATACAATGTCTACCAAGGAGCCCACGCGGACTTGGCTCAAAATAACATCAAGCTAGTGATAGAATGTCTTGCAGATGCTAAACCACTCACATGCAAACTGAACTTGGATTCAGGAAGTGGATGTAACACGATACTAAACCAATCACAAGCACCATTGGTTTGATTGCAGCGTGGAGCCCAGGTACAGCCTTACATTATTCTGCCCATGATGGAAACGCTGAGGTACCTTGCGCTTGTTACTGAAGCAGATTGTAATCCTGAAGAGAAACAATCATGATCCATGACGGTTATATGTTGATACACTTCTGGTACCGTTCTTACATAACCATGATCTTGGGGAATTTGAAGGATGACAAACATCATATCGGCTGGCGAAATGCACTTTTTGGATCGAATCTGTCGCATCAATGTAAACAATTGTGGGTGATAATGAGTAGTTGATTATGTTGATTGCTATCAATCACTCCTACAAAGGACATTAGCATCAAAGGATTGTGATTGGCAATAAATATATGGGTGTCAACAGCAATGATTCCTATTCCTATCAAAGACATTTGTATACCATTGCCACTTGGCAATTCTTTTCACCCATAGATTTAGACATATTTAGACACCTTCTGAGCAGCTGCAGGCAGCCAAAGTCTTGCTGCAAGCGGGTGCCAGCGCCTTTGCCAGGAATTGCAGTGGCCAGATGCCCCAGGGAACCGTTGGGTTGATGGATGAAAATGCTGGCTCCTCAAAGTAAGGGACCCCCAAATCATCCAATATAAAGCATTAAGTGGTGGATATCAATCACTGAAGCGGAAAGAAAACTCTGGTGATCCTTTGGCAACTTGTGTCAATCAAGTATGAATAGTAAATCATCTGATTTGGGGGGCTCCCTATTTTGACACCCAGATAGCGAGCTGAAGTGCGCTACTCACTAAACCTCGGCTGGCAGTGCCTGTCATTGGTAACATCACGTCACCATCATGTCATACGATGTCACAGTCATGTTAAAAAACCTGAGCAATGATTTTCATTGCATTTTCAATATCAGCAGTTTCGCAATCAAACCCATATTGATAGTCAGAATCGTAAAATATACTATATTATTCAATAAATGGCATGTAGTCACGCGCTCACAACTACAATCACATCAGATCATGGCTTGTTATAGGGTATCATAACTGCTGTGCATTGTATACGCATGTGGAGGTCATATCTCGTTCTATATCATTGAATTTCACGTGCTGCGCGGCAATATATCATGCATAATGGACCACACTACTCATCTCATTTCTCTACAAATATGTAGTAATTGTAGTCTGTATTCAT
Source organism: Symbiodinium kawagutii (assembly GCA_009767595.1). Taxonomy (NCBI): domain Eukaryota; class Dinophyceae; order Suessiales; family Symbiodiniaceae; genus Symbiodinium; species Symbiodinium kawagutii. The sequence continues at coordinate 125,317 of VSDK01000530.1, read as the reverse complement.
CTACGCATAGGTACTCCATCGCATTTGGCTGGGTTTCACGGAGAATCAAATCCAAACACCCAGAAATCCACCCAAGCGACCCATGATTGCCGAGGTGCAACTCCCAGAGACATGGCTCTCCTGAGGTGGGTTTCAAAGTGCTTTGAGAGGATTTTTCTTGGAGAAGGCTGAGATTTTCCTTCTATGCGTGTACACAATGGTGAAAGAAAGTCAACAGTCAATTTGTACAGTGGTGGATTCGAACGCGCTTGCTATCGAATCGCAACATGATCTTGGGTGGATTAAAAGTAGATTGTCAATGCATATGCAATAAATATTGCATCATCGAATATATTTAAGATATTTGTAATACATCTGCCATTATAAATATAAAGCAGATATTATGATATACATGATATATGCAATGTGTTTTTTTTTGCGAAGCTGGTCTCTGAAAATGATGCGAAGGTGGACTCCTCGAGTGCAAAGCGACGCCTTTGAATCAGAGGATCGTCCGAGCCTCATTCCTGGAACATTAAGTCCGTCAAGAGCTATCAATATGGTGTTTTACTGATCTGTGCGTATACCAGTTATCATCATGATGCAAGCATATAGTTTTTTTTCCCATGGGTGTACCCCCAAAATTGATGTTTTTTTTACTATAGATGATTGACATGATTGACAATCTGAGGATTCGCTTTTGCTAAAATGTATTCATAATCAATTTGGTGATTCCTGATTTCAAGAAACCACCATATGGACAAGAAATATCAGATTCTCATTGAGGAATTACATCTGGGCACAAAATTCTGGATGTATTCAAAACTCTTGGCAAAATTATAGATCAATTAATAAATTGTAAGCAAATACTCGTTCAAACATATATATCAAACATATATGTATATATATATATATATGGTAAGGCGCGGCCGAAAACTACAAAATGTTCATGACAATTACAATTTAGATCACCGACCTTCAAAGCCATTTCTATATACTTGTTGATTTAAATCGAAAGGACTCGAACTAACACTAGAAATAAGCAAATACGATTAAATACCTAGTATGGTTATGTATAATTTAGAAACTATTTTTTATTGAATTGGAATTAATTTCTGCTTCCCTACCTGCCAGGTGAGGGTTAATTTTATCAGAGCTGTCTCCTCCTCCTCCTCCTCCTTCTTTCCTTCTTCGCTAGTGTTCCTTTCCTCCGTATGTTTGTCGTTCTCCTTCTTACCTTTACCTGCTCCGAGCTTTAAATACTGAATAACAAATAATGAATACTAATGAATTTTACCGAACCTGAAGAATAAATTTTAGATACTAACAAACTATACAGGACCCGAATCATAACGGCCGGTTCATCGCTTGTGTCGCGAGTTTTGGCTCGCTTGTGTCGCGAGTTTTGTTTCGCTTGTGTCGCGAGTCTTGTTTTGTAGTGACTTTGCGTGGCAGGCGTGGTACTTTGAGTACACGCACCGCGATGAAAATGAAACATCAGCTTTTGATGCGATGTCTTGCAATGGTGACCCTGTGTGGCGGGATGTCAAAGGGTCAGCAGTGCATGCAATGGCCCGGGGGGGTGCCGGGGGAATGCATTCAATGGCCAGAGGGGGTGCGGGATTTGATATGTTCAGCAGCGCATGCAATGGCCAGAGGGGTTGCCGGATTTGATATGTTCAGGACTGCATGCAATGGCCAGAGGGGGTGCGGGATTTCATATGTTCTGCCATGCGTGCAATGGCCAGAGGGGGTGCGGGATTTGATATGTTCAGCAGTGTATGCAATGGCCAGAGGGGTTGCCGGATTTGATATGTTCAGGAATGCATGCAATGGCCAGAGGGGGTGCGGGATGTGATATGTTCAGCCATGCATGCAATGGCCAGAGGGGGTGCGGGATTTCATATGTTCTGCCATGCATGCAATGGCGAGAGAGGGTGCGGGATTTGATATGGTCAGGAATGCATTCAATGGCCAGAGGGGGTGCGGGATTTGATATGTTCAGCAGCGCATGCAATGGCCAGAGGGGTTGCCGGATTTGATATGTTCAGGACTGCATGCAATGGCCAGAGGGGGTGCGGGATTTCATATGTTCTGCCATGCGTGCAATGGCCAGAGGGGGTGCGGGATTTGATATGTTCAGCAGTGTATGCAATGGCCAGAGGGGTTGCCGGATTTGATATGTTTAGGAATACATGCAATGGCAGAGGGGTTGCCGGATTTGATATGTTTAGCAATGCATGCCGTGGCCAGACGGGGTGGGGGATTAAATATATTCAGTAATGCGTACAATGGCTACAGGGGGTGCAGAATTTAATATGGCCAGGAATATATGTAATGGCCAGAGGGGATGTGGTATTTAATATGTTTAGTTTTATATGTAATGGCCATAAATTTAATATGTTAAGGAATGTATGCAATGGCCAGAGGGAATATGGTATTTAATATATTTAGTTCTGGATGTAATGGGTAGGAATTTAATATATTTAGGAATATATATAATGGCTAAAGGGGATGGAATATAATATATTTAGGAATACATATAATAACCAGAAGGGGTTGGAAATTTAATATAATTAGGAATATATATAATAATTAAAAGGGATCTGGAATTTAATTATATAAACTATATAATGGTTAAAATAATTACCGAATTTAATATATTTGGGAATTTATATAATATTTAAAAAAAATATAAAATTTAATATTTTATATATATATATAATATTTAAAA
>VSDK01000530.1:1246-119525 GCA_009767595.1 Symbiodinium kawagutii | reverse complement strand
GGCTTGGGCCGGGGCAATGTCACGGCTGCCCAACAGAGCCGAGTCATCTTCGTCAGCACCCACATCCCACAGGCCGTAGAACTCAGACGGCTTGGCTCGAGGCATGATGACGATCTGCATCACCACCTTGCCTCCACCAAAACGCAAGCCGCTCGCCACAATGCCCACTCCCGCACGGCAATTCATCTCGATTTTCTTGAAATCGTCGTCCGACAAAGTGGGGAGATCATAGTATGCGCCATAGCCATAGCGATGCGGCTTAACGGACCGATCCTTTCCATCAGCCTGAAGCAACGCTGTCTCCTCACAGTCACCATGGCACTCAGAAGAGGCCAAGAGCAATTGGATCAGAAGAAGAACTCGGCGCATAGCTGCGTTGAGAAGCTTGGGATGCCGGAGATTGCTGGAGTGCCCAGAAATATATATAATTAATAATAAATACATAAAAAAATAAAATATATTAATTATATATATATAATATATAAATAATAATATAAAATATATAAAAATATATATATTTTTATATTATATAAGGCTTTTAAAAATTATAAATAATATAAAAATAGAAGGATAAGATGCCAAAATAATGTAAATAATGTTTAAATGTGCGAGAAAATATGTTGGATAAAATTAAATTATATAAATTAGATAAATATAATTATTATCGATCTCTTCGAGGCTGGTATGTTGAGACATTGTTATGCCGTACCCTCGTCTTGGAACATCCTGACAGGTCTGAGTTGCCAAATCTGATGAGTCCAACTCGGGGGCTTGTCTCGTCCGGGGAAGCAAGAGACTGAAGTGTCAAGCCATTTCCCATGGTTTTGAGTTGGCATTGGCCTGAAAACATGGAGTAAGCAACACACATCCTAAATTTCAGAACAGTAGTTGAAAGCAAAGGTTGCCGCTACTCCACTACATGTTGTGAGACATGGAAGAAGATCCCATCAAAATATTTCGTATGAAACAAGGCAAGCTGAGAACAAGACAATTAATTCTCACCAATCCACCAAAGGATTCGGTAAAGGATCCCTGTTCCCACCAGCAGCGGCTGCATACCGACCGCCTTCACCAGTTGTCGCGACCTGTCAGCAAAACCAAACAGTCAATGACTGTGCTGCTTCTGCGTGACATCTTCAAGCAAAACACCAAATAGTCTGACCCTTCTGGTCCAGCCAAGGTGTTTCCATTACGACAGCCCCCAGAAATCCAACCAGAGAAATAAGGGACACCTCTGACTTGGCAGCCTCGAACCCAGAATGTGAACTGGAAAAAATCTGGAAAACAATTTCGAAAACGGTCCGAAATTCAATCTGAGGCTTATTGGCTTAGCCAAAGCCCTCAGAACTCCAAGCGCCAGACGTTGTCCAGGGTGTCATCACCTCGGACATCAAATCTCAGCCATTCTCAGCCCTTCAGATTTCCAAGTTGTATGGGGACCTCCAAGTTTTTTCAGGATCGTCACAACTTGGAAAGTCACCCTGAAACAGATTCGTGATTCCAAATCCCCTCACATGGCTATGGTTTAAAGCCCTGACCCTCCCTTCCCGCAATATACATCAATTATACTTTGAATATAATTCATGGAAATCATCCCAAAAACAACATGAACCGGAAAAACCATGGCTCTTCAGAAGTACATAGGGGATCTGTAGGGATCTGTGAAAAAGTCGCTGCCGCTGCAACCATCTTTTCGTGGAAATCCTTGCGCGTGCAAGCCAGAGTGTTATCTGGACCTGCCATGCTGAGCCAGTTGACTGAAAGCCCGAAGGGTACTTCTAAGGCTATTGGTCAATGAGACCGTGGCAGCCGTCAAGAAAACTTTGAGGCAAGCACCGGAGATCTACTGGCTCAAGCATGCTGCCGCTGCAATATAGTCCAAGTGATGTCTAAGTGTCTAAGTGATGTCAAATGATCCAAGAGATCCGCAAGAGCGAATTAAGGCAAGTCTCTCCAGCCTGATCACTACCCGTCCATTGGTTGACACACCACATCCTCCTGGAAACTCACAACACCTTCAATGCATCTGCTGGGTTTTCGAAATCTCGGGACATAATCCATGCTGAATACAAAACAGGGCTCATCTGGGTTCCCATACACTATATGCAAGTTTACTTTTGAAATCCGGTGAGTCAGGTGGAGCGGTTTGGGAAACGGGTTGTGATTCTCGGGCTGCTCAAGTCATTGAAGTCATGATTTATTCACTCAATGGGTTGGTCACCGTCTCGTTCACGAGTGGTAAGGTAATGATCTCTTCAGGAGGCTCGAAGTCTGTGGCGCAGGCCAAAGCCACTGCTTCGTCTTGCAACACACCATCTCCACTGACTCCTACTGCTCCAACCAGTTTGCCGTCCTTGTACAAAGGAACGCCTCCTCCAAACAGCACAACGCCAGCACCCTCTTGACGATTGGTATTGTGAATGCCTGGGAGGCCTCCAAGTTCAGGGGGAACTGCTTCGAGCACGCCAATGCCGCGACTGGACAAGGCGTTTTGATTGGAGCTGAAACCCAACGCTGTGAAGGCTTTGGCGCGGGCAATGTCACGGCTGCCCAACAGAGCCGAGTCATCTTCGTCAGCACCCACATCCCACAGGCCGTAGAACTCAGACGGCTTGGCTCGAGGCATGATGACGATCTGCATCACCACCTTGCCTCCACAAAAACGAAAGCCGCTCGCCACAGTGCCCACTCCCGCACGGCAATTCATCTCGATTTTCTTGAAATCGTCGTTCGACAAAGTGGGGAGATCATAGTATGCGCCATAGCCATAGCGATGCGGCTTAACGGACCGATCCTTTCCATCAGCCTGAAGCAACGCTGTCTCCTCACAGTCACCATGGCACTCAGAAGAGGCCAAGAGCAATTGGATCAGAAGAAGAACTCGGCGCATAGCTGCGTTGAGGAGCTTGGGATGCCGGAGATTGCTGGAGTGCCCAGATGTGGACGTGCCTAGAGCGAGCTGAGCCCAAATGCTGCCCAAAAAATGCATACATCTGCACTTTGGTGAATCAGGCCCAGCTTGTTCAAGCATGTTCAAGCATGTCCAAGCCTACCAAATCACAAATCTTGCAGTCTTGCAGCATCTGAGCTGAAAACAAAAAATGGATAACAATAGATATGACAAACTTGGAAAAGATACATGCGGTCATCGTCCATGATCTCTTCGAGGCTCGAACATAATTCATGGAAATCATCGCAAAAATTATCAAACATGAACCGGAAGAACCATGGGTTGAACCATAGCCACCTGACCGAGAAAGCGAATTGCCCAACACTTTCTCTTCAGAAGTACAGTGGGGATCTGTAGGGATCTGTGAGAAAGTCGCCGCGGCTGCAACCATCTTTTCGTGGAAATCCTTGCGCGTGCGGGCCAGAGTGTTATCTGGACCTGGCATGCTGAGCCAGTTGACTGAAAGCCCGAAGGGTACTTCTAAGGCTATTGGTCAATGAGACCGTGGCAGCCGTCAAGAAAACTTTGAGGCAAGCACCGGAGATCTACTAGCTCAAGCATGCTACCGCTGCAGTATAGTTCAAGTGATATCTAAGTGTCTAAGTGATGTCAAATGATCCAAGAGATCCGCAAGAGCGAATTAAGGCAAGTCTCTTCAGCCTGATCACTACCCGTCCATTGGTTGACTCACCACATCCTCCTGGAAACTCACAACACCTTCAATGCATCTGCTGGGGTTTCGAAATCTCGGGACATAATCCATGCTGAATACAAGACAGGGTTCATCTGGGTTCCCATACATTAATGCAAGTTTACTTTTGAAATCAGGTGAGTCAGGTGGAGCGGTTTGAGGGGTTTGGGAAACGGGTTGTGATTCTCGGGCTGCTCGAGTCATTGAAGTCATGATTTATTCACTCAATGGGTTGGTCACGGTCTCGTTCACGAGTGGTAAGGTAATGATCTCTTCAGGAGGCTCGAAGTCTGTGGCGCAGGCCAAAGCCACTGCTTCGTCTTGCAACACACCATCTCCACTGACTCCTACGGCTCCAACCAGCTTGCCGTCCTTGTACAAAGGAACGCCTCCTCCGAACAGCACAACGCCAGCACCCTCTTGACGATTGGTATTGTGAATGCCTGGGAGGCCTCCAAGTTCAGGGGGAACTGCTTCCAGCACACCAATGCCGCGACTGGACAAGGCGTTTTGATTGGAGCTGAAACCCAACGCTGTGAAGGCTTTGGCGCGGGCAATGTCACGGCTGCCCAACAGAGCCGAGTCATCTTCGTCAGCACCCACATCCCACAGGCCGTAGAACTCAGACGGCTTGGCTCGAGGCATGATGACGATCTGCATCACCACCTTGCCTCCACCAAAACGCAAGCCGCTCGCCACAATGCCCACTCCCGCACGGCAATTCATCTCGATTTTCTTGAAATCGTCGTCCGACAAAGTGGGGAGATCATAGTATGCGCCATAGCCATAGCGATGCGGCTTAACGGACCGATCCTTTCCATCAGCCTGAAGCAACGCTGTCTCCTCACAGTCACCATGGCACTCAGAAGAGGCCAAGAGCAATTGGATCAGAAGAAGAACTCGGCGCATAGCTGCGTTGAGAAGCTTGGGATGCCGGAGATTGCTGGAGTGCCCAGATGTGGACGTGCCTAGAGCGAGCTGAGCCCAAATGCTGCCCAAAAAATGCATACATCTGCACTTTGGTGAATCAGGCCCAGCTTGTTCAAGCATGTTCAAGCATGTCCAAGCCTACCAAATCACAAATCTTGCAGTCTTGCAGCATCTGAGCTGAAAACAAAAAATGGATAACAATAGATATGACAAACTTGGAAAAGATACATGCGGTCATCGTCCATGATCTCTTCGAGGCTGGCACGGTGAGACAATGTTGCGTCGCGCCCTTGTCTTGGAACATCCTGACAGGTCTGAGTTGCCAAATCTGATGAGTCCAACTCGGGGGCTTGTCTCGTCCGGGGAAGCAAGAGACTGAAGTGTCAAGCCATTTCCCATGGTTTTGAGTTGGCATTGGCCTGAAAACATGGAGCAAGTAAAACACATCCGAATTTTCAGAACAGTAGTGGAACTCAAAATCCAAGTGCCCTCCATTCAGTGCTTTAGACTCCATGCTTCATGTTGCCAAAGGTAGAATGTCAAATACAAAAGTATCCCTTATATAATATCCATAATGCACTGACTATAATGATACCTTAATGTCAAACAAAAAAGTATCCCGTCACCTCATAAAACAGCTCTGGGAACCCCGCATTTCGACCTCGTCCTGTGCCTTTCCCTTGCCTGGAGAGTGCTTGGCCAAGTTTTGTGCAGCAATGCTTCGGACTAATCTTCACCCAGAATCATGATCATAAGCAACATTATCACTGAGAAACGAGAAACATGATTATCTTTGAAAAAACACTTGAGAGGCGGGGGGTGACGAAAGGTAGGTTAAGGTTGCGAACACAGTGGAGACTGCATGGCCGGTGGGCATGACTTGAAGTCCTCCTGATCCGGGCGCAGTCGCGCATTTTGGCTGAGCAGTGCGGAGGTTGGCCGGCGCTTACATGTTGGCGTTTTTCTACACTGATGATTTTTTGTGGTCGCTGCTGTTTTTCTGTGATGGCGTCTTCCGGGTTGATGCTCTTGTGCTGCTGCTGCTGCTGGGGATTCTTCCAAGAACCTTGGTTTTTGCCTGGTTTTGGCAAGGTTTTTACAGAATCAAGCAAAAACTGTGGTATTTGCTTGGTTTTTGCATGCGAAGACTCAAAAACATTGCTTTTTGCCAGGGTTTTTTGCACGTTGCACGGTGTCTGCCAATAGCAGCGATGTCTGAAAAAACCTGTGTTTTACCATGCTTTTCTTATTTCGATGCAGCCAAACAAAATCGTTTAGACCCCTTCCCGGTGGAGAGGGACACGGGTGGGAATGATCCTCGAGGGGAGGGTGGGCCCCCCCCTCTAGCTTTACAAACGAAGATGTAAACCCAAAGATTCACTGAATGAAGCAAAACGCCGGGATGTACTAAAGTACAATGAACTCAGGTAGCTGCAGCTACCTTTCGTGATCTTCAATGTAGCTGATCATTCTCGAACTCTTGAGAAATGAAACCTCTGCCGATCCTTGAAAGCTGTGTATTTGAAATTGATCCTTGAAAGCTGAGAGATAAACTGATATAGAGCTGCCTCACTGCAGCCTAATGTTTTGAGTGGAAAAAAAGTTTGTGGAACATCTGAGGTAATCAGATATCCTGAGCGATTTTAGCATCTGCGGTCTCTGATTCTGGCAAAAAAATCTAAGTCACAGTCTTTTGATACATCCAAATATCCTCACAGCCACTGCTAAAAAGGCCCTTCCAACATCTATCATTCGCAATTACTGTATCTACACTTATCAACCGTGTTGAGCCCTTGTCAATCCTTATCATTGATACCCATCATTCATCATCATTCACCATTGTTGTGGATCATATTGGATTATGTTGGTTACTACCGCTCATTCTACACTGTGCGAAGACTCCGCGAACTCCTGATCATAGGGAGATCATACATGTTCTTGTGGGGGACAAAAAGGGATTTAACATTGTTTGGGGGAAATTTAGCACCTTGCTTGAAACATCTTGAAACCATCTTGCTGAAACAATTGAATCCAAAACAAACCTTTTCCTGCGGGCACAAAGAGATTCACAGCCTAAAGGGGCTTCAATTGGGCAAGTAATGACATCTCAACACACAACGCATGGCACGGCAACAGTCCCAAAACTATCCCAAAACTGCAACTTTTTGACATGGAAACCACTTAGCAGAGTTTCTGCATTTCAATGAATGATACGACATGCATATTCACAATGCATATGGATATAATTATATATATACACACATAAATACACTACGCAGCATGACGTATCCATCATGTTGGTGGAAGCACCATGACAACAGCAACAGGCCTCTGCCGCGAGCTTTGTCTTCGGCTTGCAGTGTCTTGATCCTGTGTGCTTTCAAGAACTGCTTGTGGCTCCTGGTCCTGATTTTGGTTATCATACTGATTTACTGACTGATCAATATGATAAGTATTGATGATGTGTTTACCATACTGGGTGGTTGATCTTGTTGAACTTCGGTCGACTCTTCTCCAAAGTGTTGTGGCCATGTGAACCTGAAAACACAGTGCAGCGGCTGCTGTTTTGCAGGCCTCTCTTTGTCTTTGCCTGGCGGAACTTCAAGACTGGAAGCTGTTAAGTACACTGCTAATTTTAGCATGTGTTCTGCATCACTGCAGGAACCCGCAGTCTACAACAAAAAGCCATCGGTGTACGCACAGGTTTTGCAATGTTTGATCAGCAAACATTGCTCAAAACATTCAAACACACAAAATGTGCTGAGCGGATCCAGATCGTCTGATCCGCAGCTGCAATGGAACGTTCCGAAGAAAGACAATGGAAGGCTCTCGCTAACAAACAAACGCTGGCAAATGCAGTGCCTGTACTGTTTGTGATGCCAAGCGTCTTATGCTTTGCTCATCTGATGGTACTTTTATCGTATCGATGTGTTGAAGTTGGTCGATTCAGTTCTACGTTCCACTGCAGAAAGCCAAAGGCCTTTGCGGGGGGTTTGGTCTGCGCTCTCTTGGTGACTCTGAGTAATCCTGGCAAGGCAGTTTCCATCGGTTTCCAGTGACTTTGCCAATGCGAACAAGCATCTGGTCTCCATAATATCAAGGGTGGCCAAGGAAACACGATACCGTATGAACCTAGAAACTTTGCAAGTTCATTGGAGGCACTTCGTAAAAGGCTTTGTGATGTTTCAGCCTCTCTTTGTCTCTGCCTTTGCTGCTGCCTGGCCAAAGTCAAGCAGCACCTTTTTCAAAAAAAATGAACATTTTTGGACATGAATATCACACAAACATCATCAAAAGATCATAACTCGTAGACACTCGTAATACTTTGCACACCTTTCCTTCAATTTTTTTCAACAGGTTGAAGATGTTGCAGGAAACTTTGTCAATGCGTTGCCTGCGCCTTTCACGCAGCGCTTCTGCTGCAGCTTGCTGCAGTTCTGGGATCTCGTCCTGATGAACGTCTGCTGTGACAGTTGTAGGGCTTCGTTGTCCAAGCGCAAGGGAGACCCGGGGTGGTGGATCATGTAGCAGTGATGCTGGACTAAATAGAATATGAAATTGGGTTCTCTGCATGCATGGACTGAAATACATTCACTTGGAGTTTTACTTTTTTGACGCTGAATTGGTTACATGTGCAACTGCTTCAAAAGAGCCTTTGCTGAAGCAAAACTGGGCATCTTTCAACTCCTCTGGCGCGTTTCTAGCAGCCACTTTTCAAGAGTTCTATGCCATAGCCATCCATAGCCATCCATAGCCATCCATCGCCATCCATCGCCTATGACTTCAACCGCTGCCCATGGCGACCAACCGTGCCTCGAGGGCCGTGAAACGCTCAGGGCCAAGGATTTGCCGCAAGGTAGTCACACCTCGAGCTGCATTACAACGGTTCGCCAAGGCCTACTATCCACGGTGCACTGCCACATGTCCACTTAGCACAATAAATTCAAGTGAACACAGATATACTAAGATCACTATTGGTGGTTCATGTACCCATGGGACACCCTGCATAGACTCCATGTCATGAGTAGAGATGAAATTCTTCCCTGTTGCCCAATTGTTGCCCCCTTCCATGTAAGCTGCCGGCAAAACTCGTTGGGTATTTGCCCATTCTTCAGCATATGACCTGCCATTGCACTTGCTGCGCTACTGGGCTGCATGGCTTCGAAATGCTTCGCGCTCTCACAGGTCAGATGCACGAGCCACTTTCTCCGCCAATGTTGGGTTCTCGGGTCGTTTGCCTGGGCTACAGCTAAAATCGTTGGGATTCTCTGATTGAAGTTACTAAGTTACGTTTGCAGTCTCGAATTGGAAGAGCCAAACTATTGGTTTCACCATGTTTCACCTCTTCCTGTGGGCATAAAGTCTACCAATTTCTCTCAGCCTGTTGATGGGCCTCTAGCAGAGATGACGTACGTGAAGACTACAAATGGGATCAGCCACCTGCAAAACACCTGGAACAATCTTTGGACTCCCTGCAAGAGGATGAGCTTCACCCTGCTTGGGAACCCTGCAAGCTGCAATCACCCAATTGTAGATGGGGCCGATAGGGTTCAACCCAGCCTGCACGCATCTGACTTCAAGACAAATGCATGCAAGAAAATGTGGACCATTCGCAAATCCGTAAAGGGAATCAACAAAATGCAAACTTCATGCCAGTTACATGTGGCTTACAACAGGAAAAAGAATAAACTTCCCTTCAGGCTTCAAATAGCTGTGCTTTGGCCGAGCACTATTGCAGCGACCTTGAGGATCTCAAATTACACTTCACCATTCGAAAACCCAAATGCTTCGGGTCTGTCCAAACGGATTCAAGTATATTCAAGTGGTGGTTTCTCAAAATGGGGTCCACCCAAATCATCCAATAGTAATCATTTGTACGAATAAATAAACATCCAATCTTGTTTGAAAAACCATTTTCATCCAATTTCATTCATTTTCGGCGCTGGTTGCGTGCCTCTTCCATCTGAAAGAGCCATCCAGCTGCTTCTCGTGCTCTGCCTGCACGGCCTAAGCCTGTGACCACCTTGGCCTCGGAACCGGGGAGCCATGAGGAGCTGCAGCTTTGCTAAGGACAAGCGAGGTTGGACACATGTCTGCTGATGCGCCCAAGGTAAACAAAGGCTAGCCCTCGGTACTCAGCAGACTGGTCATTTTGACAGCACAGCAGTAGCTTTGAAGCCAGGTAGCATATGCGGCTTGGTTTTTTGGCAGTCCCTTTTCCTGGCAAGCATTGAGGAATCTGATTCAGCACTTTGCCGTTGATCTCTCATATCTTCACTATGCCGCAAGAAAACAACAACAAAGGCAATCACACGAATCTGCATAGCTTTCCCGACTCTCATCTCCCTGCATTCACCCCTCCCAGACTGTCCAGATCTATTGGTGCTGTCCCTTCCAAATTGTTTGGTGCAATCTTCGAAGACCTGTAATTTTCTGGTTGCTTCGCCATGCTTCGCCTCCATATCCACCAACATATCAATGGCTTCATCAACCATGCTTGCCTTGAGCAGCTGGGGCCGTGGGGGCCGTGGGGGCCATGGGGGCCATGGGGGCCATGGCTTCACCACAACAAATCGATGCAACTTTTCAGCGTCAACGCTGCAGAAACTGGGCCCCCCTGCACTTGTCAGAGCGCTGATCACAGCATAGTAGGTGACTTCATCTGGTTGAACACCAGCCTCCAAGCATCTCCAAGCTATCAACATCTATCAACAGCCTTTCTCAGGCACTGCCAACCATCCCTTGGAAGAGCCAAGCCTGGAAGATCCTTTCTTCAATACATGCAGTTATCAGTGATCACTAGTGATCTGTAGCGATCTGTCACTACAACGACCTGGTCCTGGCACCATGGATGAGTGGTCCCTACCTGCTGCATCTGAGCAAACCAGTTTTGCGCCTGGCGGAAACATCACAAATCTGCGACAACGGCGTCTTGTTGGCGGGCAAGAAACAAATCTAGGCAAACCCATGCATCGGAGCATGAACTTCAGAATCTTGTCTCTTCGGATTTTCGGGTTAGAGCCTCCTGAGCCAAACCACTGCAATCAGTGATTCACCAAAGAACTTTTTCAATAGACAACCATCAACATCCATTAACCATTCCTACTTACCCCCCAAACTGGATCAGGCCACTGCATCCACAGTGCTACCCTTTCGCATCCTTTCCCTGCGCTCATTCGGCTCATTTCCCGTGCGTTGCGATCCCTTGCCGAGGCAGGCTTTGGTACATGCCTCAAACAAAGAGATCCAACACGACTGCCCAAACCCGCTAATATTAGCTGACATAGATGCAATTGATGAACATACAATAACACACAAATATAGATAAACTTTTTACAACAGTCGGGTGAATTCAAATACATAGGCGCACAAATAAACAAACTACCTTGATATTTGCGCGGTCAAATTTGACAATTGTTAAACTGATAAACAACAACAAGGACAAAACAGAAAGGACTGCCACAAACAATCAAAACATCCATCCACTCACGGAGACACACACACACACAAACTATCACACATATTGAGGGGTAGGAACACGGGAACATGGAAACAGGTGAGAGAATGGAAAGGACCGGTGCATGTGAAGAGCAAAATTGTTGCAGTGAGATGATGCTAATTGATGACGGACACAATGATGAACATATCATGCATGACGATGATTCAATGATGATGGTGATGATGATGATGATGACGACGAGGACGACGACGACGGTGATGATGATAGCAATCTGATAGTGGATGATTCAATGATGATGCTGATGATGACAAACTGATGCTGTTACAACATCTTGGCATCCTCTCCTGAGGTACCAGTGTGGAATCAACCTCGCCCCAACCCCAACCCTCTCCCGAAGTCTCCCGAAGAAAAAACAGCTACAAACTCCAGCTGCGGAGCCAAGCTTTCTACATTTTCTGACATAACAAAACATCGAATTGATTGATTGACTGATTTCTTGACTGAATGATTCGTTAACTGACTCACTGACTGCTTGGTTGGATTGATGTGGGTGACACTTATGACTCAAACAGAAGGGTTCAGCTCTTCTGGATTCAACATGGATTTCTGGTTTCCCCTTCTTTGCACAGCGGGGGAATCAGATTCACGTCCAGGTGCACTCACAGCCGCATTGTAGACTACAGAGTTGCTTTCCAACTTCGTATCCTGCGCAGCGCTAGCTGGACTAGGCATCTGTGGCTGGTTTGAATCTGGATTCAACATTCACAAACCAACTGGTCAAATTTGGTAGATACTCTATTAACATGATCATTGTGGGCAACTCCGGGTCATTATGAGATCAAATTATAGTTCCAGTCACACTTTGTAAGAGTGCATGGTCATGGAACACCACAAAACTCACAGGTTGAAGGACCCTGACAACCCATGAGAAAAGAGTCCTCCGCTGCCATCAATAGACTCAAAGCCGATATCCATAGGCCAGCCTTCTCAGAGCAAGTGATGCAAGCACCTGGCAGATTGCAACTCTTTCCAACTCAGATGTGTGATCGTCTCTACGTAGAAGGTCTCCATTGGCAATACATAGTAACTCGTAAGTAAATATTACCAAGATTTAATAAGTACTACCAAAGTAATACCATAGTACCACCACTGCCATCCATTGCTGCTGCGGCACGGTACGACACGATGTTGGCTTCCAGCTTGTCCCAGTGCATCTCCCACAACAAGGACGAAGCCCTCAACCAAAACCCGCCTGGGCTCAGTCCCTCGAACCGTTCCCACTGCGCTCTGCTTACAACGGGAGCATCATCCAGGTCCAAAGGTGTCCAAAGATGTCTCAAGATGTCCATTTTGCACCATTTGTTTCTGCCGATCCACTGAAATGTTCCATTTTTATCATTCTTTAAATTGATCCAAAGCTTGTCGTGGGGCCGAGGTGCCCTTCTCACAAGCACTGAGGAGGCCATTACAAGCCACGAGTGTCCACTGCTGGGCCTCCTCCAGGAGTACAAGGCCCTGTTGCCAATGTCCTCTGCATGCATTGATCATCGTGTTGAATGTCACTTCCTGGGTACAACTGAAATGGTGCTGCTGCACTGGTTTCGTGTGTGTTGAATCCATGTGGAATATTGAATTTCAAGCCTGCGTAATGTGAACACCATACCCGGTGCTCCACTTACAACCGATCTTTCTTTGCACCAGTGTCATGGCGAACGCAACAAACCCCTTGGACCCCTTCATCGCTGTCGTGCAATCGGAACTCACCTTGGCACAAGAAGAATTAAGCGCCACACATTAGCTTGGACTTGGTTGAGCTGGGCTGCCAAGAACACGTCCAGTGCTTCTTGCCATCTTCCACTCTTCTCACCGGAGCTAATGGCTGCATTGAAAGAGATCCTTAATGCGTCGTGGGGTCCAAGAGTGGGACTCGGAAGACTCACACTATCAACATCTGACATCTCTCAAGTCATCCAGGACATCACCCAACTCTCAGGCCAAAATCAAAATCTTAGACTCTCAAACCCAAGGGACACATCAGCCTGTAAAACATCTGGCGAATCTGATGCGCAAAGGCGCAAATTCTTCAAGACTTCAAAGGCTTCTTCCCACTTGGCCGCCGCTTCACAAGCGCTGATTGCTGCATTGAAACTAATCACATCCACCATCCCTCCACCGGTCCCAAGGACTTCACCGCGGGCGGCCTCCAACTGGGACAATGCCCGTTTCCACTCTTCGCCCCTAGCGAAGCCATCCATCATCGCGTTGAAGGTGATGCTGTTCCTGCAGCGACTCCCTGACAACTGAGGATTTTCAAAGATTCATCGCATCATATTTGGTGGTTTCATGTGGTTTCTCAAAATAGGGGTCCCCCAAATCATCCAGTATCATCCAATCTTAGTCATTTTTAGTACTCAACTTACTAGACCAACCATTTTGGGGGGTCTCATATTTTGAGACAACACAATGGTGTATCCACTATTCTGCCTTGCGATTTCTATGTCCCTACGAGATCACATGAGTAACAACAAAAGCAAAGGTTTGTACAAAGTCCGTCGTCCCCTTTCCCAACACCTTCAGCATCCATCAGCATCCCAGGATGCAACATCCAACAACCATACGTTCCTATACCACAGCTGTGAATCTGAGACTGGCTCAACAAACCAACATTCAACATGGGTGGCTTGCAAAATCACCAGTGTTAAGCCACAGAGTGTACCCATCACATGAGCGGCTGATAGCTGTACTCCATGGTATTCCCATTCTGTGTGTTGTAATTCATGCAGGGGAAATCCACACATCACAAGTAACAAAACAGGAAGGGCAATCCCCTATTGACCGGGGAGCCATGCCATCATTTCTTGGTTTTGCCAGCAAGAATTGTTAAGAACCAATCAAACAACAATCCACAACAGCTACCAGCAATGCCATTGCTGGCCCCCTTTCAGTTTCAAGGTTCGGCTGAAGGCGCATTCTTGGCAGTTGGCAAAAGAAATGTAAGGCCTGTTCCCAAGCTTCAGACTTGCCGCATGTAGTGATCCTGGGCATTCGACATCTGAAACAACAAATACTGGCGTTCGAAACACCAAATGGAACATACAGAAACCCTTCGAAACAAATCTAAAGCATTCAATGAACCCCAACGGTCTTGTTGAACAACAAAGCCCAAGAAGCAATGTACCGAAGGTGATGATATCGGCAGCTTGTCTTCCTGTCTCCAACTGAACCAACAGTTCAATTGCTCGCTCCCATTCAGCCGCCGCCTCGCAAGCGCTGATGGCCGCATTGTAAGTAAACACCTCACAGGCAACACGAGTTGCTGCGTCAAATCTATGTGCTCCATATGCTCCTGGATCTTTGATGATTTGGCAGTGGGTCAAAACCCCGTACCCCTGGTTCCCCCCTGTTGACCACTGTTTTCCCTATTGTTGTTGGTGGAAATCCCCCATTAGTTGGTTGGTTAATATTGACCCATAGCCATTTATGATGCGTCTAAGGCTTCCAAGGCAGGCAGAGAAACTCTGCCAAGGCACGTTGCGCTGAATTCGCAGCTGCGACATGATGTCAAATGCCATCAGTGCCTGCTGCCACTCGCTGGCTTCTGCACCTCGCTTCAAGGTGGGAGCAACAAAATTCAACCTCCTCTGGGTTCTGGATAAACGATCTTTGATGAACAAGTATCGTTGCGTATTGTTATTCTGTTGAATAGTACTACCTTTTGTGCTTTTCGATATGCTCCAGCAAATGGTCTAAATCTAAATCTTTTGTCGTGCCAGGTCGAAATTCAAAAATATTCTCCATGTTGATTCAAGATGCATGCATTCACGACACTCGTGTAGGTGATCACGTTGCATTCCATTCTGCGCTTTTCCATGTTGCCGAGGATGCCAAGAGCTGCTAGCCACTGGCCACTGCCAGCACATGCACTGACGCTCGAATTGTACGTAATCAGAGTTGGTTCAAGCCTTCCTACTCTGATGACACATTCTTCCAGCAAGTCTATTGCCCTTTGCCACCTCAGGGAACACCCGTCAATTTTGACAGCTGACAACACCCCACCCGATGGCACGTTGGGCGTCTTGTCCACCGCAAGTTGAAGCTGTCAACAAATCACACTGTAGAAGATCCAACTGTTCTTCTGAATCGGGTCTTCTACAGTAAAGTGCACAATATACAATCAATCATCTATAATATTCGATCCAATCCTGGGAAATCTCAAGGGACCCAAGGGAACAATATAAAAAATGGTTCTATATTGGAATCCCTTTAAGGAAACGATCTGAGCCCAAGGTGCTGTCCGGATCTATCGAAGGCTGCCAGCACTGAGTTGATGCTAATGATGTCAGCTGCTCTGCCAAGTTCTGTCAGACACAGCAGGGCCAGTTGCCATTGGCTCCCTTTTGCCATGGCACCTTGGCTTGTGATGAGATTCCATGAGATTCCATGAGATTCCCTTGGATTTGATTGGTTTCCATTTGATCCAACATGATTCAAGCGATTCCTCGATCTTTCTCCAACTCTCTTGAGGGGTGACCTCATTGGTTTCCAGGCAAAGTATCTGAGAGACAGAAACTGGTTCGGAACGCACGCTTGAAGTCGGGAGGCTGAGGGACGCATTGTAAGTGACAATTGATCTCTCTAGATTTGCCGCCTGAATAGCGTCAAGCAAGCAAAAAGACCGCTGCCATTCTTCGCCTTGAGAGCGGCTGACAATCAAGAGGTATCAAGACTCTCTCAAGTGGCTACACAAACAAAACCTAGGGCCATAGGTCATTATTCCTGAGGATTCTGCGAACACTTTTCCCTTTGCCCAGTGTCCCTTAACTAAAGTGAACTTCCAATGCAGCAACATTACATTGGTAAAAATTGGGCAAACCACTAGAGGAAGTGGATCAGCGAACTTGTAAGCAAGCAACCTTTGGCACAGGCAGTGATTGCGGCATTGAAGGCTATAACGTTGAGCTCGAGTTCCTTCATCTGCAAAGCTTCCAGCAGTACCAAAGTCATTTGCCATCGCCCTGCTTTCTCACACGAGCTGATGGCGGTGCTGTACGAAATGATGCTGCCCTCCATGCTGGAAGCTTCCAAGTCGCCAAGCAAAGATATGGCGGATTGCCAAAGACTTCCTGCACCGCACGCATTCATTGCAGAGTTGTAGGTCACAACTGTCTTTTGCAAAGTTGAGCGGTCCAGTTCCCCGAAAAGCTGCAGAGCCACATGCCATTCACTGCGCTTTGCAGAGCTGGAGATGGCCTTGTTGTAGTTCAGGACTTCCTGCTTCATGGCGTCCGGTTACCATGACACCTTCATGGTGTCAGGTCTTCCAGTGTGCCACCCGTAGCTGTGGACTTTGAGGCTGCAAGTTTCGGTGCGAAGAATGATCAAAACCTCTGTAGCATTCTACAGCTATCTTCAGCACCTACAATCAATGCAAAAAACGCACCTATCAGGCAATGAAGTCGAGACTACAGCTACCTCCGCTCATCCCAAAACAAATCCTGAGTATCCACATTTGGCCTATTTTCCAATTTCTTATTAATAATTAATAATACTTAATAATTAATATGAATCATCATATGTCCTGTCCTGGCCGATGCACATGGGCCTGCACCTGTCCTGGGTTTCCCTACGACTTTGATTGTAATTCACAAGTTCTATTGCACGCTCATCCTCCAAGATGGCTTGATCGCCCATGATAATGTCAGTGTCCCAATGCAATTCATCAATATAAATCAGGTCCATGCAGGTCCATTGCTCGTCCTTGATCAACCCTCTACTGGTCACAGGTGGCGGCTAGCAACTGCCCCAGCCTTTCTTCGCAAGGATTCCCAGGTGGGACGAGTCAACGGACAACTCCCCGTTGAGATTCAGCAGCGTGCGTGCTGACATCTCCGTGTCTCCGCGTTGAAACTTCAAATTGCAATCTATTAGTTCATTGGTTGTTGGTTACAGTTACACGGATGAAAAAACAACAAAAAACAGGCAAAATTTCAGTGGCTGTGACAAATTAGAGATATGATCAAGTCGCTGCTGATTCACTTGGAGTTGCGACGAAGTTGTCAACGCCTTGGAGTTCGCATTGGACGATGCTAGCAGAAATCCATGGCAGCTGCCCTGCAGGGGACACCATGGCAAAAGTGCTGCTGGCCGCTGATGAACAAAAGTTCATCTGAGTTTGTCCATAGCCAGGGTCAGTACCCCACAATGGCATACACTTGCTGATTACTAGTTTCACCATCGAGAAGCATGAATCATGCTTTGAGATGGCCAGCGAGATACCCATTACATATGAACAACACCATCTGTCAGATCCGGTGCTACTGTGACGCTTGGCGTTTGAGGTTGGGCCATCGGAAGACCCGATGCAAAGTTCCTCATGACCGGTCAATGCTGAGCAGACTTTTGTCTTCTGCATGTTGGCTTGACTTGTGTGCCATCACAGGATTTTTCCCGCCAGTGACCTTAGCAAGCGAAGAAAAAAATGGACAGCAGCAAAAACCATCAGCAACCATGGTGACCAGCCCAAATATGTGTTTGATCTGTTCTTCTCTGCAACTTTCGGGCGCTTGAATTCAAAGTTCTTCAATCCCTCACCATATATCTCCATATGAAGTAAATACATCTGTGAACTGGATTGATTTTGAATGATGAAACAGTTGAAGTAGTTGACACCAAGTTCGGATTGTGCTCAGTTTCTTTTCCAGCTTTGCTGGCAACTGCAAAGGGAACTCATGCATCTCTCCAAATTTGTTTGTTGTTTCTGCCTTCGGAACTTAATTACTGTGGGATGGGGACGCGCGAACTGTGCGTCCCAACATGAGGCACGGGGCAGACTCGAATGTAGTCGTTCTGCTATGCTGAGATCTTGGGAACGTTGGCATGGTCAGAGAACAACCCATGCGTTGTGAAAAGATGTGAAACAAATATGGGTGTTTCTCAAAATAGGGGACCCGCCAAATCATCCTTTACCAACCATTTACAATGGTAAATCAACCATTTTGGGGTCCCTTATTTTGAGAAACACCCATATAACACATAATGCGTCACATGATTATGTCGATGTTACCCACGTATATCTATTGCTTTAGGGACTGGCATCTCATGGCACTAGAGTGAGTTGTGCACCATTGTAGCAACGTTTTGAATGAACCATGCCATGCCATTGAATAAGACATGGCCGACCCTGGCAGGTGTCCATGTGCCTGAGAAAACGAGGGACCGCCAATGCAAAACCTTGTCCTTGGCAGCTTCTTGCAGTCCAGCTGGTTGAAATTCAGAGCGCTTCTGTAGCAGCCAAAATCAGCTCATCGTAACTCATCCAGTTTGCAGTGAATGCCCCTCCAGCTCGGAGACCTCGCACAGTTCGAAACCATTGGAAGAGCAACAATTAAAAAGGACAGCTGCAGCTCACCTGCGAACATCCGTGGCATGTTCACCAAATGATTCAGTCCATGATGGGCAAATATGTGTAAAGTGAATTGTACATATGATGTGCGAACGATGTCGCGTGCGCCCAGCACGGCATTTGCGATGATATGTGATGATCTAATAGAATTTCCAATCACTACCAGCAGGATTCCCATTGACATCAATTGACCAACAGTGTCTCGAACAGCAGAAGTGGGTGATCCGGTAACAACATGTAACAACCATCTCCTCTCTGCTCGGTCTGGCCTCAAGGGGGAGACTCCCAGCTGCTCCATTCGCCTTGTGCGGTGTCATCGGGCGCCGTTGGCGGAGGCCACCAAGGCATCACCTGTGAGGAGATCCCAGCAAAAGGCCACAGAGATCATCATGGAAAGGAGACTTGGCACCTGGAACGATTCAAACATATTCCAAGGATTTCCAATGAAACATCCTAAACATTCCTAAACTGTTCATGATAAATCATGATTCATCTGACATTGATTGACATTGATGTCGATCCTATAGCCTTCTTGTGATTTCTTGCCCGGAACCCGAAGGGCTTTTTCAAACCGCTGCTTCAGGCCCACGGGCCCAAAAGAAAACCCGCCGCCAGCCACTAGCTGAATATGTTGGCTGCCAACCATAAAACCGACTTGGCATGCGGAGGGTTTTTGGACGCATCATCGCCCCAGTGAGGATATCCGCCACACTCGTCAACATGAGATTTTCCCAACTGGTGAATTTTGTTGCCAACCTGAACCCAATCTTTCTCGCCGCCCTCACGCAATACAGCCGCCCACTGGTCATCATTAACAAACAGTGCACCCTGCTGTTTCAAAAATGCTCTGGCTTCTCCAAGGGTGAGCAAGCGACCAGCCCTTTCATTAACAAAGTCCTTCGAGTCTGCCCAGGTTAAACTTCGCCCAGGTTTGACCCAACAGGCTTCACAAATTTCTCCTGTTTCCTTCTTCCAAATTTTGGACTCTGGCTTTATCCATCTCGACTCAACGGGTACCAAACCCATGGGAATCCAAAGAAGAGTGCGAGCATGGGGTGGATTTCCAGATGCATCGTCCCCCCAGCGTGGATAGCCTGAGCCATCGTCAACATGTGACTTTCCCACAGGGTGGTGCTTGTCCCCAACTTGAACCCAATCTTTTCCGCCGTCTTGCCGGATCACTGCGACCCATTGGTCATCTCCGGGGCTCAAAGGACCACTTTTTAGAAACGCTCGAGCTTCTGAGAGTAGCAGCAAGCGACCGCCCATCCGGGCAGCAACTTGTTTTGAAGCGTCCCAGGTCAAGCTGCAGCTTTCCCTCTGCCATACCGGGCCGGGCGGTTTCTGCCGTGCGGTTTCTTCCAGCATCCACAAGAGCGTGCGAGCATGCGGTGGGTTTCCACCGGAATCGCCCCAGTGAGGATATCCTCCGCATTCATCACAGTGGGACTTCCCCAAGCGATGAATCTTGTTCCCAACCTGCAGCCAATCCCGACCTCCGTGACGGCCATCCTTCCGTTCCACTGCCACCCATTGATCTTCACCAGGCCATAGCGGTCCATGGTGCTTCAGGAAAGCCCGGGCCTCCTGCAGCGCTTCACGGCTCTACAAAGCCGTCACAGATTTGCAAACAGTGTCACTGTGTTCGGTGTCCATGTAATATATATATATATATATATATATTCATGTAAATATATATATATATATATAAAAGGTTTCAACTACAAAAAATAGTATGAACATTTGGATGCCATTGAATCGAACCGTTGAAGCATGTAGGATAAAAACGATAAGGAGTAGGAACAATGCAGCACACGAACACACACACTCCCTGTCACTCCAGTATGCAGAGAAAATGTGCCCAAAAATGTTGCTGGCTGCACACAACTTTGGGAACACGATGATGTATCGTTGAACAATCCTGATTGAGACCCACATCCAATATCATCCAATAAACATTCAATGAGTAACAACACAGAAACCATCAAAAAACTATGATAGATCGCACACTCAGTCACTGGATCCATTTCTGCTCCTCCAAATCAAGAAGCCGACCATCAGCGCGGGATGCCTCCTCCTAAGGCGTGTCAATCCAAAGTGACAAGGAAAGGCGGCGCGTTGCCAGCTTTGCAATGTTGGATTCCATATGCCGTGACCTTTATGTTAGAAAACGGTTCATTTGAATGGCGGTTTTACAGACTCTATCTGATTATTCACTGAGTTCCAGCCATAAACAAGTAAAAAACTATGTATAGTGTGCAAATTTGGGAGTGTGACTTTGGTAGAGCACATTGTCTGCATGTGTTCCATGGTGCGTTGAATTCCCCTTACGCCGGAAATGTGAAAGGGATCCTCCTCCTCCTCCGACATCCCACTACCGAAACAATGGGAGGGCACGAAAATATACAAAAGTCATAAAACAAATCAATCGAATCAATCTCCGATTCCTGTCCTTGGCAGCGCGCCAAGTGAAACCATGACCATGTTTGCTCCACTGCGGTTTTGGAGGCAAACTTGG
The DNA here is from genome assembly GCA_009767595.1 of Symbiodinium kawagutii. Lineage (NCBI taxonomy): Eukaryota > Dinophyceae > Suessiales > Symbiodiniaceae > Symbiodinium > Symbiodinium kawagutii. The sequence goes on along the minus strand of VSDK01000530.1, from coordinate 98,574 downwards.
AAGCTCTGCCACTGCAAGCCACAGTACTGAACGTGTGAAGGGTGGATTTACAGAGCTGTCATCGCCCCACCATGGATAGCCCGAAGCTTCGTCAACATGTGACTTTCCCACAGGGTGGTGCTTGTCTCCGACCTGTACCCAATCTTTTCCACCATCTTGTCGAATCACCGCTACCCATTGGTCCTCTCCGGGATACAGGGCACTTCCGCGTTTCCGAAGAAAGGACTTTGCTTCTTCGACTGCCAGAAGGCGGCCATTTCTCTCCGCAGCAAACATTTCTGAGGCTGCCCAAGTCATGCTGGAAACCGACTTGGTCCATTCCGGTTCAATGCTTTTCTCAGTGCCAGCAATGATTGGAGCCTCAGCATTGGTTTCTTCTTTCAGCTCTTTTTCACGTGCTTCCTCTTTGTCTCCACTCCCTTCTTCTGGAGCCTGCTCCGCTTCAGCTTTAGCTTCTACTACTTCTGCTTGGGCCACAGGAACGACTTGGGACTCCTTCTTTGGCCCTTCTGAAACTACAATCGTCGTGCTGGATAACGTGCATCCCATGGCTGCGGATTTTCATTGGATGGGTAAAGCGACAAGCGCCGTCAGGCAGGTCCTACCAAACATGTGAGATGTTGGAGATGGACTTCCATCACTCAAACCCTCTGACGAACATTACACGTGTGATGGAGTAGTGATTCGAGTGTGCTGCACATGGATCAAACGTGGATTGAAATTTCCATGGATACATCTCTCAGTCAGCTGAAGTTTGCTCAAGCCAAATTGCAAGTCAGGCCTTGAGACTCCAAGCTCATGCACTTACAGCGTAGGTGAACACTTGCAAAAGAGCAGCCAGCCCATCCTAAGCCAACTTCCGAACAGTTGATTCTTAAGACTCAAAGCAAAAGCACTTTGAAGAACTTTGGGAGTTATGTGGTTGTGAGTCTATGTCCATACCCTGTACCATCTGGCCCAGGCCTTGGGGTTTCGGGGGCAGGTCCTTCAAATGATATTTTGATCACGGTGGATCATGGCGAACATTGGCTACTCAATATTGGACCATCACCAAGTACGATAAGCCAGGGGAATCTGTTAGGAATCATGTGGCAAATCAGTAGTATACAGCGGTGTAAAGATAAAGGGATGATTGATAAAACCCTTCCTTATGGTTAGAACCTTTCTGGTAGCTACTTAGCACTCGTTTCAAAGAGCCATAGGGATACCCCTGGCTCCTTTGCTCCCTCCTCACCACCAGCCAGAACCAACATCTGTAGGTTTTGATTACCGTCCAGCATACCTAAAGCGTCCGTCCTCAGCGACCTGAGACGAGAATCCTGGAATTGGTGCTTGAAACTGTATATCATCGTGGTGCTTGAAACTAACATCTGGGTGCCCAGTTGATACAGCAAAGCCCAAAGGGGGACAGGATCAAAGTAATTCAAAACCCAGCCTTAGGCAGCTGATGTGGGAACCTGTGGTGTACAGGAAGAATTTGTTGATAGATTGTCAGTTCATTCTGTTCCCCCCATGATTGATGTTCAACATCTTCAAAATGATTCGACAAAATCTCCCTTTGAGTTTGTGGGATTGCCATGGATTGTTTTGGACTGCCATGGATTGCCATGGACTGCCATGGATTGCAACAGAGTACTGAGTCAAGTTCTGGAAACACCTCAATCAGCTGACCTGCTCCAGGGCCGAAGTCTATGGGGCCAGTGTTCTGCTTGTCCACGTGGATCGCCGCATTGCACATGATAGACTTGCTATGACTTGTTCTCAATGTGGGATTTGGACATCTAAGAGCTTGCACTCTTTGTCTCGACTCTCAACTCATGCAATGATGGCACTGACTGTGACTGCGCTCGCTTGAATTTCATCTCGTTGCATCTGGCTGCGCAGCAGGAAACATATCTGCCACTGTTCAATGGCATTGATTGATAGCTGGTGGTGTCTGTCAGGCTTCTCTCCGGCTACAGCGCTAGTACATCTTCGGCCGCTGCGTGGGTGGCAAGCTCACATGAGACAACTGCTGCACTGTAGGTAATTTCATTCCGACGGAGGTCATTCAATTCCATCTGCTGCAGAAAGTCAATGACTCTCTGCCAGTGTAGATTCCTTGGCACGAAAGGCGAAACTGATTTTAAATATGAGAACTTAAGGAAGTTGTACCCAAACTACTTCCAATCAAATTCAATGTTCATGTTGCCCTTTTCTGCAGCACTTTTCAAGGCAACAGTGGTGACTCCAAAAACGACGTGGCTTTGGAACACAAAAAACTACACACATCATCAAGAAAAATCCCAGTTGCTGTCCAACTGCCGCGATGGTCGAGCCCCAGGTGATCACATTCTGCTCGAGTCCTGAAAAACCGCATTCACAAAATGCCGAAGTGGGATTCATGACGATGTGTATTGTGTGCGGTGGGCTACGAATACCTTTTCTCACGAAGGTATATTGATTAAGGTTCTGAAACACGATCGCGTTGCACGGCGTTGCACGTTCTCCATTCCTGGAGTTGGGATCAAAAGGGTGCAGTCACTTCTGTCTCCACTAGAGTCCATCTCTGCACCCCATGAACTCATGAACTGAACCCAACATCTGCAAGGTTCTGCTCTCCTTGATTCAGCAGCTCTCTTGACAATCTCAAGGCTTCCAGCCACCGACCGCCACACGCATCGATGGCTGCGTTGTAGGCAATGACCTCTGAGCTTTTCTGCCAATCAAGGCTGGGACCTTTGGGGTTCAGCTGGTTGGGTCTCTTTGTATCTTTGAGATTCTTTGAGTTGGCCCATGCAAAGACCAAATGACCAGTTTCCGGTTTCCGGCAAACATCGTCAAAACATGATGACTGCAAAAAAGACGTGTCAGTCTTTGACAAGTTGATGACTGTTCGTTTTGGCTAAGGAAACGACGTTCAGTTGCAGCTTATTCTCCATCATGTCGTGCAAAATCTCCTGTGACTTCTCCCACTGCTCACATCTGCTGCATGCGCTGATAGCTGCACTGAACGAAACCACATTTGCTTGGACTCTGAAGTGCGACAGCTCCCCCAGCAATGCCACAGCATGCTGCCATTTCTCGCACTTCTCACAGGCGCTGATGGCAGCATTTACTGCAATTAAACTTGGCTTCCTTATTCACAAATCAACAGGGGAATCTGGCATATATAGCCGATGGGATGACATGAAGTTGATGGGTACTTGATTACAAAAGGAGTGGCCAAACAAGCTTCAATTGTCTGAAACTTCATTCAAGTCTGCTTATCAATATGGTTTTGTTACTCTGTCGTTGACAGTGCCTGCACATGTGATAAGAATCTGCGACCAAGGAACATGCTGCGGCTTCCAAATTCAAACAGACTCCAAAGGGCATGCTGCCATTGCCGACCTTTTTCAAAGGCACTGATGGAGACGCCCAGAGTGACAATGTTTTGCCTCCAGTACGAACTCTTACCATGCCCGCACTCTCCAACCAGCGCACCAACCAAAACGAAGAAAACAAATAAATGGTACGAACATGGCCAATGGCATGGAATTCGATTGAGTCATGCAGGGTCCATGGTCCGGACAAGTCACTGAATCTTCAACTTGGGAAGTTCACAGAGGAGCCACAATGCTGTTTGCCATTGATCGCCCTTGACACATGCACTTGCAGTCGAATTGTAGGTGATGATGCTCCTCTGCACGGCATCTTCAGACAGCTCATGAAAAAGCAAGAGAGCTCTCTGCCACGGGCACGCTCCGATCACCGCATTGTAGCTCACGATGGAAGCCTTCCTGGGCACGTCTGTGCTCTGCGTACTCACTATGGACTTGCTCAATCTTGCTTATGGAGGTATCTTAAAGTTGGGAAACGCAAAAGTGGATGGTTTACTACTTACTGTTCATGATTCATATTGGATGATTCGGGGGTACCCTTATTAAGAACCACCCCACATGACTAACACAACCACCGGCAGTTCTTGGGCAGCTCTTGCGCTCTCTGCAAAGGATCATCCTCGCTTTCTGAAGTTCATCCAGAAGCTGGATGGCGAGCTCCCACTGTTTGCCTGATCTCAGAGTGGTGTGATTCCGATCATTGTCAGCCATAGCCATTTGAAAGGCCTTGTGTGTTGTAGTTGATCTGGTTGAGTCAAAGCAGCATCCTGCTGGATAAAAATCGAATTTCTTTGCGAGGCTGTAGAAGGATACGTGAACCATTTCCTTCCCATCTCTCTTGTGCTTGAAAATAAATTAGAACACACAATCTAAATATTCCTACAATTTGGAACTCACCAGTGACTTGTCCTGACAAGTGCGACAAATTAGATAGAACCCTGGTTGGTGGTTTCAACCCCCTATGAAAAATATTTGTCAACCAATCATTTGTTGATTTAATATACAATTAATTACTAGGCAAATCAAACACGTTCAAACCACCAACTAGAACCATGTTAGAACCATTCAAACCATTCTGTAGCAGGAATCCTCCCACCCTTTGGTGTCAGGAGCCTCCTCCACTTGCACTGATGGCTGAACTGACGCCGATCACGTCCAGCTGAAGGCTTTTGACCTTTGGAGACCATGCCCCCTGGGGCACCCCTGGGGAATGGGGTACATGTTACTGGTTGGCGATGGTTGGTGACACGTTACAAGAACAATGCCCCCATTTTACTGGGTTGCTGGTGTCATACCCCTGGGGAATTTAAAGCACGTTAAAGACCACCAACTAGTCAGTAAAAATAAAGTAGTACCACCCCAACAAAGTACAACATATCTCAACCTACGAACAATATGCTAAACAAAAAATCCGTTCACATTAAAATGATTTCATGTACAATTGTTGGGGGGGAGTTCAATGGCATTGTAACACATGTTTTTCCTTTCGCGGGTCCAAGCACCTCGAATTCGCCGAGAAGGGCCATGGCATGCTGCCACTGGCACTGTTTCTCGCTACTGCTGATTGCCTCAGCTTCGCACTCAACTTACCACCCCGTGACGTATTGATACCAACCAACCACACCCATATTTTTAAACGTTTGGTGGTGGTTCCAACATTTTAGATCGAACAACTGTGAGAAATGCTCACCACCATAGTCAATGATGAAGCATGGATAAACATGGTCAGCAATGGTCAGGCATCGCAGTTCTCAGCAACAATCACCACCGCAATCTGTAATGTCATGTCAATGTAATGTCCATAGTTACATGGAATTCAACCAAGCAATGGGTTCTGTATTACTCGCAATGATCATGAAATATCAGTGATGGCCAGAACTCAACTGTTGAACTTCAGAAGTAGGGGAACGCCCACTAGCTCTGAAAAAATACTGCCAGCGGGGCCTTTTCATTCAGTGCATCAGTGCTGCAGCGGGGCAGTAATATGGAAAACATGGAGAACCTGATCATGTTTGGGAGTTGATTGAAAATGACTGAACCTTGGAAAAAGTGCTGAGAAACAGCAAGAGACAGAGAGAGAGAGAGATAGACGATGAAGCTACGAGACTAAGAGACCCAGCGCAAGAGAGAGAGAGAGGGGCGAGAGTGAAATCAGAAAGGACAAAAGAACGAGAGAAAAATAGAGAGAGATATCGAGACAAACGGGAGAAAGAGAGCGTGAGGGAGACAAAAAGAAAAACGAAGGAAAAATGCAAAAAGAATGGGGGACACAAAGAAAGATCGAAAAAGAGAAACAAAGCGGTGAGCGACCACAGCCGGGGTTTGAGGGGCCGCACCTTGATGAAGGACTCAGCTTGAACACTGCCCGCCCGGTAGTACACTGATCTAATATGTAGTTCATGCTTGCCTAGGGCTGCTGTCCCGTGAGTAACAAGCAAATTTACGAATGATATCATCGTCTTCTGGATGAATTACCACATGTTCCCTTGCCACCAGGTTTTCAGCAGCTCGGGTATTCTGTAATGCCATCCAAACCGTGCTATTTTGCCCACTAAGCCAAAAGCCCTCTCTTCAGCTCAGCAAACTCACTTTGATTCTCGAAATCTTCAGAATCCACGGAGTGAACATGATGATTAGGCATTTCTTGATAGCTGTAACATATTGTAACATGTATATCTTCACATTTCAACATGTATTTCCTCGCAGTTTCTTAACCACAGCATCCACATCCACAGCCAAGGCCCCCCAGGCAGCCCAGGTGCCGTGTTGTAGCTGATGACATCGCTGCCGGGATCTTCCAGCAGCTGGGTGCCCAGTTGCCAATCGAGGGCCGAGATGGCGCTGTTGCGGCTGATGAGATCGGCCAAACGCTGCTCCTCTCAATGGAGGACGTTGTCAGTGCCGAGTTCTTGCAGATTTCACATGCAAATACATGCAACTTGAAGCCATGGATAGCCATGTAGAGCTATGGGCATAGCTGTGTACAGCTATATGGGCATAACCCTATATAGCTATGGGCATAGCCATGGGCATACGCCACATATAGCGATGCACCAGTTTGACATTCCGTCTGCAAGGCATCATTTCTTTGAAAAAACAGACTCGTTTCTGCCATCAGTGGCTGACGACGGCTGGGTGCACGGAACCATATGAAGCCAACAAGCCGTTTCTTTCTATTCTAAGCGTTGAGAAGTGCTCAAACAATTTGCCAATGATGGCTAAATTGTGGCTAAATATGGTGATCATTGACCATCAAGTCAGTGTTGCTTGATCACATTTGATCAGACCTTCCTAGCCACAAGGCTGACCAGGAAGGACAAGCAACGCAACGAAATGTTTCCGGCTGTTGAGCTGTCCTGTGCTTCCACAAAGAACACCATGGCGATGGACCAGTTCCGTTTCGTTGCGCCAATGGAGCTGTTCAAGGTGATCTCATCCTTCTCCAAGGCAACCCTTGCGCGAGGAAAAGTTGCGATCCAATCTACGGGAAACTGATAGGAAACCATAGGAAACCATAGGTTGATTCCAGTGTCCAATGCTTTTCGTATACTTTTTTGGGAGACCTACCTGGAAGACCAACTCTTCGTCTGGGATGCGCCTCTCCAGCTCGGAGAGCAATGACAAAGCCACTGGCCATCTGGATCCTCTACAGGCATTGATGGTGGCATTGTACATGACCTGAATTCCGATTCAGATTCATGGCAATCATGGCATGAACTCTTCATGCGAATCACTACCACATACTACAACCCAATGATTTCCATGCCAGTTACGCAATGTGCACGTGAGAAATTCAGACACAATCCTTGGGAAAGAGATGCCACAGCGACTGCTTCAAGCTTCAAACTGTCATTTCGTGTCTTTTGACATCTTTTCGACTTAAGATTCACAAATCTGCACAAAACAACTCTCTTTCCAATCGTTGCCAACCTTTTGAGACTTGTGAATTTGTTTCATACATGTCAACAGCCATATTTTCAACATTTAAAGCGCTTGTTCTATCTGCAAGCCACAACATCTGACTGTACTTCATATCGGTGCATCTCGTGCAAGAGGTAGAAAGCACTCTGCCAATCACCACTTTTGGCAAACGTGCTAATTGCCTCAGCCACGACATGTACTGGCTCCAGATTGAACGATCTTGAGGGATATCACAGGGTTCCCAGGGGACCCTGGGTCTGAGACCCCTGTGGAACATAGCATTTTGGCCAATATTTGCTAACCCTTGTTAAACCTTGTTAAACCTTGCTAAACCTTGCTAAACCTTGCTAAACCTTGTTAAACCTTGCTAAAACCTTGCTAAAACTGGTTAAACCTAGTTAAAACTAGTTAAAGCTGGTTAAAACCGGTTAAACCGGGTTAAAACTGGTTAAGCTGGTTAAAACTTGACCAGTGATCGACATCAATGAGGGCCCATCCAAATGTCATATGATGGATTGACGGTTTGACGGTTTCAACGGCATTTGTGCACCGGGTACTCCCATGGTCAGTTTTGGGCATAATTTCGTTAAAACATGTTAAAATGTTAACCTGTTTTAACCAATGGAAACCATCAAAAACACAGGGTTTTGTAGTTTGGGACCCCTCAGGAGTTAAAATTTTAACTCAGCGGGGTCTGAAAGTCATTTTCCTTGGAAAAACAGCTGTTTTTGGGGTTGTGGTCAAATGCTAAAATTTGAACACCTGGGGGGTCTCAAATCACAAAACCCTGTGTTTTATCGATGTTTCCAGGTTTGAGACCCCTTTGGGTTCAAACTTTAGCAGGTATGTTAAAATTTTAGCGCATAATCACTCCTGTCTGCAACCAAAATCATTCCGCCACAGTACCAGCCAGTGCAGGCGCCCGCATAAACTCATAAACCCATAGTTATGGATGGTATGTTCTTGGGGGGTCCCAAACGCAGGGTCCCTTGGGAAGCCTGTGAGGATATCCGGCCTAAGGAACTCAGAATATATACTAATATATGGAGTAATGACTGATATATAGACTATATCATGTCATATTATGTATCATGCAGTCCTTTACCTGATTTTCCCGCTTTCTATCGACCTGGTGAAGCAACATCTTTTTGAAAACTTTAGGACCGACGCCAGCAGTGTGCATCCAGGTCGCTGATCTGTATGCAGATTGTGACCATCCATGCCTCAAGATTGGATGTGTCGATGTGATACCTTTCACACCATCTTCACACCTTCACAAATCTCTCACTTGAAAAATGAATCTTGCAATGATTCACCAATGATTCACATGGATTCAGGATTCATCTCATAACAAATTGCACCATGACTCTGACTGTGATGAAAGTGCCCCTTCTCACAAGAAATCCTTGGACAAATCCGCTTTTTCGGCCTCACGGTGTCCGGCACAGCCGCTGGCATGGGACTTCGAGGCTGAAAGTGGCTGCGATTCACATTGCTGGGAGTCTGCTTGAACATGGCTTTGATACCACGTGTTTGACACCATGGGTTTCACATGGGTTGGAGTCTCCTTGCCACCACCCTCTTTATGGCTTCAGCAGCCCCAAGCAATTCGGACAAATCATGCAGCCCACTCCATCTGCACGTCCCAATCATGTCGGATTGACATCTTCAGCGCGCTTAGTATGAGCACAAAGGTTGATGATCTGGTTGTATGAGTAGACATCAGGTGTGATTCCAGCTGCTTTCATCTCACCTGGCTCAACAAAAACTGCTTGGAAGGAGTGAAACTGCGGGCTGCATTGGCGGGTCGTGAAAATAGCAATGAGACGCCCTGCCTATCCATGCTTCAGCTTCGGGTACTCGACCGGCCCTGCACAGCTGCGCTGTATTTCTATGTCTTTCTAGTCATCGAGGAGTGCCAGCTTGGGAAGAACTAAGCCAATCCATGCAACAGATTGTGAAAATGTTGGACATTCAAAATTTATCTATACAAATAGTGATAGGAATGTAAATAGATAAACATATAAGTAAATAAACACACAAACACACAAACAAACAAACAAACAAACAAACAAACAAACAAACAAACAAACAAACAAACAAACAAACAAACATATGAATAAATGAATACATAAACAACTAAATTCATTTAAAAGTACATCTCAAATAATCTTAATATACAAAAAATATGCATATAAATATAAATACGCACATTTTGCTCTACGGGTAAAACCTCCGGAAACTCAAAGCATTGCGGGACTGGAGCAGTGCACAATGCCAAATCACAGCTCTATGTTTCGCCCCTCCTGGCGCATGCCTTGATCATGCCTTAGCAAACGGCTCCAGCAAAGGACTCTCTGATACAGTAGGTGCTTCCGAGAAATCCCAGGGCCAGGGAATTGGTCTGAGGATTCATCATGAAAATATTCATCATTCACCATCACTATCCATTGCTAAGTATTTGTTGTTGACCGCAAATAATTAGTATCATGGGTGTTGCTCAACCATCAAAATTGTGGCCAGTATAGCCAAGTCCAAGTCGCAATTCCAGGCCACGATGTCAGGCTCAACACCTGCTCGTCTCATTTCCTTAGCGTGGACTGTCAGTGGAAGGGTTAACAGAATGCAACTGATACACTGGATCTGTGGACATATACTGCCTGAAATGATGAGACAATTCGCTGACACAAAGTATCTAGCTACAGAGCATCCAAGGGACATCAAACCAGAAAATGGCCTCGTCCACCTTGCCTGCCTGACACCGCAACAAAATGATGCCACTATCGATGTCACTCCTAGAGGAGAAATATATCATTGGAAGATTCGCAGCTTCACGTTCCGTGCTGGAAGCCTTAATCAAGTAGTCAAGAATACTGTTCTCTCCAATCAAAAATCGACCAACAGTAGCTGCAAAATGACATCTGTGCTTCCATTGCTTCCAGGGCTTTATCAATCCCTATAGAGTACGGAGTGAGTAATTGACATTGACCCGGTACCTTTTTGTTTAAAAACTGCCATCAACACGTTGGAACATGTTGAACAGGCAGATCGACCATACAAATCCTTGCCTTGGTGCACGCTGTAATGGTGCGGCTGAAAAGGAAAACCGAGAGCTTCCCCTCTTCACGCACTCGCTTGAGCAACGTGAGGGCATCCTGCAATGGAATGCACAAGGTAGTTCACATTCCATGACGTTCCATGACCCCTCTAAACGTTCCTATTTTCAAAGTCTACTAGCCCTATTTGAGTAGCAAAGCATTTGAGTTTTTGGCACTTACATGATTTGAATAACTTCTAATCTGCACCTGAACAGTCAAAATTGCGTGACTCGCAATTTGTGGACGTAGTTGTAGAAAGGAGGGATTCATGCAAACCCATGCGCGAATTCTTAAATGGCGGGACAGTTGGTTGAAACTGGCGATGGTTCTAAATATTAAATGCTGCAAATGCCAAATTTGGATGGATGTCAGTCCTCTCTGGATACTTTGCCTCAAGTGACACCCGAATCTTTCCATGTGAACTTGAAACACAGGTGAACCCATCCATCTGGACTAAAAACTCCCGCTACTCCGTTCTTTTCCCCTCATGTTTTAGATCTCGTGACCACGTCACAGAGCCCCTGCAGAATTCTAAATATGTCGCAGTTCAAGCAAATGCGCAAGCAAATTTTAGGACACTATGATATGCATTTTTGTGCTATATCCATTTTGGGATGTCAAAAAGGATCCTTGGCCGCGGGAATACGAACAGTTTGTTGCGGCTGCTAAGCTGTGTGCTGGCCAACAACTCGATCAGCTCACACCGAGCGATCACATCGATGGATTCTTCGGCTGCCTGAATGCGGAGGGAGTCCCGTCGATGACCCCTGCAAGTGGTATGCGCAATGATGGTTACAATGTGCCGTTTGATGATCTCACCAGGTTACAATATGTTACAATATCATTTTACAACATGATGTTTGATAACCTCAAAAATGACCAATCATGCTTGAACAACCAGCTTTCAAAGGTGGATTGGGATTCTGGAGATTCTTATAGTGGCAATTCAGGTAACGGTGGAGCGGCACTGATACACCACTGCCAGCGCCTGTTTGAAAAGAGCTCAATAGCTAGTGGTTGTGACCTCTCAAAATGTGGGGAGTTTATCAAATGCTGGATCCTCCATAATTGTTGGAATACGATTGTTGCTTACTAATCCCTATAGTTTATAGTGATCGTGGTTCTGGTGAATGATGGTTGCGGTTCATACTGGTTGACAACAGTGCTTATTCACAGTCGACGGTATCTACCACAGTCAGCCAAAATCACCCATCATCGCCCATCATCACCCATCATCATTCATCCTTAACATTCCTCAACCATATTGTTTGCCATCAGCAAAACCGTCGAAGCACTTTCTGCTGGACTCCCCAGCGGCAGCCTCCAAGGCATCCAGCAGCTGCAGAAGAATCTCGTTGGAGCGCCATGCGAATGCCTAGTGCTCGAGCAGGTGGCATCATGGGTAACGAGCAGCAACAACTGCCCCTGGCAAGCATAACCGCGAACCAACTGGTTCAAAATGGTCGAATTTCGAGGAGAATTATTTGGTAACCAGTGGTTTTAGAGGATAATTAAACTATAATCAGATATAACAACTATGATTCGATGGTTTGATGGTGAGTACTACCTTTAATAAGTTGTTGTTGACAACCAATGATAGAGATATGCCACCTCTGTGAGGATGCCACCTCTGTGAGGACCCAAAGACCAAGCCTTCATGAGGGCAAGATATGCTGGTCGCAAAGGTACACCTGAGTTGCACCCTGCGAGTTATACCAAGGGCATCCGAGGGCTACACTGTTACAGCATAGGTGATCGCATCATGAGATTATCATAGACTTGACTAGTCTCGTACATGCTACATACAACTGAGGGCATGCTTGGATAAATACTTTGCTCGCAATAAGCCACCAATCACAGCTACTGAGAAAGTGATTCACAGGATTCAAACATGGCGGAATTCAAACATGGCGTTGTGTGGCAATCTTCAATTCCACGGTATAGACATAATGCTATGTCAGAATCAAGTCATGTAATGATCCATGCTTGTCTTTGTCGCAGGTACAGACTTACCCTGACGATTTCCGGAAGTATCCGGAAGTTCTTTGCGATGGAAATGGAACACATGTGACATGAGTTGACACCATGTGCTGCGGACATCTGCGGAAGCTCAACGAAAATCAGTCACGTCTGAGGACAGGACCGCTGCCTTTGCCCTTCAACGGGGGGGGACAGATCGAGCCCCCAAGAGTGCAACAAGTCCAACCCACAGTGGTTGATCCTAGACATTGATATGGGAACGACATGGGAATGACCCTTCAGAATCATTCAGGAAGTAACAACAATGATTTCAAGAATCCCCTTAAACTGCTTGGGAATGATGAAAATTCTATCAACATATTGATGCCGCTGCTCTTGCAATGCAAATCACGGGATTCTATGTGATTCTCACCATTTCTCATCATTTGTTCTCATTTGCATTGCAAGGTTCTCATAGTTCTCATCCTTCAAAAACAGCCAACTACACAACACTAAGCAGCTCATGAACCAGCATCATGAATCATAGACTTCAAGTAACAACCCCATCATTTCTCATCCAAGCACTGCATCGATTTTGTGCGGACGCCTTCTGCTCAGAGTTCCTTGGATCCGACAGCTGCACCGGTCATGAAGGCACCCGAAGAAACATCGAAACGATCCCTTCCCCGGCAAGGCCGAGAGGGTATCGGTGATGTCGATTCATCGTATGTTTGAATGAACCCATTTGAAGTAGATACCACGTCAACCATAAAGAAAACATACTATCTATATTAGTATAGATACATGCCAATACGTGCATGCAAATCCTACACTTACTGCACCTGGTTCATCCTTATTCATGGTGGATAATGTGGAGCCCCAGAACATCAACCACTGGAAACTGTTCACCTGCTCAGCTCAAGCGACAAACCCGCATTCTCAGCTTGCTGTAGCCATTCAAGACCGGCATCCACGGCGCCTGCCTGCGACAGAAGCAATGTCAACCACTATCAATAGACATCAATAGAATTCAATAGATATCAATGTCAATCATAAGTAAGCAATCATTCGAACTCTATTGATGTATTATGTACTTACTATCCTGTACTATCATTCTTCACCGCTTACCATTGGCAAAGGCTTACAACGCTGAATCACGGCTCTAATCTTTGACTGTCACTGATCCAAGTTTCTAACCAGCTAATTCTTCATGATTAAGCACTGCCAACAAGATGTCGTGTGCGCATGCTGAAAGCAAACCTGGTTCAACCATGTTCAGTCGCAATATGCAAGTTCCATCTATTTTGTCGTTGAATTGTCATGGACTTGCCTCTTTGGCAGCATAAACCAAGAAGCGACGGCAACAGAAAACCGGTCAGAACACTTGGACTACAGGTCCTACAAACCAAGAAAGTCGTAGATGGACTCAATGGACCCAGCTGGAACAAACACAAATGGGCAGCTTGTCTTCAGCCTGCGCACAGCATTGCACCGCAGAGATGTGGAAATTCACCGCACGGGAACCTGAGCGCAGGCCATCGACTTAAAGTGGTCTTAATCAGATTCGATGAGTCATTTTTTGCTTAAATGAATCAGGAGAAATGGGCATGATCGAGACCTTTAAAGATTCCTATCCCTCTGGCTGAGGGCGCAAGAATGTGCCCAGACATCCGTTTCTTGTGCGTCTGGAAATGATTCAGCGCGGTGTCCGGCCTTTCGTTGGTACCGGAACACGAAATTCCTTTCACTCAAGAGACTCTGCAAACGATCAATCTCTGGAATTAAGTTCCGAGATCTCAAAGAATTCCAGCAAAATTCCCGCATTCATCTTGAATCTTAAAATCTTCTTGGACCGATTGTCCCAACATCTCAGCATTCCATCGCATCCCCAACTCCCAGGGTGTCCCAGGGTCCTGAATGCGCTCCAACCACTGGAAACCCTGGCAGGTGCTGGCGAGTGCATTTCGCATACCACTGAAGCATCCCCAAGAGGCTCACCTCCTCTGGCGCTCGGTTTCGGAGACACACATCCACCGCCTGTCGTGGAAGAAGCATCAAACATGAGCAAGGGGACAATCTAAGGTAATCTAAGGAAATCTAAGTATGTAATGAGCGATATCATTTTACATACCAGTGATATCTCATGTGAATCTTCTGGATTCACGATCCGCTTTGATATCCAAAGGCGCCGACGCAGCAAATGACGTTCGCATCGAGGGAAAGACCAGACCTGATTTCGTCCAGCCGTAGCCGTCCACATTGACAGGCCAACAATGGCATTTCGCTGCATTTTGGGCCCTGACTTGTCCGCCTCCTTCAACCACCTGAACAAAAAAAGACTGTGAAACAACTGATTGCAGGACTGCCAAGGAAACAGTGACAAACTCAGTTCTCATCGGAAGACTTGATGAAACCCTCTAAAAAAACAATCAATGCACTTTCCCTCTCGCAGATACACCGAAGCAAACCTGTGGCGTATGAAAAACTCATCTTGCAATCTCTGGAAGACATGATTCAGAATAGATCCAGAATGAGAATAGATTCCAACTTCAAACAACATAATTCCCAATGATTTCTTGAAGTTGGAATCTATTCTCATTCTGGATCTAATAATTCCCAATGATTCCCATTCTCCGCCTGTAAGCATCTCTTGGCTTCTTTGCTTGGAGATAGCCTGACAGGCAAACCATCATTGAGCAGAACATTTGGCATTTGCACTCTTAACACTTTTAACCACTAGCCACTCATCCAAAAGCAGGGTAAAAACGTAATCCCAACTTGGATTGACTGGTTCAATATGGTTCAAGCATTGACTGATGGATGTTCCACGTTCGTCCACCAGGTCGCTCCATTGGGCCGTCTTCTTCTTCGTCAAGCTGCAGCTTCCCCGCGCCTCTCATGACCACCTCGTGCAACAAAGGCGCAGGTTCGATTTCAGCAAGTCGCATCGCCTTGGCGAAGGCGCCGTGTCGGTGTCTCATCGATTGCGCTGATTCCATGGGACGAAAAAAAATCGTCAAATGGACCCAGATATCAAAGAATTCTATCCCTGAAGCCATGAGAACCCTTGAGCCAATGGATGACCAACAAATCACCAATGGATCACCGACCAATCAGCTGAATTAGGTCTTCTCCAGCGCAATGGCTGGCGTCTGGCCTGGTTCAGAGCGTCGACTGAGGCAACTCGTCCCTGAGATGCAAGCCTGAAATCGCGGATCGGTTTTCCAAAATCTTCGTTGTCATGTTCCATATCTCATCTGCACACAATCTGTATCAATCTGTAATATTGCTAATGATATTGCTACTCATATCAAATAATACGCTAAAGCTACATCCAACCAATTCCTTGCACTGGGAATCCAGTTAGCATGCAGTTTCTTCGGCTAAGTGCATGCCATGAACTCATGCAATCGCCAAAAATGTGATCCGAAGCACAATGTCATTCGCTGAGAGCCAAACGCGCCCATGACCAAGGCGTAGGAGTATTCATCTGGGTCATCCATGTTCCTGGCGCATGACATGAGCATTGCGCTGCCACAGCTGTGGCACAGCTTGCAGTCCTCTGCCACTTGGACTGGGGTGCCTTGGTCCCAGGACACCACGGGACCAGGTCTCTTTAAGCGTCCCATAGCGTCAAGCTTGCTGCTGCCGAGTAGCTCTTTTCGGCATCTGCAAAAGCCAGCGCGCTGCATCATTGGCCTTGCCGGCCTTGACCAGTGCCTAGCGCTGCGTGCTGACTCAGCGTGTCACTACAGCATTCCATCGCGAAGAAAACTCGGAGACTGACATGAACTGAGCAGGGATTCCATTCAGCCACATAGGAAACTTACCAGTGGCAGGCTCTAATCATTCGGCGAAAAGGAATCGCCGTCAAACTGAAACATGTCTGCAGTTCACTATCAGAAATTGCCATCCAGCACATTGCGTGGCACTGTGCCATGTCTATGGACACGAGCCGTTGGGGGAGTTGAAACCACCCTGATTTACCCCGATGCAAAACAAACCACACGTGGCAAATGATTTACCGTCAAGTTTGGGTGGGGGGCCTATGAATTGCAAGATCTCCCATGCTCTTTTGATGGGGTCCTGTGGTCAAATATTATGAAAAGCGACTGAACCTTTACCATCCTTTGCCAACAAATATAGCCTACCCATTGGTATCATTATCACCCATAGTGTCATGATTTTCATTCGTTTGAAATTAATTGTTTGCTACCTAATCTACCTAGTAAATATTTGTTTTGTCCATTTACGGCCAATGGCTAATGGTATTCATGGGCATCCATTGGCCGTTGTTACACCCCTATTCTGAATATCGACCATTGTGAATGATGTGAATGTAAAATTTGCCATCCGCATTAATCAACATAAGCCATCATTGAACCCAACAATTTTCATACCACAATCATGCCCTCTTTTGAGCCAGAACCACTGCGTTTACCATATCCTGATCATTCAAGACTATTCATTTATGCGGCTAACCAATATGTGAGCCAGCCACACAAAAGTTGATTGATCGTGGGTTTGTGGCGTGTGAACGAAGTGGTGTAGACCACGCCAAGATTGACAACTGACTTGTGACGCCATGAAGGGTGCCCGATTCGCCTCGAGGATGCTGTTCTGGTGTCGTACCGTGACTGGAATTCCATAGGCCTGCAAGTGCATTGATGTGATAGTGAAATCATGGCCAGCAAGTGGTCAACTCACAAAATCTTCCAAATATGGTAAAAGCATGTAAAAGGTCACGTGTTGGTTGAAAACGACTGTTGGTAACAGCGGCTAGTGCTTCATGGTTGACATTGCTGGTTGGCCAAGGGTGGCTTGAGGAAAAGGTTGAAAACTAAATGATTGATGAGTGTGGATGTTGGATGATGTTGGTGGTTGGCAACGGCTGGTATGAGTGCTGCATGCCCACACATACACACATAACGTTCAATAGCGAATAATCATGAGCAAATACCCAAAGTATAATCTTGTGATCATGGTCAAGGGCCTTCGAGCTGCGGACAGCCAGTGAAAAGCCCCGAGATTGAGGCACATTGATGAGCCAAATTTTGATCCACAAATCTACTCAGTTTCATCACAGTCACAGTGGTTGTGAGATCTGTCGTGCCTTCATCTGATCAGCCAGCTCAATGGCATCGTCCGGCTTTCCAGCCTGGCACAAACGCCCAGATTTCACTGTGACTGTCCATGCAAACAGGGGCCACACCTTGGCAAAGGCATCAAGGACTGTTCCATAGGCAACACCTGCGCTACAAGTAGGTGGACAAACCTTTTTCAGAACCATCGGACCATCATATGCAAGAAATTGATGTTCTTAAGAGAATGCGCGCATGCAATGTGGTCGGGATTTGGTGACTGTGCTTCTGCAAAAGGCAGGCATCATGTGTGTGTTGCACCTATGCAGCCTTGGAATGTCGTTTCAGTTCAAGGAAAACCAAAGCACACAGCATATGAGAATATGTCTACCACGCATGCAAATATAACCAACTCCTTGTGATTGAATACGTTTACTGTATTTCTCTGAAACCTGCGTATACACATATATAAACATATTGTTGGCAATATGGTAGTGATAAATTGTCATTTGATCAATTCATATGATCAATTCATAAGCAAAGCAATAGGCGCGTGTACAACATCGCGGTCTGGCTCAGTCCAAGCTGCCATCTGGAGCCACGCGTATCTGCATCATTTTCCTGAGAAAGCGTCGAGTCGATCAAGCCATGCAACCGCAGTGCAAAGCGGTGAGGTGACCTGCTTCTTCTCAGCATTCATGACAGTCCATTGTGCTTGATCACAAACTCAGGCTGAAGCAACTTAACCAACCACCAATCGAATGAACCCTCTGGTTGTCTGGATCCCCGGAAGCACTGCCTGGCTGAATGCAGCAAAGCCTCGACAGTGCTGATGCTGCCTGGTCCAAATTACCAGCCTTTGCGCAAAGTCAACATGGCAGAAACGTTCGCGTGAAACATGTCCAGAAAAGATTTGGGAGAGTCTGTCTAGAGATGGCATCCCTAAACCAATTGGAGAATCACAAGGTTGGTCCAGCATTGAACTTGAATTCATGATGATCCGATTGACCTGAGGTATACCCCACAGGTGCAAAGTGGGACGAAAATATTGTATCGCGGGAATCCACCAAAATACACCAACATGCATGAATGTACAATGATTTTTGATGACATCATCATACGATTCTAAATTCGATTTTTTTGCACAGAAGTACACATGAAGTAACTATATAAACATATTCACAAATCACAAACTTGATATGATATGTGTATGACTCCACTTAACAACTCACATCTCTGCTGAGGAACTACCTGCTGAAACTTGCCATGGGTCACAACTTTGACTTTCATTTTCCACTTCTTTCGAGAATGCATATATCATATTGTGGCCCTAACAATTATACATAAGAAACTCATGACATAAATACACATATCAAGATAATGACACAATATAACAACATAAAACTATAACTACATACACATTACCTGCAATCATATTAGAGCAATCTAGAGAACAATGCTCTGAGTTCAGTGCCTTCGTCCAGGCATACATCGCACTGCTGTAGGTCACTACACTTGGCGGCACCTCTGCAACAACTGGGTGCTTGTGGGAGTTCTCAGTGCAATCACTCAGCAGAGTGAAATGGAAAAAGTGAGGATGCCAATCAGATTCCAATCTGTGAGCAGATAGCCGCGCAATGCAAGCTTACATCACTGTATCCATCTGCTCGCGTCAGAATCAAGAGCCGACTTCTTGTTATTTTCCGGATCATTAAAGGATAGCCTGTGCTCGACTCGTACCGGTTCTCAACCGTTGCGTGAATGCTCATGCTACAAAACTATGAAGCATAGCGGACTTTTTTTCCAATGGAACCGAACCCGGCTGCAAAATGTCTCTGCTCGGGATTTGCTACAACCATCTACAACCTATCCACCTGTCTCATAGGTCAAAGACCAATCAAAATTCAAAATCGATGATTGAAGACCAAATACACTTTGGTCGAAGGTAAAAGAAGAACAACACTTGTTGTCGCCCTTCATTCAGAGCTTGATGAAGGCCCTAATTTGTTGTCACTCAAGAGGACAAAGCCACTTCGGTCACTTGGATGAAGTGAATAGGCTCCTATAGTCGGCTGCTGTGTAGGGCATCAGGATTTCCCCCAAACAATTCGGCATCTTCCGGAACCTGGCTTCATTCATGTCTTTGAGAAGGTTGTCATGATACTTCAACATGTGCAGCTGCCAAATGCAAGCGCGCGATGACATAGGTGGCATCCAAGAACGTTTCCAGGCCCTTTCTTGCTCAATAACTTGTTCCATGGCAGTCAGAGTTGGGAGCTTCATATCGCCCTTGAGCAGTTTCTTCAGCCACAGGACCTGCATTGCGTGTGTCAAAATGTTGTTGAAGGTTGACACTTCAGAGCCGATGAAAGCCACATCTGGTACTTGAGGAGGGAGAATGTTGCGATAAAGATACAAGCCATCTTTCTGGATCGCAAGCTTGTCTTGGATCACCTTGTCAAAGATATCATAGTTCTTTGCAAAACCTGTGCCATAGATCACTAGATCAGCGGGCAACTCAGATCCATTTGATAGAATGACACCATTCTCTGTGAATTTCTCGATCGTCCCAGAAACGACTTTGATCTTCCCCTCGCGAAGCATGTCACGAAACTCATAATCGAGAATCTGACCACCACTGAAGAGATCGATGTCAATTCCATCTGGAGGCATCATGTCCTTCTGCATCCGAAACTGACTCCGGAACATCATTTCCACAACACGCCACCAAATCCACTTCACTGGCGCACAGGTGCCATGAAACCATTGCGCAAGCGGTCCCTCTTTATAATATGGTTTCAGCATCCAATGTCCAAAGCGGCTGTAGGTGCCATACTTGAATGGAACTAAGTTGAGCAAATGGCGAGGGACTGGCCAGTGCCAATGCCTGCAAACCAAAGTAGTGGAAATGCCCTCCTTCGCTGCAGACACTGCATTGTCGATGGCCGACTTGCCACCACCGACAACCACCACCCTTTTTCCAGCAGCTTGCGTTCGATCATTGAAAGTGCAGGAGTGCAAGATCTTCCCCTGAAACTTCTCGGATCCACGAGCCACAGGCAAATGCGGAGGCCATCCGTACATTCCAGTTGCCACCACCAAGAAATCGAAGGTCTCTGTGCTCATTTTCCCATCTGCATCCTGAATGTCCAGCTGCCAGCCACGTTTGTTCGCCGGATAGACCTCCTTCACGAAGGTCTTGAAACGGATCTTGTCGCGGAGGCCAAAGGTCTTGCTGTACATGACGATGTACTCTTGAACTTCAGGTCCGGTTGGAAACTTTTCACATTTGAAACTGTCTGGATAAGGAAAGTCCGGAAACTCAAACAATTCTTTGGGAACCTGCAGTGCAAAGTCTGCATAATTCTTCTTCCAAACACCGCCGACCTCCTCATCCTTCTCAAAAATTGTGCACGAAAGACCAATCTCTTGCAAATGGCGAGCTGTTTGAAGGCCTGCAACGCCAGCACCCAGGATAGCCACTGTCTTCACTGAAGAAGGATCCCAGGCAACTCGACTTGGCAAATTTCCATGCTCGATCCTCGCTGCCAAAGTCTCTCCCTCTGTGGTGGTGGGGTGTAGCAAGTCGTAGATCCCGTTCACAAACTCATCTTGATCCAGGATCCCATCGTGGTTTCGGTCGAGCATCTGGAAGACTCGTCCAAGAATCTCTGGATGTGAGACGCTTTGAAGTTGTGGGAATTCCTTTGAAATCGACTGGGCAGCATGGTACCAGGGGGTTACTGCCAATCCATTTCCGGCCGAGTGCTGGAGGAAGATGTCGGCCAGTATCTCTTTCTCATCTTGGCCCACATACTTGGACTTGGAGCGAGTCAGAAGTGGCTCGTCATAGACATTCCACCCCATCTTGCTGGCAATCAGGGAGCGAAAGGAGTTCCTTGCTCTGAGTTAAAATGACTTTAGCCAAATTGGCTACGAACCAATCATCCCAACCATCCAGGACCCTTCATTGCTTAATGCTCGCATCAACATTGAACCACTTGATTTTGCTGTCAAATCCGCTTTCCCGACGTCTTTGACAGACTCAGAGCACCTCCATATTCTTCATCTCCTCGAGGGAAAAGCCAGAAAAATCAGGAGGAAGGCAAACATTGACCAAAAGTTGCACTGAATCCAAATATATCCAAGTATAGTTTATGAGATTGTTGAAGCTTGAGCAACATGAACAATGTCATGTGAGCATGAAAAGGATAAGGAATGGTAGGAGAAAATTAAAGACATGGAGGTGTCGCGCAGGGCATGTTGGGAGGGATGTGGAAAGCTGATCTCACACTGCTGCTGCAGAACTCCGGCTGCC
This sequence comes from Symbiodinium kawagutii, assembly GCA_009767595.1. Lineage (NCBI taxonomy): Eukaryota > Dinophyceae > Suessiales > Symbiodiniaceae > Symbiodinium > Symbiodinium kawagutii. The sequence goes on along the minus strand of VSDK01000530.1, from coordinate 76,835 downwards.
AATCGATGCCCGTCGGCTACGTTTCATCAAGCTGCACAGTGCGTTGGTCCGGTCCTCCATGAGATCGAGCACCTTGTCGACTTTGCCTTCTTTGGCAAAGGCCTGAGGTTGTCCACCAACGCTAATCATCGACAGCATCTGAACTATGGACTTTGGTCGACGAGGTTGTCAGCTGACTACCAAATTGTTATGACAGAGCATAGGCTCAGATTGTCTTTACGGAGCACAGTAACTACAGTATATGGTCGTACATGATACTGGTACACTTTCCCCGTCCAAGATCGCATCGCTCTGCACAAATTGCACAGCTCCACAGAAGCTGGATTGATCAGAGATTCCCGGCATCCACAACGACCGTGAAGTTCTCTCGGTTGGGCCTCAGGTTCTACTTGTCTTCCCGTACTTTGATAGGAGGCACATGATTTCAGACTACAGTTTAAAGGCACTTGTGGTGAGTTCATTGAGAATACGGTGAGTGACCTTAGTATTTAGCCAACCCTTATATATCAACAGTCACTCTCAAGTTTACATCCCTACCAATTCCAAAAACTGCCATGATCTGAAAACACACTCTATGACTCTATGGGTCCTTTGTCACAAAATGATGCAAGGTGCACGCACACAAGATCTGACCGAGAAACAAACTAAAAACACAGTTCAAGCAACTTGACTCCCATGATCCAATGCATCCAAAGCTCTTCATGCCAGCTTCCTGACAAAAAGCTTTCCCGAAAATATTTGATATACAATCGACTGAAGAGAAGGCCAAGATATTGAAAGAGTTCGGGGCCGCAAAACGTCCATAAGAAGCATGAATAACCACCTATCGCGAAATCCAACAACAGGAGCAGCAGCCGCAGCAACAACCACGACCACAACTATAAAGACAAGGCAAGCCTGACGTACCCCAGGACCGTTCCAGCAACAAGACTGCACAATCTATGATCTCTATCCATTACGAAAAAGGTGCCCAGGTGCTACCAAAAGTTTTGCATTGCTTGACGACTGGGTAGTCAGGAGTTTCTTGGATGCTGAGCAAAGATTCTTGCCACCCGAATCTACCATTGGAAGCCATGAATCGCCAGCCCTCCCAGGCTGCGCGTGGCTTGCGGGGCCGCAACCTGGGACAGCACATGGAGCGACACGACGGCAACAATGTTTTGAGGATTTCGAAACGTGACTCCTCAGCAAGACGGATGGAACATGGCCTCAACATGGAACAACATGACGACCTGTCCAACTGGCTCGAGGCCTAGTCTACAAACCTGTCCAACTGATTACAGTCATAACAACAGAACCTCACAGAATCATTGGTAAAATGCCGCAAGCCATGGCAAACCCCTATTGGAGTCTTTGGAGTCTCTGGTTCGGGCGGACGCCAGGGTCTGCAAAACAGCCCTCGGGGCTTCCCGTGGCTCTTGCTTGAGGTCAGCACCGAGAAAATGCTGCTTGCTTGGCGACCTTTCACACGTCAGCGGCACAAGGCTGGCAGTCACTTCTCAGTCATTCAAGGCACAGCCACAAATCATGAGACCGGAACATACAGGATCTTCTTCAATCTTGCCATCCAAGAAGCTATCTTAATACACAAATAAAACGCAATAATACACAATATAACAACAATACACAATATTCATATAACAATCATACATAATAAATCATAAGAATACAACAATCAGGCAACGATAATAGATAATAAGATTGTAATATACATAATATAACGATATAACAATCATATACAATCATACATCATACGCGCAAGATCTAGTAAGCTAATACACAGTAGCTCCAACCGCAGCACTGCAGCGGGTCTCCTCAGCATCCCATTCGAGATCCTCCAGGGCTTTCTGCATCCAGCGCTGCGCAGCCTCGTCATCACCTTCCTGACAACGGATGAATTGCTGGCTGAGTACATATCAGTTGGCAATATTAATCATAGATAATTTAATAGATAATATAAACATAAACATATAGTTTCATAAGTAATCATAGAAGATATAGTTTCTAATTGATCATAATATATCATATCATAATCAAACAAGTAAACCTCAGTTGGCCGAGATTTACGCCGATGTTGAGGTCACTGCATCATTTAAGGGTTACTTCCGCGCCATGGCAAAGCGGTGTGTCTGAAACTCGTGGTGGCAGCCTGAAAGTTTGATGCTCACAAACCATTCAGTGGCAAAAAATGGCAGAAGCAACCAATCCAAAATCACCCCTATCCACGCATACCCACGGCCGCAAAATGTTATTGGACTCCCTCTCCCTCCATGGGTCTCCATGGGTTTCCTATGGTTTCCTATGGTTTCCTATGGTTTCCTGGAGGGTTCAAGGGATAAGATACACAGCCGATCCTGCACAGCCGCCACAGCCAAGGTGGCCAACGTCGAGGCTTCGGGTTCATGACCTTCCTCGCGCATCTCCTTGATCACACCTGGGGCACGCAGCACGCAGCGCTGCAAAGTTGCTGCCGTTTCTGGCGTGGAACACGTCATTTCTGCAGCCACGCAATGCCTTGAAATTGCCTGATTCAAAAAATGCAGCTGGCACAATAACTTTGCATAACATGTTTATCTCATAGCTGGTTCAACTTTTCTAATCTTTTCTATGTTCTTTTGTAATTAATAAATATTAATAACTCAATTAATTCATATTAATTCACTACTTTATCTAACTATCAACTAACTTTCGAAAATGATCACCGTGACATACTCTTCTTTTCCGTGCTTCGAATAGGCAGAAGTGATTCTGTCCAATTGACTCCCGAGGCCGCCACCAGTGGCTTCCTGCGTGCAAGGTGGTGACTGCCGTTGTTGTGACTTCGTAGTGACTTCGTAGTGGATAGATGTGGATAGATGACGATAGATGACGATAGATGTTGATAGTTGACCAATGTTAAAATGCTTAATGACAATGGTATAACTAGAGTGATAGCAAACAAACATTGGTGATGGAAAACATTTAATGTCAATCAGAACTGTCATCATAAGGATTATCTCCACGTATCCCCACCATCTCGGGTGGAAAGCAGTTGAAGTGTTCACTCTTCACTTCTCCTGCATCTGACCTCTGGAAGCATACCCAAAGATCACGGTGTTGAACCTGAGTCGCCCAGGCATGGCCATCGGCCATCCATGGCCATGGGCCCTGCTTCCAACATCGAAGCTGGTCAAGTGACAAAATGAACGCAGGAGCGGTGAGATTGTCACTGTCACTACAGCACTCATTTGATGGCCTTGGTATGCACAAATAATACGATGGACTGTAAGGGGATGTTAGTATACCAAGGGGATAGTAAATTTGATTGTAAGGGGATGTCTAGACTACACAAGTTTTAGTATTCCCTTCTTGACCGATGTTAATCTGAGAGCTTGGCATATGCGTCCGTGTGGACACACCAGCGTCTTTTGTTCTGCGCAACAGCTTCGTGTTTGTCCACTTCTCTGGGTCGCGAAAATGATTCCAAGTGACAACTATGATATATATCTATGATTTGCCTGTCTCCCAACATCAGGAAGCGGAGTATGAACAAGTTCAGTTCTGCAGTATTTCGCCAAAACATGTAGACACAATTCATCTTGCCCTACCCTGTCTTGATCCAAACACTTAGCTTGACCCAGATCCAAGTTGTTACCCTAAGCCATGGATAACTACGGCCATTTGGCAGCTCCAAGCCCCAACATGGTGGTACCCCTTAACATGCCTTAACCATACACTAGCCATGGTTATGATAGGGAAACCACTGGCTTTGGGGCATCATTTTTAGAGCTGCTTCCCACCATTTACAAGTCTCCTGCGCCTGCCTCTGAATCCATTTTTTCGCTTCTTCCAAATCACCAGCCTCCAACAGGTCACAGTTCAGCAGTAGTCGACCACAAAACAACGTATTGCGCATCTAAACCAATTCCAAACTTGACATGTTTGGCAGTGATACCAGTGGTTGTCGGCGTACTCAATATTCGCAATATGAGATTCATGGATGCTTCTGACACAAACCCTTTCAACCACATCTGCTCAGTTGAATAAACTCTGCACTGTCGCCCTTCCAAGAGTGTGATGATTCGCCGGTCAATGCCATGACAACATGGTGGGTCAGGTTGCTGCGAATTGTGGCACAAGTGCCACGAATAAACTTGAATATCTTGGCTTGAGTACAAGATTGAAATGCGCCGTGTCCATTTGATCGCACCTTGGCATATGCCTCCACCATACAGCTAAACGCCACTTGATCATCGAGTATTCCTTGAGCCTGCGACACAGTCATGCACGAACAAGGGTTTTCTCGCAGGTGCAAGTAGCACTCCAATACCGTTAAAGGCTACCATCCATACACAATCCATTGACCATTGTCGACGATGATCCACACAGGGAATGGACTAATGGTAATAACTGATAGCCAGCCACTAGTCACCATGACAAATCATAGCCAGCCACTGAACTTCACATGGCTGTGGGCACCCCAGGTGAACATCCCATGACCAAACCAGTCCTGCATTCGTTGGGATGTGAACTACAACCCTTTGACTGGATGCGAACTGGTTGCGACCGTTGTGACCTCGCCACAGCGACACTTGGTGGCCTTGCTCTGCTCAAACCATTTCTTTGCCATGACAACATCGCCTCAAAGCTCGATCCCAGTGGGACAAGGTAAGCCGGGTACCAAGTGGTTGCATGGGGGTCCAGCAGCTGATGGTCGGCATGATATGATGGTTGATAGTGGTTGGTATTGGTTCAAAGTGAAATATGCTGGATTGTAGGCATCAACAAGTAACAACAATCAACGATGAACCACCCAAATCAACTGAATCATCTTTGATGGTAAATCAACAGCTATGTTGCACCGGTGCATTTCAGAAGGGAGATGGAGGGAGCTATTAATGATTTTATACAATCTGGATCTCCCATCGCCAAATTTACCAAGTCAGTACAAACATGTGATTGTTCTTCATTAGTGTGTGTTGATGGCAAAAATCAAGGAGCATGAAACCATATCAAACCCAACTGGCTCGGACAGAACTCACTTAAACACCTGAGAATGTTGGTTCCCGCAGGCCGAAGACATCTGAGGCCATGTCCTGCTTTGGACGCTGCCTCCAACAATTTGCCAAAAAACTTCTTGTTCATTGGCACATCTTCTTCGCCTTGGCACAAGGACAGCAGCATGGAGCATCCTCTGGACATCTTACGGGGTCACCCATTCACCGCCCCCGCAGCGGGCCGTCTGCCTGAAGCAACAGAACCCATCAATGGTGGCTGTGGGTTGAGTATGCGTATGAATTCTATGAAGTAATTAACAGTTATTGACCATAAATCTAAGTACGCCCATCAATCATATACCATTGTATAGCATATACCATTAATTAACCATGAGTTCATCAACGTTCAACGTTTATCAACCACTATCAATCATTGACCATGAATCAATCCACTAATCAAGCAATTAACCATCAACCAACTATATCCAATAGCAGTAACAAGCCAACCTGGTGGTTTCTCAGAATAGGGTACCCTCAAATCATCCGACATTAACCATAACCGATCATTTCTTGGGGTCCCCTATTTCAAGAACCAACTAACCAACCATAAGCAACCGCCAATCCAAGCATTTCTGGGCTCTCCCGACTTGCACGATCCATTAATTGTTCAGCTCCCTTGACATCTCCTGCATTGGCACATGCCTTGAGCATCGTCCCATACCTTGGTGCGGAGCCAGTGGTTTCAACGGCATCCGAGCTCTCGTTCGTTGGCATCAGCTGACTCACCACTTCGAGGCATTGCCACAAGATCAGAGCCCTCAATTCTTGTCTGTGCAATTATACAAATGCAATCTGAAACTGAAGTTGCAGAATTCAATGACCGAATTCTTTCTGCAGCTTTGCGACACCATTGAGAGTGGAACCCGCGTCTGTGAACCTTGGAGAAGCCAACACGGCAATAGCAACTCAGAAGCCGGGCTCGAAAGTCAAGCTTCGATCCCAGGATGCATCGAAGCTTCGCTGTCAACGCATAGGTCCGCCATGGTTCGCCGCAGGTTTACATGTCTTGAAAGTGTACAGGCACATCTATAAGCAATGCGGCGCGTTGATATCAACCAAGCATGTAATGGAGAAGGGTATGCACATACTATTCCTGGATAGCAATGATGTAGCACTGGACTCCAAAGGTGCGTGCTGTGTTGATGTGTGGTTGTGCCCGGCAATCACATTTTTGTTGGAACGCCAGCATGCAAGTCAGGTTATACTCGTTGATGTTTGGCTCCAGTTCTGCTGATAACTTCCGACCCGCTGTATCCGACAAGAAACTTGCTGGAATGCTGTGTCGTACCTCAGCAAGTTTCAGCGTGGAGCTGTGATTGCGTTGGAAAGCCTAGCTACCAAATCAAACAACCTCAATGCAATCGGAGCAACCATGGATGCATTTCTATCCTCCACTCTCTTGTGAAGCGGTTCCGTTTAAGCTCACGTTTATTTACTTTTCAATCATGACATGAACATACATGACATGGTCTGAACCGGCCTCAAAATCTTACTGAAGATCAACCAGTGTGAACTGAGGCATGAGCTGACTGGGACAGGATCTGTTCAAACACAACCCTGGCACTGCCTTGGGCGTCGGGTACAACTCTGGACTGGTCACTGCAAAACACGGAGTGCCACAACAATCCAAATATCCAAACAAAATGTTGCGGTCAAAGAGTTTGTTTATTTTGTTCGGCTTTCGCTTCAAATGCCGGGCCCAGTCAAAAATCATTGGTTTCCTCGTCTCACTACCGGGCAAACGAGTTTGACCACCCACATGAAAACTGTAGTCACAATGAATGACCATCAAAATCACACTTTGTTTCCCGAGGGCCAACTGAGTCTCCGAACTGACCTGACCCTTGGCAGCCAGCTCGTTGAGTTGATTTAGTAAATCCTGGAATGCTCCAAATTATGCAAACGGAAACAGCAAATGTTGACACTGCCAGCATTGCTCTTACAGTCAACTTCAGTCAACTCAATAGAAAACAGGAAAACGTCACGTAGTCTCTGATCTTCATGTTCCATCATCTGCCCATCCCATCTTGAGATGCTATCATATGCTTTTAATGTCTTTCCATGATCGATTAACATCCATATGAAAGCAATCATCCCATGCTATCATATGGTATCCATCCCATCTCATTCACACTGCACTCCTGGTGGACAACGATCGTCATCGCTTCGGATCGCTTCTGTTGGATACCAGACTCCAAGGACTCCAGGGATACAGCAGTGGCAAGTCTGAGAATCCTGGAAGCGCCAGCATCATGTCATGCCATGTGTATGAAGGCCTCCGAATGTGCAGTTATCAAGTTGAAGACCTTGCTGTACTTCATCGATTTTCATCTTATGCACATGTCATCTGTCGGCTTCCCATACCCATCTCCTCTTGTGCCTGGAAGCTTTGCCTGTCCATGTGGCTATGAACTGCTGGCAGCTTGAGGTTGAGATTTTGCTGGCCTCCACGGCGCAATCCACGGCGCCAAGTTTCAACCTCACAGCAGGTCGAGGCCAACAGAATGAATTCGAACGCGGAACTTGATATCACGTCGAGACCTGTCTTAACACATCTTTCTGTAGGAAAACTGGGCTTCAAAACAGCTCTGAAATATCTGACTGTTTGATGTTTAAATCATCATCAAGAACACAATGCTGTATCACTTTCTTGTATTGAAACTTTGTTGCTGAGGCAAATACAGCCAACACCGTCAAGTAAGCTTCGGTCGGCCTGACTTCTGCGTTTCCTACTTCCAAATCAAGATACTAATGGCATTCTGTAGTCGAGTTGCAAACTTGGAAACCTAAAAACTTGGTGCAGCTTGTGATCCTTCTTTCAGCAGTTTTGCAAGTGTCTGCAACGCTTGTATACAAAAGACTGCTTTGACATATTTGTATCAAAATGCTACAACTCCGCACTTGACTGATTCAACTTACCTCACTTTGGTGAGTTCTGGAAAAACATCTGCGATTCGGACAAGCTTGAAAGCTTTCTCACTGCATCAACACCTGGTCAAGTGCTGAATCATACCAAATGTTTACAAAAATGCCTGTCCGATATCCTGGATAGTACTAACATGTACTCTCCATCATTAACTAACAATCAATTGCAATTGAGTTGAATGGAAAGCAAATTGACCATATAATGGTCAATTAATATTCATGGTCAGTGATAACTCAACAATGAGAACAAAATAATCGAAGTCTGAATTACATGGTCAGCGGGTTCAAAAATCCACGAAAAAACACAGCAAATCTGGACTGGAAACCTATCTCTTCAAACTTGTGGCTTTACAACAATTGTGTGCCTCTTTGGCGACTGCTTGTAGACGGCGTGGGATCATACCTGCAAGTGGGTTTAGCTGTTGAACAGCAGCTTGGCAAAGCAAAACAATGGGTGATTTCACAGATTGCACCAATTCACAACGAGCATTTGAAGCGAACTTTGGCAGCTGTGAGAAATGATTCTACCAACTTCTTCCTGACATCTGTGCAAAAACAACTCTTGTTCAGCTATTAGCCGTGAGTAAACATCAGCCATGAACAACCAGTCTTGATCATGATTCAATCATCGTTTCTCATGACCGACCAGCATGCGGTATGATTCATTAGCAGCTTCCGGTTTTCCCGGTAGAGTCGACCTGAAGGCGCCAGGGGTTCCAACGAAAAGCGCCATGGCTCAGAAACGACGGTTCCAAGGCTCAAGAGTGCCGGGCTGCGTGGTTCCAGGACCAGGGTACATCCAACAGTCAATCAACCCCTAATGTTGGTCGGTAAATCAGCTGTAGATGGTGCATGATGGTACTTCGGCGGATATTGGAGCGATTTATTAATCAAAATATCATGTGTATGTGAAGCATTAAGCTTGGTTAAACGGTCAATCAATTCCATTTTTTACCAAGCTTCGCCAAGTCATCAGCAGTTTTCTACCCCGGTGAGCGGGATCGATCTGCGTATGGATTCATCACTTCCGAAAGCGTTCAAGACATCGTGACAAGAACGATCAATGAACTGAAAGGAAATCCCAATCAACGAATGGGACGGGTCTCACTGTCACTTTCTCAGGGCTTCCGATTCTGTCAAACACTGGCAGTCTTATGGTTGCTACACAGATATATGTTTCTATTGAGGTGTATCAGAGTTTTAATCTCAACTTCAAGACACTTGATGCTGTGTACACTTCTTAATGTTACTTGCTTCTTGTGCTTACGAGCAAAACACTCTGAATCAGTGCATCAACGAACGGTGCCAGCCAGTATCAGTGCATGTGCATGGGCAAAAAAAGCAAAATTGCATTGTTCACTTCGTTCTATCTTCACTACCCACTGACACCAAACTGTGTTCAATGGGAACAAACTCTCTAGACTGACGATGCTTTGGATCTTGGGATTGTGTATTAGAACAGCATGATTTCGGGTGTATCATCATCTCACACCATGTTCATATTATATAAGGTTGCACAAGGCATGGTGTATCGATGTGTATCCATTGATACAACTCATTCCACCGTGATCAAGCCACAGTGGTATGTCTCGCTGCGACATTTCGACACAAATGTGAGTGCCGGTTCTACTGAAGTGAGACACTTTGTTTTCGAACAAATCGCAAGAGCAAACATGGTTGACATTGATCTGAGGTAGAACCTGAGATGAAAAGAAACATTTGGCGACTTGGTGTACACTTGGTGAATCATGAATATTGGAATGAAAACTTTGCAACGAACAAACAATCTGTGAATCACATGACATGTGAAAGCCATCTTGTTTAAGTATGACTACCACACATAGTTGGACCATATTTCAACCAGAATTCGTCAACTCTGCCACGCAGGCAGAAGCCCCATCATTCAGGTACCGTGGTTGCCTGGCTCACGAAAGTTGCTCAACACTGTGGATCTAACCATGGGAAGCCCCTACAATTGGGATCCGCTGGGTGACCTGTCACCAAACTGAGAACTAGTTCTGGAACTCTTGTTGCGATTGTTTGATGGTGACATGATGTCACGAACCGCCCAACACAATGATTTTACATTTACACCCCTCGTAAAACAATGCAAAACTCACAACAATAAGAAAAACTCAGGAGGGAACAACGGAAAGGAAAGGAGAGGGCCGTGGGACATGCCGGGGAAAAAGCATATCGCTTCACAAATCAATTAGCATAGTTGGAGCATGTGAATACCTAGAGGCTCAAGGGGAGGTGAACTTAAGACGCAGGAACAAAGCTTGGGACGAAGAAGAGCTTTGCAGCTGCCCGCAAAACGAAGCCCCACATATGCAATCGACCAAAACAAGCAAGCACATAGTTCATGATGATGATGATGATGATGATGATGATGATGACGACGACGAAGACGACGAAGACGACGACAACGACGACAACACCCACAACGACGACGACAACAACAGTGACGACAATAACGACAACAACAATGACGACGATAACGACGACAACGACGACGAGGATGATGATGATGATGATGATGATGATGGTGATGATGATGATAATGATGATGATGATGATGATGGTGATGATGATGATGATGATGATGATGATGATGATGACGATGATGATGATAATGATTCTGATTATCAGAATGATGATGATGATGATGATGATGATGATGATGATGATGATAAAAACGACAAACTAAATTGTATGTTTTTTCTTTGCGCCACATGGATTTAAACTACGGTGAGTTAAGCTATGGTGATCTACCCGATGTCAAGTACTAAAATCACAATACGAAAACGGGAGTAAAATGCTAGGAACTTCCCAGGACCAGGGTTTACCCAGTGGTTGAACCTACCAGGGGCGCTCCTGCGAGGCCATTGGCGAACATGGGCAAAGGCCGTGGGCGCAGCTGCGGCAAGTCTCCAGGCGGTTCCAACCTTGACATGGCATGGATCATGGAACAGCATGGATGGTGGATGACTATAGATGATCATGATAATACGAGAAAGTGATCATGGATTATCATGGCTGATCATAGATGATCATAGATGACAAAACGGGCAAAGCTGATAAGCCAGGCTGATAGGTCTCCAGGATGCGGGGACTGATATTATGACAACTCTGCGACTTCGAGGATTTCGGATGATTGCGGTCAGCAACAAACTCGGAGTTTCCTTTGAACCTCCAAGTGGACCAGGACGGGTGTTGCATTGAACTGTCTTGAAAAAAAAACGTATTGCCTAGCGTGGACCAACAAAGTAAGGTTTTTGTTCGACGGTGTCAGTGACTCGCATTTTCATATGTGGGCTGAAGTTGGAATATCAAGATGAACCGATGACGGCGAGGTTGATGAGAGTACTGCGTGCTTGGAGTGCTGAACTCAATGCATCCCACTTGGCAAGGCATTGGAACTTGGAACTTGGGCAGCGACGATCTTGGAGATGGATGTGGTAAGACTGACTTCGGATCCCTGAAGAAGGCCATTGTGAGCAATGGAAAACTATGAGTCAAACTCAGTCAAACCTTTCTACTCAATCAAGTGTTCCAAGTGGTTGGCTTACTCTCTGAGACATGACTTGGCATTGGTGTTCCTGTCAGTTCTGGGAACGAACCCATTTTGACCAACCACTGCAGTACCCGCAAATCCTTCTGCCATCTGCTCCCTCTCCTGCCGTGGAGGCATCCTTCAAGGATGTTCGTCACCTTCGTGTCCACGGCCGTCGTGGAGTGGCACCTCAAAGCATGTCTTTTGCCAACGTACAACACGACGTGTGGATGGCTGTGGAATGCTGTTCAACTGTGTCCACATCTTGAGATTGCGACCGCGACTTGTAGTGATGACCCAATACCCAGGCAGCTTGCTCCAGGCTAACCTAAACCCAAGTCAGCATAGTTCAGGGATGACCTTAGGGATGACCTTCGATGTCCAGTGGTGCTTCCATGGCACTGGCAGTCCGGCCTTGTCACACAGGGAGTTGCGGTCAGCTTGGCGGTGCCTTGGAACTCCGGAACAATCACGAAGTGGTTCGACAGAACGACAGCAATCTTCACAGTGCCTTCAACATCCTTCACAGCAGTACCATCCTTCAACTGACTCTGTTTATCTCGGTTTGAGATCGTTTCTTCTTCAAATTTCTTCATGTTCTTGCCGTGCACATCGAGTATGTCGATCAGATTCGATAAGTCATAGGAAAAAGAACGAGCTATGATCAGCTATGGTAATCTATGAGAGCTATACACAAGTATGGTATGAAGAATTATGAGGGGTACATCGTTACCCCATTATCTAGCTATGATTCACCATGGTGGTAATTTTTACGCAACTAGGAGGGGTACATCATTGATGAATCCCAGCCACTGCTGAGGGCCCGGCCAACCTTCTGCCTTGTGGTGCATATCAGCCACAGTTCCTCGGCAAAAGTCCTCCAAGTGCCTCTTCGCATGCTGAGATGAGCTGACGAAAACTGCAAGGAAGGTAATAAGCGACGTAAGAATATAGGTAGAATGTAAATATCAAGAACCAATAGTCACTATATATATATATATATGTAATAGCAATTCCTAATAGTAACCTCCACCAATCGGAACATCGTGGAACATATCAATATCAATGTAGCAATTAACACCACGGGGCAACGACAATAATTCGCAATAACAATTTGGGTTCAGGTACTTCAAGTTGCCAAAAAAAGGATTTTGACGCGTAGTAGTATAGTAGTCAAAAACAATAGGACATATGTCACAAACACCTGGCAGCAACCCATGGGACCTGGATGTCACTAAATGAGACCCAATTGCTACCAAATGAGCTTCAATATGAATTTCAATCAATCATTCTCAGTGAAATGCCAGCATTTAGTGGACGACGGTGAAATCCTCACCGTGCCTCTCTGCAGTAATGACTCTGATGGACGTGATCATTTACGTTCCAAATGGATGTCCATCCGTTGAAATTTCGTTTCATTCCCGGTCATTCATTCATCTGATGCCTATGTAACCAAGGCTCTTTTTGCAAGAAGGCCACAGGACACTGTGAACTGCGCTGCAACATTCGAGGATAAAAAACAGGATTTCAATTAGGGTTCCAAATGGTTCCAGAAACAAAAGCTTACAGTGAAGAAACCAGTGATCAATTTCCAAAAATAACCCCGAAACAACCTTTTGTGCGCTGGCGAGTGTAGAACTGGGAAAAATGATGGTCGATCAAACACGCTACCAATACCTGATCAGCAACCATCCTGTAACCCTTGCGTTTTTACAACTGTACATCAACATACATCAACCACCAACCATTAGCCAATTTTCAATGGTTGGCTCGCATGTGGCCAGGTTCTTCCGGCCTCTTGGTGGCTTCTTCCCTTTCCTCTTTCCGCCGGACCATCATGCAGCAGTCTTCCTCCCTAGGCCAATGGTCCGTCCACCAGTGCCACCAATGAAACTCAAGCGAACATTAGCAACTTTAGCGTGTCAGAACTTAGGTGATCAGAATTCATGTTGGGGAAAAATTAGCAGCAGGCTCTTTTCAATCAGTCGAACCTGCGGATTGCTATGTCATTGCAGCTGACTTCTTAGGGCATGGCAAGGCAGTGGTTTGAATCGCCGCAACGCCGCCTCGGATGCAAGGACGGCAAAAAATCCAGAAAACAAACACACCCCCAGTCCACTAAACTATGGTTTCAGCATGCGGATGAGGCTTGTGATGGGTAGATGCGTGATGCGCCGCGGCAAACAACATGACTTGTTCCTGCACAGCGCGTGCTCCAAGGAATGCGAAGGCACCACGGTTTTCCCGTCGCAGTGATGCAGCTACTTTCAACGCCCGAGCGCTCCAGGGGAGACCCCACACCACAAGGCGTGGCATTAGGACCTGCCCCGCGTCCCAAGGCCTTCGACACGTCGGAACCCTCTTTGCGACCCCGAAGGACCGTCCCCTTTTGGCGACTGCAACGACCTCACCATGACAGCCACGCTATCAAGACCGTGGTGAGCCACACTGTCAACATTGGAGCCACCGCCTACGCGGAGTGGGAAACGTTGCTTACCCAAAGCTTAGCGGACGCGGATCTTACCCGACTGACACACGCAGTGCCGTCACAAATTCCTTTGAGGCTGCCCCGGTTCAAATCTCATGGATCCAGCCTATCCAGCCTCGTATTCATCATGCTGTTCTCTTATGATCTTTTGAACATCTGCCAAATTTGGCTATAAGGCTATAGTAACGCGAAACAACTTCACTCAAATTTGCTTCCGCAGCCTCACGGCACTACAGTCTTAGTGGTTGCACGAAGCCTCCTCATGATGTGGTTCCTGCTTCCGCACACGAGGTTAATTCCGCAGCTCACCTGGATAGCGCGGCTCATCTGCGCAGCCAAAACCTCACAGTGGCCCTCGCAAGCGATCGTCCAAAGCCATGGAACCTTCGCCCTTTCCATCACCCTGCCGCAACCCCAATCCATGAAACTATGCCAAGAAGAGCAACAGACTTGAGCCAGTGGATGCCAGTGGTCCATATGTGGTCCATTACATCTGGTGCTCTCCATTTTGGTCATTGAGTGCCAGAAATCCCAGAAATTGCAGTGTCTGCTCACACTATGGGTCGCACGGTCGCACAGATTTCTCTTTGCTGGGACGTCTCATTTCTTTGAGATTTCTTTGAGGGATGAGCTGATGACGCATGGAGGCCAAGACACGTTCTGTGCTCAGGCGCTCTTGTGCTTCTGTGCGCCGGTTCTGAGTCATCTCCTGGAGAGGCTTGGAGGAGCCCGCTAGTTTGCAGGGGGTGCACTTGGCGGTTCCATGGGTGGTCGTAAGGATTACCCAAACACCAACTCGCCAACAATCATGAAACAAAAGGTGTTGCTCTTGCCTCGTTGATCAAACAACCTGACTTGAGATGTCAATCAGTTGCCACATTCACAACCAATAGTGAAAGGGTCCCCATGCAAAGTATCCTGCGTGTATACACCAGAATGGGTTAATGAACCTCTTAAACATTGAGACGTGGTGTTCAAACGGTCATTGAGCAACCGTGTCACCAGGAAATCCGACCCACAAACAGTGCTCCGAACTGCAAACTTGTGCTTGTAAGAGAAGTCAAACAAACATATTCATCCGAAGTTGAAAGGAGCAAGGTACCGGGAACAATCAAGATGAAAACCAACCTACCCTGTACAGTACGACTGATTTGGTGTAGCATTTTTGCTGTGTGTAGTTGATAGCTGCATGCCAAGACATGACAGTGTAAGATTGAACATCATCTTAAAAGAAGAATAATCGGGCGTGAGATCCTCTTATCATGTCTTTATGCACTTTGTCAAGTATAGTTCTTCGTTGATGTAAAACATTTCAAATTTACTGTGTTGGAAGTGATTAGAGGTGGTCTGCGTTTCGTTTTGAGGCGTGGATGGAACAAGTAATCTGCTACATATATCTAGTCTGCGTTCTCAACATCGACTGCTGGTTTATCTCTCTTGCACCTCAGCAAACAACATATTGAAGGTGCAGAACCAGAGAACGCAATGTGCAAAAATAATTTCAATATATTGAATTCGCACGCGCCCCATATAATCTCATACAATTTCAGAGTTGTCTGTGATTTGCGTGTTCCGTCTGATTCGTGCTTACTTTACTGCTGAAGAAATACACACACACACAATTACCAATATCTCTCTCTCCATCTATATCTCCAACGCCATCACTCCAAGTCCCCCTTTAAGGGAACAAAACATAATTACTAAAATCATGTAAAAATCAAGCAAATAACTCAGTTTCTGTTGCAAAAACAACGAAGGTACTTTCAATGGCCCAGTCCTGCGCTGCAGCTGTTCTCCTTGCTGCGATTGGCACATTTTCAGCGACAGCCTCGCAAAGAACAGCTGAAAGAACTGATGCTTCACCACGGGGTCCCTGGGCTGTCGAAAAATAATGGGTCGATATAATTCCCCATACAGGTCCTGCAACATGAAATGCACAAGCTTCATCCAGCTTCCCTCTTGCGACTCAAACTAAAAGAAACCTGAGAGTTTTTAAAGATTAGGGCCTCAGGGAGAAACAAGCGGGATGTTCAAGACAGAAATCGACAACGCCATGATCTTCAAATGATTTTAGATCATAGAGATGAGAAATGGCCGAGACAAGCTAACAATTAAGTGATCCCATTGCGGAAATGCCCAGCCAAAGAAGTCACTCACCAGGAATTCAGAGACCTTGGCTATTTCGTCGCCTCCTTGATCTTGGCAAATTGCTCACGAACTGCTTGGAGATGCCGGTCACATTGTTCCTGGCGGCTGGTCACTTGGTAGCTGCTTCAACCAGGGGTACCCACCCAAAAATGGTTTGTTTATGACTAGAATTGCTTCATATTGATTGATATTGAATGATTTAGGCGTATAATCATGAGATATATACGTATGTGTATCCGGCACAGAATAACCATGGTCACAAGTGATATTTTCACTACGGCAAATCCGGCCATTGCTATACATATATATATATATATATAGAGAGATGCGCGTATATATGTATATACATGCATATCTATTGATTTATAGTCTAATTTCATATAAGTCAATATATATCATATTCTAAGCGCCACTCCAAACTTGGACACTGTTCAGCTGGCATGGTCTCACTGCAAACCTGCCTGAACAAGACGCAAGTGTTCCTCTGCTTGTAGTTTTTCTTCCTCTTCCTGAGCCAAAGTTGCACCAGCACCCAATGCATAACAAGCATCCCTCACAAAAAATGCCGTCTAATTCCATTCCATTGTTTTATCTCTTTTTTTGGCAAGAAATATTAGTACTGTGATGATGCCTGTAGAAAACAAAAGGATTTGGTGAAATATCAACAGGCTGGCAGAAGCCGGAAATTGCACATATGTTTCAAACATTCCTGATATTCTTGACAAGTATCTTCACGACGCCGTTGAACAAACGGTTTATGATATTCCGCAATTCTCTGTGATTTTGCCTACACAAATTCAATGCAATAATGCAATTTAGGGCAGCGACACGCAAAAAAATGCAATATGCTATGATATCTATTATCTATGCTCCTGACTGTTTCTCTCCATTTCGCCTTGCGGTCCATCGCATCTAAGATCTCTTGAATCTCTTTCCTCCGCTCTTCGAGTTTTCCTGCATATTCTGCCTCAAAAAACGAAATCTCAAAGCAAAAACTGCATTTTCCATTGAACATATCTGCCAAATTTGGCATTACACAAAAAACATCACATCTCTGCGTCTCTGCTGAAAGATTTACCTGCTGAAAAAAAAAATGTTGGTGCTTCCCGGCAGAAAACGTCAGAGTCTCTGGTACAACAATGAAACGCAGGAAGACTCACTACTCTTGATTCGTTACGGTTCATCGTTTCGATAAAAGAAAAAAAAGTACGCACAGTGACAAGTCTTGGATCTGCACTTAGAAATCAGCAACACGTTTGAAGAAAGCTGTCTCCAAAAGCCCAGTTTTTCATGCACTCCCAAGCTCTTCTAGCCCATCGGCCCATCCTACAATTCACATCTTTTCGAATCTGATCTAACCCCTGCGTTCTACGATCCATGCCATGCGCCATGACAAGTTCCCCTCAGTTTGCCGGTGCCTTCAGCTCTTTACATCTCTCCTCCGTTGCCCGCGTCTTATCGCCTGTCCCAGGGAGATTCGGGGCTCTCAACAGGGAAGGACAAGCCTGACTGCCATTATCAATCAGCTTCTTAACATGTATTAATATATGTGTTAACCATTATCAAACAACAGTAAACAACATATCAAACAACAGTAAACAACATTCAGACGATTAGTGACTAGTAGGCACCTATATGCAATTATCAAGCAGTTGATTAACCATTCTGAGCCCAATTGCATGAAGAATGCTCAGGAATTGGTATGGAATTGTTGAACATTTGAAAGCTTCATGCGTGTTTCCTT
Source organism: Symbiodinium kawagutii (assembly GCA_009767595.1). Lineage (NCBI taxonomy): Eukaryota > Dinophyceae > Suessiales > Symbiodiniaceae > Symbiodinium > Symbiodinium kawagutii. The sequence continues at coordinate 58,938 of VSDK01000530.1, read as the reverse complement.
GTCATGCAGCGTTTTCATGCAAAACAAGGGTTTCAAGGAAACACGTTATATGGAGGCTTTTCAAAATGTCTTTTCCCACTTTGGTGCAAAATTTGTGTTCTCTTGGGGGCCCGCTATTCAAATCAATCATTTGCTGGCCCAACAACATCCTGAACCAAAACAAATATACATCACATCCATCTTGGCCAAATCTGTTTTTTGTGCCACATGTCGCTAGCGCGGATCACTTTCAGCTGGCTTTGGAGGAGGATGAGTTGCAAGAACTCGTTTCAAATTCTTGCACTAACTGACTGGCGGCTCACCTTTGACGAGCACCTCTTGCACGTCTGACTTGTAAAGCTTTTTTGTACGTTGGGATAAATCATCTTCTTTGATTGGCTCAATGTTTCTAATGTCTCCCGGCGGAATTCGAAAGTTACAGTTTCACCTGGGCTTGCGTCACTGAAGATTTGGTTTCTCCAATGAAGTTTATCTTTCTGTGGTCCATAAGCAGATCCTTCGAGACAATATGTTCGAGTTATAAAAAATCTTTTTGGAGAGGTTGCGCACCAGGCTTGCTCTGGCTTGGCCATAGCTTTCCAGCGGCAAACAGCATATGAGCCATGAGGGTCTTTTTTCCAGACATTCGTAGAATCACGATTTCGAAGCAAATCCCATAGGCAGAAGCTTGCTTCAGGCATTCATAGAGGCATCATTTCAAAGCAAATCCCATAGGCACAGCTTGCTTCAGACATCCATAGAATCACGATTTCAAAGCAAATCCCATAGGCAGAAGCTTGCTTCAGACATTCATAGAGGCATCACTTCAAAGCAAATCGCATAGGCACATGCTTCAGGCATTCATAGAGGCATCATTTCAAAGCAAATCCCATAGGCACAGCTTGCTTCAGACATCCATAGAATCACGATTTCAAAGCAAATCCCATAGGCAGAGCTTGAAAATCTGTCAAGGGCTCATGCAGTGGTAGCTTCTCCCAACCCTTTTCCTCGTACAGAACCGCACTCGCTGCTGTGTCCGCCGCGCCATTTTACTCTAACTGACGACTACGTTCTGAAACACCCCATATGGCTGCAGCAAGCCAAGAACTCTTAGAAGCGAACCCTGAGAACTACAAAAGTCCTGTCCAACAAGCACAGCCCAGAAGCTGATACTTACAATCAATTAGCTGTTCGTCATCATCATCATCATCATCATCATCATCATCATCATCATCATCAACATTGTCATCATGATGCTAAATGCTAGCGCGGAGCTACCGCGAACCTAGCGCTAAGGTGGGGAACCATCGTATTTAGTTGGGGGCCCGCTACTTAATCTAATTGTTAAACCATCATCGTTAGATAATTTCGCTCCTTTCATCATATTTCCTTGGTAGGGGTTTTTGAACGGACCCCATATGGTGTGGGGGGGATATTTGTCACCAAGTCTGAAGATATTCTGTTTTGTGATTTTTGCATAGCTGAAATGCCTGCGACCTGCAAACCAGCCAATTCCACCAATCCTCGATAGTTGGCTCTTATTCGTCCCCGCTGGTTTAGTCTCACCAGCAATTGAGATACAGTATCCATAATTCACAGTTATTGTTTTAACCATGACTCTGACTCAAAATTTGTTGCAAGCATGATCAAACCCATTTATGAAGTATATGTGGAAACTGCTCAATTGCAAGATGTGACACGGCGTGGCCTGATGTCTTCAACAGCCGCAGGCTGGCTGCTAGGTATGCCTGCCGGATGACGATTTGTGGTACTTGCGAGTGGTTTCAACATGTTTCAACATTCAGTTGTTGGTCAGTAACAAAATGTTTGAAGCCACCAGTATCATGATGTGCCATGCATGGTGTCGCTCCGTTGCACGATGCACTCAGCATTTGATGTGAGTTGATGCGATCAATTGTGACAGTGATGACAATGGTGATTATGACGAGGACGAGGAGGACCGCGACGACGATGATGACGAGGACGACGATGATGATGATGATGATGATGATGATGATGATGATGATGATGCTGATGATGCCATGATGCCATTAATTGTGCCATGATGCCATGATGATGACGACAATGGTGATGGTTCCGTTGCTATTTATTATAGTTTTTTATTAAACAACACGTTCAAAGGAAAATCGCGTCTGTAAAACTGTCTAACTGACAGTTAGTCTTCCGAGATGTGACTGAGTGTTGATCTGTTTGTATCTGTTTGAACTGTGAGTCAAAATTCAACCGATTGGTTAAATCAACCATAACCACCCATATTCAACCATCATCATCCAAGGCAAAAACTGCTTCAACGAAGCCCCTCTTCCTCCTCAGCTCGCTTGAGACCCTCTGCTTCAGCCAAACGCCTCAGGTGCTGAGGGCATCGGTTCATCCGACGGATTTTTGCCAACCCCTGTTGTATTCAAATGCCCAAGGTCGCTTGAGAGAATCTGCAGGAATGTCAGAATAATGATATACAATGAATCTAAATAAACATATCAATTAATAATGATAGATGATTATCATACAATGTAAAGCATGAATGTGATTGGATATTGATTTCGGTCGGGTTTTCGAGTCATCCCACTGAGTTTCCGGACTTTTCGACCTCTTTTTGTGCTTCGTCGTACAGGATGTCGGCCTGGCGAACCTTGACGAAGAATCGTAAGCGCTGTGACTATCGAGGAGGGCGAGGACGGTTGTGATATGTTGCGTATCGTCTGCACGTATCTGCCCTCAAATTATAAACCTGCAGAAACTGGATCCAAAATGTTTCAATTGGAAATGAAGCAAGGTCTGTGGCAAGCAAGGTCTGTCCTTGAATGTTTTGTTGTTGAATATTGCTGTCATTTCTTGATGTGAAGTGGCCTGCACTTCCAAGGCTTGCAAATCTCGTTCTCGGCGTCCGCGTCGCTCTTCCACAGCTCGCTGTGCTTCCGAAATCTGGGGACGTTTTGACATGAATTCGGCGCATCATGGCACATCTTGGAGATTCTTCGAGAACGACTGAGCAACTGGCGCGCCATTCTGCATCTTGAGCTGCCTTAGAAAAACACAGGACGCACAGAACTTTGATGTATTTGGTATTTTTTGTCCCGCCCTGCCCCCCCCTCCCCCGGGCCCGAAATGCACTTGGCAATGCACAACACTGGCAGTGTCAGCGCGAAGAATTCCGAGGCCCTAGGCGCGCTGAGCCTTCGACTCGATCAGCCTCGTGTCTGGCTTTGTTTGTCCGCTGCCGTTGTAGTTGCAGCCTTCGCCTTCAAACGTGCACACTGGACAAAAATGACAATACTTTTCTGAACTCCAGGATGTCTAAGATGATCCTGTCCAATGTTTATTGAGTTAGGCACCGTTCCAGCTCCAACGCATCCTGCCAAAAATCTACCAAAGTCCAACATCAATGAGTTGAAGTGTCATAAATTAAATCATGTGAAATTCATTCAAGTCCGTTGAGGCCCAGTCAGTTCGAAGCCCTTTGAGCTTTGGATACGCAATGCAAAAACGGCTTGTGAAAGTCTGAAATTGCACCTGCTGCTTGTTTCGCTCAAAAATCCACCTTCCATGTTGGTCCTTCAGCAAAAAGAAGCACCAAAAACAAAGCAAGCGCCAGAGGGGACGGCAATCTTTGTCACAAGATGCCACAAGCCTTTGGTTCAACTCTGCTGCAGGACCTCCAGTTTTTGGTAGTACTCCAAGACACCATCGGCTTCTGGATGGAAAGGCTCCTAAAACACGCACGTGAAGCAACTTCGCGCCTCTCAAATTCTCTGTAAAAAGCTCAGGAGGCTGGGCAAATGCAGTGCAACCGAGTGTCCAGGTGTGCCAGACGTGTGTCACTAGGAACTGCCACCACCTCACAACGTGGACATGCGTGGACAGCCGACGTGTCAGTCACCATCAATCTATTCCTGTTGAGCTGCTGCTGTCGCCATGTCGAACCTACCTGTACGATGCACACTGAGGGATGCTAACGTAGTGGCCTTAGGAACCCTTCTGAAGGAACCTTTCTGAAGGAGCCTTCTTATCAAATCGTTCTGAGGCCGCTCTGGTTCCGGGTTGGCAAAATGAGGCGTTGAAATCTGTGGCCCTGAGCAGTGCCAAGCCTACGCTCAGAATCTCTTGGGAACTCAACAAGATGGGACTGCCGAGGATGAAGCAACCATAAGCAACCTATATGAAGCTGCGTAACCTATCTTAGCTCTAGGATATTCTAGGATGCTGGTATGAAACTTATGTATGCTTCTGTGGCAATCTCAACACCTCCCCGGCTGCCAAGGGGCTGGAAAGCTCATCTTGAGCGCTGGCAATGGAGCCTTTCCTTCTGGTTCCAGATCCTTGTGGACCTCCTGCACCGCCATTGAAATCGATCCCCTCAGCCCAGTCACCACCACCCCGAAGTGATCAATTTCACCAATTTCCCAAGTAGAACCACCATGAGCCACCCATCTCTAGGCTGCTTAATGTGGGTCCCATATGATGCCTTTGCTGAGGCTCAGCAAATTGGGAAGAAAGGTCGTGCGACTGCCCAGCCTGGCAGCTATCACATCGGACTAAATCTGGGAAGACCTCGCTTGGCACACAGAGAGTGACACCCCAAACCACACCCCAAGGACTTAGGACTTGAAATACTTGAACCTCATTGAATACAAGTGACTGGACTTGAAACAATACCATTTGTGAAGCCGAACCCTTGCATCACTTTGCTGGATACGCTTGAGAGATGGATATGATTTATTGAATATGTACCGTTACAATGCCAATTCTGAGCTGTGACGCCAAATGCATGGGGCATCTCTGCACCCCATCGCCTCGAAAGAGTTGGAGCGTCAAAGTGGCGAAAACAGCTTCCAAAGTTGCGCAAATGATCTGCAAATGCATCTTTGGGCATGTGCTCTGGCGGTTCTGGATATGCCCGCAAGGAAAATATATGGCACTGCGATAGGACTTGAAGGTCACATGAATCGGTGTCCCCGGTCGCAGCCGTTCCAGCCTTGTGGCGAGTCTGGCTCTTCCTCTTCCTCCATTTTGAACCTGCCAAGTCCAAAAGAAGAAGCAAACGATCTAACGAACGCTTCATTCTGGGGAAAGATACAGTGACCAAAGGCATGACATGCAGTGGTAGGCAACTGCTGAGCCATCGACTAAACGATTTCACTGGTACGGGACCTTGACCTCGCCTGACCTCATGCCCTTTGGGCGAGGCTTGAGCCAGGACCCTGTAGCTGTGTCTGCTGCTGTCCATATGCCATTCAATTGACAGGACAATGGCTGTGAGAATCAGGGGCCCAGGCCTTCTGAGGCGTTCAGCCAAGAGAGATGAGCCGAGAGAAAGTGAGGAAAACACAGGAAAACACATCAGGAACCCCGGATGATCAGTGTGACAACTGATCAAAACAAAGTAGAACAAAGACAAAGGCATGCGATCTCTTCACGATCTTTGCGGCATGATACTGTGCATGGCACGCATGCAAAGGATGCAACAATCCGTGAGTCCTTGCAAACCAGGAAACCATGAAAACCAAAACATGTTTCGCAACCACTGGTTTCAAGCAAAGACAGAGCTAGTGCAGCTAGTGAATCAAATGAGTCGTCAGCCAAACGCTTGACCAATGCGACAGCTGATCCGACCGGAAGTTCAGCTTTGGCTTTCTGCTGGCTCTTCAGGAGCTGAAGCTGCGGGCGCTAGGCAGCAAGCTGCTCACCGTCAGTCCTTCAGTCAGTGTGGGACGCTCTGCGGTGCTTGTGGATCAACATGTCATCAATGGGGGATCATAACCAACCCCTTAGGAGCGCCTCCAGGCAGTGAGACAGGACGAGCCACAGCCGAGTTTTTTGGACGGCCAGTTGCAGTGCTGCACAATGAAACAAGTGGGCGGAGGTACTGCAAGGGCCCTTGCATGGCGTTGCCGTTGCGTACCCCAAAACAATCAAAAGAATTCCATTGCTTTTGCAAGCATGCAAGGGGAAATGGGAAATATGATCAAGGCTTCACTTGAAGACAGTCCGAATAGTGTTTGATGCCATTTTCGCATTGTAGTTCAATACATGTTTTTTTTCGGTTTTGTTCCGTTCCCCTCAGATCAGTTGAGGCCAAGTCTTTTGGCCAACCAGGATTGAACTCACATGCCGTTGGCAACGGAGTTTCTCAACCGTGACTTTGGTCATGGCTTTGTATACATTTTATCCAAATCTCAACTCCAGAGAAACGCCAAGTTGGGGAACTTTTCTGCGTCACTTTGCTTGTGAAACTTCGTGACGCATTCATTGAAATCCTCCGGGGTCCAATAGATCTTGCCGGGTTCATGCTGGGAGTCATCGTCCACCCAATAGTCAGCCGCCAGCCAATCAAAGTGCTTACCTCCCTCGCCCTTACTGAAGAGCGAAATGACCAAGTGAAATCCGGCCTGGCTCAGCTGCCCTCCGCGTTCAAGGAAGAACTGCTTCACCAATGTGTCTCCCTTGAAGTTTTCATCGAAATCGAAATCATCTTCTTGATCAGGTTCTTCAGGTTCTTCATCTTCTTCAACGACCACATCATCGGTATTATCGGTATTATCTGTGACGTCAAAGTCCTCGCCATCGTCAGGGTCTGGAGTGAAGTCCGCCTTGGAGAGCCCAGTGATGGCAAACTGCTGGCAAAGGTTGAATTTTTCATTGCCCATGTAGTCATAGGGCACATAGCAGTAGCCACTATCCCCCCAGTTTGGACCCCAGCTGTTCCTGACAATGAAGACCTGCTGGCGGTCGTTGTATCCCACAATGAGCATTGCATGTAAGCCATGCTCAGCGGATCTTTTCTCATCCTTGCTTGGTGTTTGGACATAGCCCCCCGGGCCTGGACGAAAGAACTTCTCCGTGAGCATGAGCCCAAAGACAATGGGATGACCCTCTGCCAAACACCGACGCATCATGTCAATGTCCACTGGCACTCTCCGCGAATCGAGGACGCGGTAATTCGTGGCCTCTTTGAAACATTCATCAGAGGGTTTCTCGTTAATTTTTTGGAGATCATAGGGCCAGGAGGGTTCCAAACATGCGCCAGTCATTTGCATGGCTGCGATGGCAGCCTGCAGACTCATGCCTTGATCTTTTGGGGCAGCTTTCTTGGATTTGCCCCCCCACAGTTGGCCCTCCGTCTCCATGTCCTTCTTCCGACCAACATAGTAGATGAAAAGCCGGGAGATGTCACCGGGTTCGTCCCCATTTTGCTCGCAATGCTTGCGATTCATGTACTCATATGCCCCTGCCACTGCATTGGCACAGCAGCTGTTGCATTGAGATTGGTCTTCGACAGGGCTCATGTGCTTGCGAAGGTCTACCTTTGCTGGCAATTCATCTGTCTTGTAAGGCGTGAAGTCCTTGGTTCCTGGGGGGTCCTCTGCAATGTCTGTTCGCATGCCGTAGGGCGCAAATGTCTTGCCGCCACACTTCACCCTGCGTCGAACAACTCTCTTGGGAGAGTTCACCAGGTGCAAAGCCATCTTGATTTTGTTGACTTCCTGAGTCGTCATGTCGGCAACCACCGTCTGGAGGTCAGCTGCGCTGGCATTCTCCAGTTGCGATGCAAAGGAGGAACTGCCAGACCCCATGGCTAAGTCAACTTCTTCAAATGGGATCTCCGGTCTGCTGCTTCCAAGACCTTTGGTTTCACCCTGGGGCCGAAACATAAACAGTTACAACATGCAACATCACACAACAACAGACCGTGAAGGCCCTGAAGATCGCCAAAAACTCAGGTTTGACAGCAAACATGCAGATCACCTGTGTATACCTGTGTCTCTTCATGTATTAAACGCAGCCAGTTGGCACTGGGGCAGCGTGCCGCTCATAGGAGCTCGCAGCAGCCCCCGCCCTGCACCGCATTGCTCCAGTTCTTTGGAAATTTGAACAGGCCAAACGGGAAGCCAGAAAAACAATTAATACAGCAACCATGACTATGACATTTTGCAGTGTCTGTGTTTCGCTGTGCGATTGAAGCTGGCTTCCAAAACGCACCTCGCATAGGAGAAGCTTTCTGTGTCGAAACGAAGAGCTTTCTCCAGAAGCGTGGCCTTCGGCTGCACAACCACAAGGAGATACCACGAGAATCACTTCCTTCATCTTCATTCTCATTCATTCTCTTTTACTCTCCTATGTTCTGTATTGAGATGGGTCCGCCCAAAATCAAAAAACATTCGGCAAATTGAAAGTGCTTGGCGGCTCGGGTAGTCTACATATGTCATATATGCGAGCAACTCTTCAAACATCTTCCAACCATGACTGCACGCCCAACTGACGATCTGCAGGTTCCCATCCTGTGAGGGTCGAGGGATCAGTTGTAGGCAAACTTGGGCGCGACCAGGACTTGTTGCATGGTCCCCCTGTCATCCCTGCATACCTGCAGATCTGTTCATCAAAATTGACTAATTACAGTCGCAAGTTGCTCTGCTCAACGAGAACCTTTTGAATAATCAGGAAGTCAAAAGCTGAGCCCAAACCCAAAGCGAAATCTGTAAGAATGTCCGTGCTAGGGGGCATGCCATGCCGCTGCCGCTCTGCTGAGCCTGCAAATGATGGCGTTACATGTCGTTACTATGGCATGCTGGCTAAGTTTATACATCCGCGACGTGCAAACAATGGTCATAGGACGTCATAGGACTGATGTCATCAATGGATTCTTGGCAGTGACTTTGTAGTCTTGTAACCCGAACTCGGGTCTTTTCCATGGCAGTCACATGGGTGTCACACGGCATTGAAAAGGTCGGAACGTGGCCCAGGAACCCTGGTGAACACAAGGAGTTTCATCATCCCACCTTCTCAGTGGCAGCTCAAAGCAACAGGGCCTGAGGGTTGGGAGCTGTCAGCACAGCAAAGAGACAGAAAGAAATAAAGAGATGTATCTATTAAAACTATTAAAAGATATAAAACTATGAAAATTGATATATCTATAAAGAGATTAATATGAGTATGCATATACATAGCTTGGTCAATGTTGCGAAAGCTCTGGGAGCGGCATCTTGGGAGAGTAGTGGTTGACTTGCACCACTTCTTGCACCATGGTGCCAAAGGCATTATCGCATTCACAAGGGTGGTGCCATGATGCAAATTGCCTTGTGGAAAATGTCTTGGGGCAAAGGAGTGAGCCCATGATGACAAGTTCATATGTAACTGACAGTATATAAGCAAAAGAGATCACGAGAGTAGACCAAATGATATGCAACTGCAACTGCATTAAAATTCATTGGTCGAGCAATCATCGCGCAGGCCATTCCACATTTCTCCTTCCTTCCGAGAGGTCTTGGATGATCTTGGTTGGCAAAAGTGACTTCAAGCCACATCTGCAGGATCAGTCGCCTGGGTGAGTCACGGGTCGAAGTCAGGTTGGCGACCCCTTTGGAGCCACAGAGGGCAACGGTTCCACCGCGGTTCCAGGGGTATGACCCCTTGGAGGTCATGGCCCAATCGGGACTATCTCTAAGGCTTAGCAAAGCTGGCAGTCAAAATATGTACCTATCAGCGTATCAGTGCCTATCAGCATCTAGCCTGCTGGATCCCGCCGGAATGAGAAAATTAAGGATCGCCATTTAACTATTCGTATTCGAGCGGTGCTTCTGAGGCATCTGATGGTTGAATATGCTTGACGGTTCACTACATCTGTGAGGATGGTATATCTTGGCTGCCATGCTATGCCGCTAGGAACGGATGGCAATCGAATAAGCCCATGGCGCCATATGGCGTAGGGCACCATAGAACCACAGATTTCTCATTTTTTCTGGCCAGTCTTTGGGCGTTGTAAGAGTGGCTGTGGCTTCACCATTGGTCCTTCGTCTTTGGCGGGTGGGAAGTAGATGGTGCGCACCTTATCTCCTGTCGCTCCACAGTCGCACGTCTGCCTGGAGCGATGGATGAGAATCCGTTGCATCACATCCAACCATGAACAAATTAATAAGTGGTGATACAACTGATGAATAGTGGTTAATAGTGGTTAGTATAACTCAGTATAATTAGTGGTAAATAAGCGGTGATCTATATAACTCGTGAAAAGTCATGAAAAGTCCTGTTTTCCTCAAGAATTGACACCGCAGCTATATGGAAATTCAAAGGTATTCTACCCCGCGATCTAGCAATATACATGATTAAGTTTCGAAAGGATTTCACAAACCTAAAGCCATCCCGAAAGAGCATGAATCTGTCAGGAACAATCACATTTCGTTCAAGCAGCACCTCACGGGTGTGTTCACACATAAACTCAAAAGCTGGAATCGTCGCTTCCAATCAAGATTGATCATTAACTTTTCGAATCTTGGGCTCTCACATGTGATCTCGCAATTTTGTCTTCCTGGCCTGTTTGTATGCTGGCACTGCTTTGCAAGCCAACGTTGACCGCACACTTTACCTGTCGCAGAGTTCCATCACTCCACAGATTTGTCGGAAATATAAACATACTGTGGAGACAATGTACTTATGTGCGGATAAACGCAAAATGTTACGAGCTTTGGATCCAATCGGCACTGGGAAAACACACCCATCACAATCAAGCTTTCCTGCCAGCACGGTGGACAAGAAATTGAGTCAAACTATCCCCTTCGAGAGGGGGGTTGTTGCCACACAAAACCAAGCAACAAATCCCAAATCAATGAGCGGACACCAAGGTGCATTCGTGGACGGGCTTATAGGGCTCTTGATTTTGCTGGTAGACCTTTTGCCACGACTGACCTGGGAGGACGTACGGTAGGAACCATGTCTTTCGAAGTCACAATCCCAAAACTGGCTTGGCCTTTCTTGGCTTCCGATCGCCTTTCTCCTTCCTCAACGGTCAAAAAGAAGCTCAAATTCATCAAATTCCTAAATGTTTTTCTTGCCAAGCCACGATGGTTCATATTCCACAAGCACCAAAGAAACAGGTTCGCAGCAACCCAAGCAATGCTCAAGGCGATTCCGGCCACGCAATCCCAGCGATCCACCCGGTCTTGCTTGGTCAACAATCTGCGGGCCAATGTGGGGTCCTCCTCTTCCAGCATGGCGAACTGGCCTTCTTTGTCCTACAGCCATGCTGGATGCGACCACGACATCCCAATGGAAAGTGACAACATATAACATGTGACAAGGCAACTGCTTGAGGCAACCCCGCTGTAGAGGGACATGATGGAACCAGTTGCAGTAGCAACGTTATGGAAGCCGGGGGTGCCTGTGGCCCAGCCTTAACTTCTATAAGTGACCAACTTTTTATCAATAGCGGTTGCAAATAGTGGTTGTATAGTGATAATTTAGTAGTTTTGTACATCAGTCAAAAATTCTTTAACCACTATAAAACATTCAACCACAATATATATATATATATATAGCCCCTATAACAAGGATTACTGGGTCTTGCTGGTGCCCCTATACTTGCGCTTTCCGCAAGAGCGACCTCAGTTGCTGCGATGCGACAAGCATCAATTTGGGATCGCCAAATGCCCACAAACACCGTCTCGACACAAATCACAACCAGAAACCTCACCAGGCCACTCAGGGCCAATGCAGGCCACACTTGGCAGAGAAAGGAGCGTCGTGAGCATATCACCAACAAAAACATGAATGACACAAATATGCAAACAACGGGGCAAACCACATGGTCCGCATCATGATTTAGAAAGGAATCATATTGTATCTCTTCTTTCTTGATTGTCATCAAACGCTCCCATTTACGTTGTCTTCATCACGTTTATCGCGTCGGTGCAGCATCATTTATGTTTTCTGTTTTCTCCGTGTTTCCCGTCCGGTCGCATGTGTTGTCAGTCTAAGGATCTTTAATGCTCTAGACATCTTTTGTTTGTGTGTTGGCTGGTTGAAATCAATACTGTAATAACTGTGCAGTCCCTCTCGTAGTAGGGAAGCGTGAAACAAGGAGCTTTAGACCTCAAACCAGACCTATACCACCACATTATCAATATCCACCTGGCCTGAAGAGGACAAGTCCACTGAAGCGGAATGTGAGTAATTTCTTGGCATGACCATGACAACCAGTGGTCCATGCAACAAATTATCAAAGGTCGACGTGACCCGATGTCGTTCTGGAATACGCTTTCGTGGGCTGCAGGCTGGGTGTCAGCATATCTTGGAGGCAGCAGCCACTCATCCGCAAACACGTGGAATTCTGCCTCGTGCCCTTGTGTCTGCATGGTTTCTTCCTTTTGAGGTTTTGAATCTGTCTTGAATCATGTGGGGAAACTGATTCAATACATTGTTGTCAACTTTCATGTTTGGCCAACCGCCACAGAGACATGCTGCTCTCACAACTGTTATCCGTAACGCTTATGGTCCTCAATTGTGGTGCCAAACATCCCTGAACTGAATCCCAACCACTGTGATGATGGCTGGGTTGTTGGTGAACATGTTGTTGCAAAGAACCTCACTGTTTTGACATGTTTTGACCCTGATTGTTCCATAAGCAGGGAGCCTCAACCACGATTGACTGCAATGGGTAAGTCTCCTCACAAATTCACTTCTGACTAGAACGGGCCTTGACCACATGTCCCAACACTGAGAAATGAGGACACAAATCATGACCGCAAAACTGAAGTCACCACAATCACGCAACGAACGTAATGAACAAAACGGAGGTAAAATACGCTGATGACCCGCACATTATGCAAATACCTCAGAAATGGCAAACCACTTTGGTGGAATGATTTTCTCCGTGATGCAAAGAAAATCGGTTGGGGCAACAGCAACAAAAATGACGTACAAAAACAAGGACTGCGCAAAAATGACAAATTAAATCGGGAAGCGCGCAAGCGAAGGTGATGTACCAGTCCGCAGCCGTCATGTACGCCTTCCTGGGTAGCATCTCGTTGATGACGTACCGATATGCCAACACGGCCAAAAAGCAGGAACTGACCTCACAAACAGCGCACCGTTCTGATTCGTCGTACGCATTTGTGACACGAGGAATGAGATCCAGCCTGTGCAAAGCACACATTTCAACCCAGGACCTACGACCATCGACAGTCATCAAGCACCAACCATCATCTGTAGCTTGTGTGGCTTGCATCCCTGGTCTATCTCCAACCACCTTCCAACGTTGCATGGCCATGCACAGCCCGCGTTCCGTGTCTCCCATTTCCTTCCCCAGTGACCAGGCCCAGTCTGCCACTCATGTCGTCGACGGGAATGGCAAAGGTGCACAGCCCCATAAGGTTGACCTAAATCAGGAAAAAACAGGTGACACCAGCACCACCATGATGATGACGACGATGATGATGATGATGACGACGACGATGATGATGACGATCACGATGATGACGCAAATGATCATGATGATGACGACGATGATGATGCTGCTGCTGATGATGATTATGATTATGATGATGATGATGATGATGATGATGATGATGACGATGATGATGACGATGATGAAGACGATGATGAAGACGATGATGAAGACGTTGATGATGATGATGATGATTAAGATTGCATAATATTAAAACTTTAGATCCGATAGTCCACCTTTGTCGCATTGGTAGCATGACCCTGCTGATGATATTGATAGGATGGTGATAAAAGGTTTGCAAACATGTTGAAAACAGGTTTGACACTGACATTGATTGTGATGGTGAAAGGTGTACAGGGGATGGTGAACCTAGTGTTGCTGATGATAGCAATGGTACACCATCCATTGGTTCCATTGTTGAGCTGCTTCAGAAAAATTGCCCAGTCGCCTTGCTGCCCAGCGGCAAAAAACACCATCAGCAAGATGTTATTGAAGTAATAATCTCCGATTCGCTCCACGTGATACAGCACAGTGATCATGGAACGCTGGGTGTAAAATGGCATCTCATAATCGTTGTAACGGATGTAAGAAGGGCACAGATCCTGAATCGATTTGTCCTTGGCAGGTCCGAAGGGGGGACTCATCCACCCAGACCCCCAATGGCGCAAGTTGACGCTTCAAGACTGACACTTCACAGGCTTTTTCTTGGGCCTCAAGACTTCAAGACTTTGAACTGTGGGAAATGTCTTCCTGCAACACAACTCAACCACCAAAAACAGCGAATCCAACACATCTCGAGGCAGTTCAGCTGGAGGGACGATAGTGAAAGACTCGCAGCATTTACCAGATGAACCTTTCTTCGGAAGGAGCACGAACTGAAAATCCTCTTGGCCAAGCAGGGTGGAAGCAAAATGTTACAAGCTACTCCCAACTTGAGCGGCAAACAAGTCCCTTCCCAAATATCTTTCTGATGTCTTTCGTGGTTGGTTGCTGAAAATCTGAATCGTCCACACTGACAATCAATCATTGTATCATACACCTATGAGCAGTGACAATGGATGGCAAACTGCTAAATTATTGGTGAGGCCGAACCAGTATCAAATTCGAGCTTCTGGTTGCTGCTGTCACCACATCTGGCAATGAAGACCGGTCCTCGATAGTCTTTTCTGCAGTGATCTTCATTCGACAAAGCTGTCGGTCCATCGGGAAATAGTGCAGCTCCAAACTCTCTGAAAAGGTGGCGTCCAGCTTTGTCTCGTAAAGAATCTTGGCGGCAACATGGGGCACCAATCAGGTCACGATTTTGTTTATCAGTTTCACCGGCCAACCTTTTTGGTCAAGAGCCATTTCAAAGTTTTTATTTATAGCAAGGGGGGTTCGACCAAATATATATCCTATTCAGTTGTTGGTTCAACTTTAGCCTCCTTGTACGTCTCCCTGCTATGCTGACGGTTGCTTTAGGGGTCATTTAATCGCTGGACAAGCTCAGAGATCCAGATTTAGTTATTCACGATCTTTCGATCCTATACATTTATTTGAAAGTGACACCTCGCCAAATTCTCTTTGGTAAAGGGTACTCATAGCCAAGATTCGAAAGTGCCGTTTTCGTCACTCCATTCAAAGCTGTAGCGTTCAAGCATTGTTGATGGTTCTCCTTGCTGGTGGCTTGGTTACATGGAACATCTACAAAATCCGGCCGTTGTAACCCTAAGCACATCTAAATGATCCCTAAATGTGTTTATTCTAAAGCCTACATCCGGGATCTAAATGTATTCAATATGTTTTGTCTGACTGCAGGTTTTGCCTACTTGCCAATTCTGGGACCTGGTAGGCCATGTCATGCCAACAGACTTTCTCCGACATATTCCGATGGAATATGCTGTTTTTCAGCAGCACATCGGCCGTGTCACATTCGGCCGTGCTACGGCTGCTATGTTGTAGTTCCGGGCCAGTAGCTTTGGGCCTAGTAAATAGTCAATCATGGAATCTGGAGTCAAAAGCTCATGGTGGCCTCCCAAAATATTCAGTGGATAGAGCGACACAATGTCAAAGAAGTGTGTTCCTAAGATGTCTCAAGTCAGGTAAGTTCAATGTTCTTCTGCCATCTTCTGCCCATGATTTATTTTTGACTTTGAGGTTTTTCCCGCCATCTCCACGAGTTCAGCGACAGCTGAAGTCCAAAAGAGTCTTGTTTGGTGCTGTTTCAATGTAAATCCGAATGGATTTAGCTTGTAGTCTTGCATAATGCTTTTAGATGCATTTAACATGTCTCTACGCTGAAGAAACAATATGGCCAGTGGAGAACCAAAGCAATGAGTCAAAAACAACCGGAAACAAAAGCCAACTATCACACATGGCAGGGAACAAGTCAACGAGAAATGCATCTTGAATCTTGCAAGGAACGCGTGAACAATCAATCTAGTCATACAATTCTAGTCTGGCACATCTGGGTGAGTCTCTCATGAGATCTTGCAGCTTTTCACGGCCCCGTGAACTGGCAAATGCAGCTGCGTAGAAATATCCACATAAATCAGTGGAAACGCGACAGCAAAATTGCTATCGATGATTCGATGCAACGGCCGTACTTCTGCTGGAATTTTCTCTCATGATCTCTCCGCAACTGTCAGCTCCGAGCAGTCCTTCTACATTTGTGAAGGAGTACTCGGGAAAGAACTCGGTGTTGGGCTTTCCTGGATACTTCTTGCCTCGCACAGGGCTTTCATCTGCATCAATGCATTGCTTGGAAACCACAACCACCACCACAACAACAACAACAACAACAACAACAACAACAACAACAACAACAACAACAACCCGGAGTATCGAGAACAAAGCAGCTTTGGACATGACAGTGTCTTTATGGATTTGATATAAATTGATGGCCAGGCTCCCTGGTCGCCACCGGACAAATCTTTGGAAAACGACATCTGAACTTCTCTCCCGCCTAATTTGGGGACCTCGGAGTCCATCTTTCCCTCTGTCTTCCCAGACATGGGCGAGAGGTTCCCGAAATCCTGGTCTCACAACTTTTGACGCTGAGGCAATCAGAGAGTTGGACTCGCTTGCTACGTGAAACGTCGTGCTTGAATTCAATGCTGGTGTCACAACATCCAAAACAAAATCCTGATCCCATCTGGCCCCATCATCCCATGTCATCCCCCCGCAGCGCGCCGCAGCCCGTCTTCCCCACTCTCCTTCGTCGCATTCAGATCCGACTTGGAGATTTGCAGCCCTGGTTCGAACCACCACATCTTTAGCATGAACACCACCTGCCATCGAGGCGATCAAAGGGCTATGAATCAAGGTTGAACCACCACGTACCATCACTAATAGGGGATGATAACCAACAATCACAAGGAATATGGTGGTTAATGATGGTGGGTGAGGGGTACAGGGTCTTGACCCACAGCCACATCATTGGAATATCAACACACCAAACGAATTCATCACACATTATCGAGCTGGGCTTGCTGTGAGATCTTGAACATTTGCATTATCATGGGCACTAGCCCAAACATGACAAGAGGGCATGTGTTACCACTTACTCCCCGATTGTCTGCTTGTTTGATATACCCGGCCGCAAGCTAGTATCCCCATTCCAAATCTGGAATGCAAATAGTCAGTCGTCAATCACTTTTACTGAATTTGACTCTCCACAAAAAATGCGAATATCAACTTCTCAGAAAAATGGTGATAGCGCACAGGGTGCTATGTGACTGCTAGTTCTTGAAGTGGTGTGTCAGTCTCCGAGCCTGTTTCTCGCGCGCAAAGCGAAAAAATGTGAGTCAGGTGGCCAAGTATGGACCCACCCGCGGGTCCTTCTTTATTCACTGATGTTCACCGTGTATTTTGGTACCGGCTTCGCTTTGGCATATCCCGACTCTCTCTTTCTCTCTCTGCCTCCCCATTATGGTGCTGGATTGAAATCATTTCGTACATTCCCATACGTTCCCAATTCTTCCACCCTTGGAGTTCCATCCGTGGCCTGAAAGGTCTCTTTTTGGTCATCCATGTTTTTCAGTTCGTGGGTGTTGACATCCACATAGACTGTCCGACATCCGCTGCAGTCCTAGAAGGACAGCAGTTCACACTGGCTTAAAACGAACGGCAAGTGGCCAGCCCATAGCATGGTGTGATTTTGGTTCCTGGCCATCCCCAACCTCTGTTCATCTTCTTGCTCTGTCAGTGCAGAGCGTACTGTAGGAAGGTTACTTGGCAACTGGAGGGTGTGGCCCAAATATCCAATAGCCAACGGATACCAAGGTCGTTGCTCTGATAGAAGGTTTTTGGCTTCACAGTTCATGCCATCTTGCTGGTTGTAAATGTCTGGGGAACATGCAAGCTATCAATCTCGTGTTTGTGTGTGTGCTTGTTCCTGTCTCAGGTGCCCCAAAATGAAATTTCTATTCCATTCTTTAATATTCTTGTCCTCTGCACTGCATTCCTCCCTGGAAGGTTTCTACTCAAGGCACAGACACGTCAAAAACATCCACGAATCTCAGGGCCAAGAATCCACCTTCTCGCGCTCCGGGTCATTGCAGCGTTTGAAATAGTGAGTCAGAATGCCATTCCTCAAAGTGGCGCAAGATGGCAGAACGGCAATTGTCGAGGGTGTTTAGTTGGTTCCCTGAAAGGGCGGGCTCTTTTGGAACGATCAAATCCGAGCTGTCGTTTTCTGCAAGACAATGCGAAGGCCAGAAGTCCAAACCCAGGTTGCTTCTGGAGTTGATGTTCTTTCATCAATCAAAGAACTCCGCTTCAGAATTAACATGCTCACAGTTGCAATCACATCCACACATAATCTTTGCTGAGTGTCTCGTATCCTGGTGGGGCCAAATCGGTGTCACTGTCCTCCTCCTCCTCAGAAGTGCTCCAAAAGGCTGGATCTTCGTCGCAAAGAATCTGCATACGTGCCATTGGAGCGCACTCAGTCTCCCGAGATGGCCCAGGTTAAGCAATGAGGCTGAGACATGCCGACACCAATATCGCATTGAGCCAGCAGCAAGGAGCAGGACGGTAGCCCAATAAATGAAAGTATAAAAACATGTAATATACACGTCAATTGGATATACATGTACATGTAAATATTGATTTCTAAATATAGTTTTAAAGCGAAAATTTGATAATGTTCAAAAAAGCTAAACTCAATATTCTATACTTGATATTTTTCATCATATATCGGATGAACCAAAAAGGACATCATAGGTCATCATTAGTCATCATAGTATGTTACTGCCTCAGCTCTCTGAGAGTCTCGTCATATACTCAGCGCCATGCTCCAGCGAATCCGCAAGCACCGCCCCTTCGAAGAGCCTTAGCAAACCACTGTAACAAATGATGGCAACACGTGGCACCAAAAAACGAAAGGTTGCTGTGACAATGCGCTATACCGGTGGCTCCCTTTCTGGAACCTGTTCTGTTTTGAATATCCCCACATGTTTCAAATATCCGGACATCGCCGAACACATGGATGTGAAAACTCATCGACTGGTTCCACTGCAGAACTGCATCGGACATTTCCCAAAAGGCACCCTGTGCTCTTGCTGGAAGCATCTAAAAGCTTGACTTATTAATGCAATGGCATCCATCCATAAATGCTGTACTGAATGCTCGGCAAATCCACGTCTCTCCTTTTCTTTTGAGTCTCGCTTACTGGCGCTCGGCTCCACATGTTAGTGGTGTTCGGCTGTCATTTTGGCTTCCTGAGCAGCGGCATGTACCCACTCCATCGCGCTCCATTGAGTAAACCCTTGCCTTCCAGAAACAGCTTACCGTTACCCAAACACACGTACCCTGCTTGATTCCAAATTCCATGATCATGTCATATCATGTCCGTCTCTCTTATCATGGTGTTCCAACGGAAAGAAGAATACCCGCAGCGGGATGCCAAGAAAGAGAGCCAACTGGCAGGTCTTCCTAACAGCAAACACAAACAACCAGTCACCCAATTGTAGCAGAACAGTGACCGTAAAATGATGTCACAGCATGTCACAGCCGCTCACCTGATTTCTACCTGACTGGTAACAATTCATCTGCACGAGGTTGCATGGTCACCCTAGCGTTTCCTGGCCATTGCCTTTACCAAATCAAACTGATCAAGCCAAATCAAGCCAGGAACTGTTGAAGAGTAAGTCTAGATTCTAGATATCCATAAATATCAAGATCAATTAGGTACCAAGCTCTGATCGAAAGTTGAAGCGATGCCATGCGATGCCCCCCATGCACTTCGAGAGTCAAGGCATCTCTCCACTGCGCGACGCGGGATTTGACACTGGCTGCCAGGCTGGCTGTGCCAGGTGCAAGTGCCTACAGGGCCCCAACACCGAAGGATTCTTAGTGAAAACCTGATCCGTTGATTCCACAAAGAATGATGTTGAATGAGTTGAATGAGTTGAATGATCAACCAAAGAATGAGTCAAAGAATGCCGATGCTAGAGTTGAATGATGTTGAATGATGTTGAATGATTCCTTTGAATGTATCTTTGCTCTCTCACCTACCCAAAGGCATGTCGCAACTTTTTGCAAAAGCCCTGCCTGTGATGTTGCAGCGGCATTGTCTGCATCCACAGTCCCTGGCATCGCCTCGAAGGTTTACACTCGAGGCAGTTCTCAAAGTCTGCGGGTTCGGGCCCTGCTCGGTGACGATATGCCACACATGCTGGAAGATATGAGGCCGCCAAGGGAATCATTCAGTAGTACGTTGCATACAGGAAGCCAAAAGAAAGTATTGAAGCATCAGTGCCAAGCAGTTTGTTGGGCTGGAATGGGCTGGATACAACCTTACATTCAGCAACATCCAACAAAATTCTAGTGAAAGTTGGCACAAGCAACGCAAAAACAGCCAGTATACCAGTATACCAATTGATATGTATCATTTTTTTGTGTGTGGATAATGTATCAGATTAAAAAAGCTTAGGCATGTGTGCATTTGGCAAATGAGAAGGATAGAACCATGCAAATCTAAATAAATAAATCAATACCTGTGTATACATAAATATATCTATAGACATGGACGATATATTCAATACTGAATATACATAAGAAAGATCTGAGTCTCCCAATGGCCACAAGAAGAGCACTGCCATGCCCAGCTGCTGTTACTGCTGCTCGTTCCAGGCTTCGAATTCTTTCCAAGAGCTTCTGCTGCTCAGCGTGGTATGACTCCTAGGGAATCCAAGGCAATGACGTGGACGAAATACGCAGAAAATGAAACTGCATCGATTGGGACTTGCCTTTTCAACGATACACTAGCATAATCTAGCATACATAAGCTTTAAAATCTTTCAAAGGCTTCCCGTTTTGGCTTCCCTTAAGGATCTGTTGTGCTAAACAGTCGGTGTCCATTTGGGGTTCCCTGTTGGGTCCCTTGAGCCACCGTCCTGGCGTTGAAGCAGCTTCTTCTGTAAAACCAGGACACGCATGACCTCAGCCGAAGAATCCACTGATGCCAGCGTGATCATGTTGCCGGGGATAAGAATGCCACAATAATGGCAAAGTAATGCCACACGATGGCATCATTTTCATTGAAGATGCACTTCAACACGGTTCAATATGATGATTCCAAGTCCACCGCGAGTGTTTTGGACCGGGTTTGACATG
Source organism: Symbiodinium kawagutii (assembly GCA_009767595.1). Lineage (NCBI taxonomy): Eukaryota > Dinophyceae > Suessiales > Symbiodiniaceae > Symbiodinium > Symbiodinium kawagutii. Next base: position 38,126 of record VSDK01000530.1, on the reverse strand, counting down.
GTTTGACTACAATTGGCCACTGGTCATGAGCATGGGTATGGAATGGTATGGACCATGGATGGCTGAGGGCTCTGGCCATGTCTTTCTCATCTTCCTCAGCATTCTCAACAATTTGATCCATGGACTGGAGCTCACTTAGCAACAGTTCGCCCAGCACTGCGTTCATTTCCTTAGACGCGCAGGGCAGGCTGAAGGCTGAACGGCACTGGGCACTGGACCCCTCATGCAAATACGTTGGGCTAACTTCAGGCTGGCAAAATATCACCACAGAGAAGAGACTTTTTGAGATACACAGGCACGCATATATGTATAATATTGCATAATTACATATTGTCATACACAATCTTGATGATGAATCATTGCCGCACATACCCATACACACTAGAGCCTTCTGAGCATTCCACTCGTAGGCGCTTACTCTCATCTGCAACAGTGCGGCAAGTTGCCTGGGAACTTGTGAGCACACATCGCCCGCAAGTGGGGGACCACAGTGTTGCAAGTTCGGCCATCTCCAATGAAGGAAAGGAGCAAACCATGCATATTTCAATGAACAATACAACATTCTGGGGGAAATTGTAGGAGCCCTCCACTCTTGTTGCAGATTGTTTTCATGGCTCTGGGCAGCCAACCAAAATATGCAGGGCTAGCATAGCTGTCTAGAAAAATTGAAAATCATTTATTTCTTTTGATTTGAGTTAAGAACGTATGTGCAGTATGACATGCTCACACATGCTGCGTGCATATCCTTTTTCAAAGCTTTATGTATTTTATGTTCAAACTGGAGCACAAGCACAAAATGAATGGTCCCGAAGTTTTGTCCGTTCAGGCCAGCTATGCCTGGACTGTCTGGGTGCTTTGAACCTACGGAGAACCGCTAAAGGCCCAAGCTAAGTTCCAAAAATCCTAATCTACTAGTCGACTCTCTCTATCGACTGTGTCCATGGAATTGTCTTGCTTTTCAATCCTCTACTTCCAACCTGTCACTGGTCGCAAAGTGAAACAAAGTCTGCAATGTCCGAATGGGTCACAGCATGCCGCCTGCAATTTGGTGTGGCGCCCCTGGATGAGCGGACCACATCTTTCAGCAGCCGCCAACTGATCCAGCTTGTCTTGCAAATCGGCAGCATCCTGAAGTGTTCTGAACGGACCCATGGCTGACATGGCTGCTATAATACACTATAGCTTGCGAGTGAAAGAACAAGAGTTCAATTTTTGTTCAAGGATCTGTGAAATTTCAACTTCATAATTAACAAGAATCAAACCTTGTAACTTGTAACCATCCGTCAGATCTTTTGATGCTGAACAGCGCCTTCGATTGGATGTAAAACGACAAAGCCACTGTGAAATGCACAGCCAAGTCCTAGCCATACAATGGCCATACGATGGCTTCCCATGCCTTCCCTACTAAACCCGCGGGTGCCGCAGTTCTGGGCAGTTCTCCGCGTCCTGCATCAACTTCACTCGCTCCGAAAAGGCGATACGTCGAGCTTCTTCCAAGCCAGTGAGCTGCCTGACGTAGCCCTCACTCTGAGAGGCCATGGTTTCTCTCATGGCTTTCCCCGCATCACCCAGATCCACCCTGGCTGAGGCCAAGGTCGCTTTCTCTTCACTCACTTCGCGCAGGCGTTTCTGCAGAGTCCCTTCCTTGCGCTCCAAACGTTCCACCAACTGTCGTTCACTATCCGCAGCTTGCTGCGTCTTCATCAACCAACGCAGTGCACTTTCCATCTCTTCCAAAGTCTCCATCTGTCTCTCATTGGAAAAATGTTCGGTCCCTTCTGTCACCCAAGACTCTGCCAAGCTTTGCCTCATCTGTGACGTTTCCAACTCAGCTTTCTCAACGCTGCGCTTCAGTTGCTGTGCTTCGTCTTCTGCACGTTGAAGCACCTCCTCTGCCACCAGCGAACGCGCCTGCTGCTCCACTTCTTGACCCTTCAACTGAGCAGCTGCCAACTGAGCCTTCAAAAGCTGCTCCGCCTGGTGGTGGGCAGTCATGTCATCTGAAGACGGCTACATATCATAGGTTGATGTAGGTTGATGTAGGTTGATGTAGGTTGATGTAGCTTGATGTAGGTTGATGTAGCTTGATGTAGGTTGATGTAGGTTTTGTGCAGCTGAGCGCTTCTAGCCAAGTTATATACCATCGTTGGTGATGTTTCCGCCTAGGATTTGTTACATTGTTGCTAATTCTGGGACACATATACATGTAAAAAATATTTCCACCACAATTCATAAAAGCACAATGAGCAATGAGATTGATTCCACCATTTCTGAATGTTCATGTTGCGTTGATTTGGCTTCTTGGCTTCTGGGGACTCTGAATGTCTCTGAACCCCTCCGAATCTTTGGCCTTCTCCAATTCCACCAGCTCTTGCCGAAGCTGAACTTCTCGCATTCGATGAGCTTCCATGGCCTTTTTGGGGCTTCACCGGCAGTTGAAAGCAGTTGATCAACTGGGTGACTTTCAAAAACAGCAACACCAAAGGAAAATTCACGAGCATCACCCACAACCAAGGGGTGAAATTCGCAGTCAGGCTCACAAAGTTTCAAAAAAAAACTCAACACACAATTCCTGATTGATGCGGAGGGCATTAGGAGGGCAGCAATGGCCCCGAAGACACATCAAAACACTGCGTGTGACCTATGGGCACGCAGATTTTGCGTGTACTTGCGAGCGCAAAAAATCCACCAAGTGAAAGATAGTGGTCGGCTGATTGCATGCGAATACCATAGCACAGGCGATATCTTTATGGCACATGCAGGGGCTAGCATGGTTTGTCTGAAGTTCTTGAGCTCGTGATTTTTGTTGAGCTGCTTGAACATGTTTGTTGGCAGTTTCATTCTTGTTGTCAGTACGCGTCTCAAACTTTTGCCATGTTCGATGGGGATAGGTTCGGTTTCTTGCCAGGTTCCTTCCTTGAAATCGCCGTCGGAGACAATGTTCTGTTTTGTTCTGTTTTGCCGGTTGTTGACCACCATGACCCCACATTTCGTCTTGCAAACCACCCTAGTGGGTTACCATAGGTGCTTGTTGGTTACAACTATTCACCCACCATCACTCACTCAAACGCAAGCCTCCACTTGTGCCCTCTGCTCGCGCACCAGCGCAAACTTCTTGGGCCCGAAGCTCTCCAAAGTTGTCTGAAGCTCCTTGACAGCTTCACTTGACAGCTTCAATGTTGGACATTTTTGGGAATGGCTTCAGTTGGAACCTTCACCATGCTTCACCTATTCCTGGCCTACACTCCTGGAAACAAAACATAGTCCCAACAGGCTCCAATAGGAAGGTGATCATCCTTCTACTTAGGGTCTAAGTTCCTGGAGGGTGTAAATGGTCTCCTGTTAAGATGGTGAATTTAGGGATGCCATTGCATCCCAAATGTCAGAAACGACAAAGAAGCTAGCAATACGATATGGTCGGGTACCTCAAGTCCCCATAATTTAGTGGTACAGTCAAGTGCAGTCCTGGTGGAATTTTATAGATAGGGGTAGTGCAAGCTCTTGCTACTTTCCTAATGCCGGGTGAAGCTATATTAAGACAAAAGTGCATCAAGTTCAAGCGTGGCATGCAGCATGCGATGCATCTCCTTATCTCTGTCTAAACGTCCAGCTTTCACCGTTGAGAACGCAACGACATTCGATCCAATGCTACTGGTCCCTGTGCCTCAACCTCATGTTGCAATGCCATGCAAGCTGCCACGCGGGGGTCGTTGGCGACCTGCAGAACTGCCAGCCAACAGGTCCGAAAAGGTCCAAAACCAAAAAGGACAGATCAAAACAACTTCAACAAATGTGTGTTGGTGCTATACAACCTGAAGGTGCTATACATTCTCTCATGAAAGCCAAAACAACAGCACCAACGACGACAACAACCACGACGACAACGAGAACGCCGACAACGACAACGAAATGAACCTATAGAATAAGAAGTATACACCGACATCGGCAACAACAATGACACTGATAATAACAAGAACAAGCACAATAAAGAGAAGAAGAAGAACAACAGCAATAACAATGGGTATGGCCATGCCTTGGGGAGGGAACTCAAACACACCAAGTTGGGATTATATAAACAAAGTAAAGTGCCACGGCAAGGCAATACTGTATTCATCAATGTCCGTTCTTGTGTGATTTCGAGGCAACCAGTTGGTGGAAAAATACAGTGCGTTGCGAAGCACATGGCATGATGCTTGGTCCAGCTCCATGAAAGTCTTCGGATTTTCAATGGACTTCTTGATATCCCATGGTGTTTCTCATAGAATGAGGTCGAAGAAGTTCATGACTTATCCACGTCCGTGTTCCTTTTGTCAAATGCCAAGTAGTGCACTGGATAAATTGATACCAGTAGCAGCTCGTTTTTGAGTGTCCTGTCCCGAACAACGCAAAATGCGGGCGAGTTCAACGACACTCAACAAGCAGGTGCCAGCAAAGACAACAAGTATTTCTGATTATTTCTGCATAAAGCACGGCCCGGCGTTAAACACACACTTTGGTGTGCACATTGAGCGTCATGGTGCGAAAAGCCAATACCGGATGAAACGCGTTTTCTATGTCAATTTGAAAGCTTTTAAAAAACATTGGAGTCGGGAGCTGGCTTGCAGACCTTCGGTGGAAGCAACTCAGGCGTCGCTATCTGCTACGCTTTGTGCAGATGGCAAGTTGGCCTTTACCATGGACTGAATTCTGCCTACGAAACTCTGAAGTGCCACCAAAAGCAACCCCACCGCATTGAAAGGTAGCGTGAAGCAAAATGGTATGAAGCCGTGTGTCTGAGCAACCAATCTGTCCATTGCAGCAAAGGCTACAGTCGCACCAGCAGCCCCAAAGCAAACCAAGAGAATCAAAGGAAGATATCCCAACCTGAAATGAAACGAGATCCATAGAGAGGTCAAGGCAGCGTTGTAGCCCCAAATCCCTTCTTGTAATCGTGCGATATCTGCTCCCCAAGCTGCAGCTCCCAGTGTGGCCACAATAGAGCCCAGAAGTGTGTTCAAGGCCATGACAGGACCTGCCAAAGCAATTCCCGCAAGGATGATGAATCCGGAGACAGGGCTGGTGACAAAGAAGATCTGCGAGACTCCGTTCAAGATAGCAACCAAGCAATCTAGAACACTCATTTCTGGGAGGACACTTCTGAAAGTCACGCCTGTTGTTCTCACTGATGCGCCATTTTTGTTCAATAGATGTACAACAACGAGCACTGAGAGCGCTGCGAAGTTGAAGGCCAATGTGAATTGAGGACTGAGGATTTTCAGGAACCCAGCGGCGAGAAACGCAGACATGCCGGCAGCAAAAGGTGTAGCAACAACAGCCCACCAAAAGGTCGGCATGGCGAATGCAAAAGCACAACCCACCAACATGGCATTGTACCCGAGAGTGCCATCACTTCGAGCATCAGCATCAAAGCCAACGCATAGGCTCAGACCTCTTGCTGCAAGGACACCTATGAGACCAAGGAGCACAGCTTCTCGCGGTTTTCCAACAAGGACCGCAATCAGAAACACAGCTCCAGCAATGGAGTTTGTGAAAAAACACACTTGAGATACACCATGCAAAGTTTCGAGCAAACACTCTCGTATGGACCTGGACGCAGTACCAGCTTCACTGGAGCGCACCTTGTTCCTGCCCTTCCAGCAACAAAAACATGATCTTTCTTCTTCCTCGCCACTTTCACTTTCAGATCCACTGCTTTGGGAGCTTCCGGTACCATCACCCTGCTGGAGCTCCCCTGTAGGCATGCCTCATCAAAGCAAAGCTTCCATTGCTGGCATCGCCCCTCCAACCTGCATTGAAATTACTCAGACTCGCTGTCTTGAGACCTGAAGATGCTGTGGACTGCAATCTCAGTTCACTCACTGGAGCGAAGCACTTCAAGTATCCCCTGCTCGATAATGTTTGATAATGCGGAAAGGTGATTGAGTACATTGGTTTGACTGGAAAGTGAGACTATGGAAAACCTTGATCCGAGCAGATTTTCCTTGGGCCAACTGGTTGGTCACATCCAAACTGGACTTCCGCACCCAACCTCCGCGCGGAGTGTGTCGCACTCCTCTGACAGCTCATCCTGGTAGCACCAAGGCTGGGAGCTAGCAAAACTGCTACACATAGAACCATATCTAGCTATATCGATATATGCAATTTTACAACGTTCTCTACTCAAAAATCAAAGATCCAACACTTTTAGAGATTGAAACAGTTATTGAAGCAGTTTTACGATTTTCCTAAACTCCACACATCTCTGAGGCATTAACTTTCAGTCCAAATCATCTCCAAATGATTCCAATATTTATTCCAAACATCCTAAAAAATCCTAAAATTTTCCTGCTTTCGCGGGCGGTCGCCGGTCTCCTGGCGCTGCTGCAGGGATTGCTGCGCCTGGCGCAGGGCGCCCAAGACGCGTTCCGAGCGCAGCAGCTCCTGGTGCTCCGACTCCTGGCGTTGCCGGGGCCAAGGCCAGGAAGGCGCCACGCAGCGATGGATCCCAAATGAGTCAAGATGAGTCAAGCAGGCGTAGGCGGCATGCGAAACACAGCAGCACGTACTTGCTGCAGCTGGGAAATGGACCAAGCAGTGAGACGTGGGAAGTAGCAAAGAGTGGGAAGAGAGAAGTGGGAAATAGAAAATTGATAAAGTATGGTAAAGTAGCAAGAAGCAACAGCAGTAGCAGCAATTCAAAGTAGTGAGCAGAAAGCGGTAATGTAAGCAGCAGGTAGTGAGGAATGTCGGCAGCTCGTTCGGTAGCTCGTCCGAAACGGGAAGCAGGAAGTAGTAAATCAATGTCAACAATGCATGAGTAGGAAACAGGGAGCGAGAACTGGGTACCGTCAGCTAAATGATGGGAACCTTCCCAGCATTGCGTTTCCGAAGTGTTCCTCGGCCATGCCCTTGAAAAGTCGGCTGCTGTTCACGTGCTTTCCGGATGAATCTCTTCTCGTACAGTAGCGTTTGGTGCCAGAATTTCCACCAGCAGATCAGGATCACACACAGGCGTCACACACATTTGGCAAAGCACCCTTTAGGATAACAACAGGTGTGGGGAGACATGGGGGACCGGTTGGGGGCAGGAGAAGTGCACGTATATGGGTCAATGGTGTGCATGTAGGAATGTATGCGCGCACGTGCTTCCACGTTTTCGTAATTGTGATGATGAATGCAAACACATGCACGGACGATCCAGGATTTCAAGAGCGCCAGGGCAGTGAACTCATGACCAAGAATTGGTTGTCTGGAAATGGGAGCCTGAAGGAATTAATATATAGCTACCCATACTATACCCATGTTTGACTCTCACTCAAGCACTGGCAATCTTTTCTTCGTCCGCTGGCTAAACTGAAGTCACTCTGTCATGGGCTTGAAGGGCTCGAGGATGAGCGAACTCGTGCGACTGCAGTCAGAAGTCGGCGTATCACGATCAAAGCTGCAATCCAAAGAGAGCCCAGAGAGTCAAGCAAGCAACTCCGGGCGGCAGAGGGGGGCCCAGAAAACTGCCACATTCAAGTAAAACATGTTGGGCATGTTTGACTCTCACTCAAGCACTGGCAATCTTTTCTTCGTCCGCTGGCTAAACTGAAGTCACTCTGTCATGGGCTTGAAGGGCTCGAGGATGAGCGAACTCGTGCGACTGCAGTCAGAAGTCGGCGTATCACGATCAAAGCTGCAATCCAAAGAGAGCCCAGAGAGTCAAGCAAGCAACTCCGGGCGGCAGAGGGGGGCCCAGAAAACTGCCACAATAGCTACCCATACTATACCCATGTTTGACTCTCACTCAAGCACTGGCAATCTTTTCTTCGTCCGCTGGCTAAACTGAAGTCACTCTGTCATGGGCTTGAAGGGCTCGAGGATGAGCGAACTCGTGCGACTGCAGTCAGAAGTCGGCGTATCACGATCAAAGCTGCAATCCAAAGAGAGCCCAGAGAGTCAAGCAAGCAACTCCACCTTTGAGTTTGTGCCAGTTACGGGGTCACTCGGAACGAGCAACAACATATGACTCAGCCAAGGCGGACTGAGTGCCCGTCAGAAGAAAGATGCTGCAAAAATACTTCAAACAAAGCACTGGCTGCCACAACTCGATCCTTTGACGGTTGCGGGAGCTGGAGGTAGGCTGATTCGGCACCGACTTCCTGTAGGTAGTGCTGAAGGGTGTCAACACTCTTCAGTCTCATTTTCCATAGCAAACGTGTCACATCTTCATCTTCTCTGTAACTCTTAACTGCACCACCAGCCCGCATCGATGCGGGTGTTAGTCCAACAGTCACTGGAATACCTAACAAAGACAGTAAAGTATTCCACCGTTTTCGAAAGGTACTGGGAGAGGCAGAGAACAAGGGAAGACGACGATCCAAAGAGCCAAACACTTTCTGAAGAAAATCAGCAACAAGCGGATTACTTATCTTGCTGTGTTGTACCGCGCCGATCCCTCGGCGCTTGCTCTTTGGACTTCGAATCCGGAGAAACACTCGACCTGGATCCTCAGCAACCAGATCTGAAGGTAAAAGCAAATCTTCTCGGAGAGCTTTCAAAACTTCGCCCGGTCTACAGATGCTTTCAAAAGTCAATACAATCACTCCTGCGACCCTCACCCACTGAAGCGACAAAGCTAAGCTGACCATAGCTCGGTATATAACATACGGTAAAGGTGTCCGGTGCACTGTAGGTTCCAGACATTCCCATTTTGAAATCAGCTGCCAAGCCTGGTAGAGGTGAGGTCGCTTTTGCGGATCCAACCGTTGAATGTGGGTAACTAGTTGACGAAGCAAGTAAATACTTTGACCTTCCTTGAACAAAAACTTGCCAAACTCCACAACTAACAGGCCCAATAATTCCGGTTGCAGTTGAAGACTAGCAGAGGCACCAGGACTGAGTTCGTCACGAAGCCAACGTTGAAAGGCAGACCAGATATTGTTACCTAGATTGACTGTACATTGGTTCACCAGCGTCAAGCTTTCTAACTGAGAGAGATCGCGAGTCCGTTGCCCGGGTCTGCGAGGTCCGGGGTGCTGGGCTTCTCCAATGCGACTGTGTTCGCAACGACTGATTTTCGAAAAATCCACTCTGCGTCGTTCGGCCAACAATCCTGTATCCACAAGCATTGCACGAGCAATCAACACGCAAAGCCGACGAGGGTAAGTTTGCGCAAGCCTCGTCCAAGAGCAAGCATGCTTTTTGCACCATCCCTTCAAGGGTACATGGGTGTGTTTGCGAGAGCACCAAAAAGTCTGATTGCATATGTGAAGGTCACCAAAGAAACGAGTGCGCTTTCGCCAGGGAGTCCCCATAGTACAGTAATCCAAACGAAGTGAGTTCTTAGCTTCTGTAGAGCCTAAAGCCAGAAATTCCGGGAGCAACCAAAGGAAACTTCCATCAGGGTTTTCGACCCAATGGCGTACCGACATCTTCCGGCACAGCATCACCAACTCACTCACCCAGATCGCATGAGCATTCCCAAGCATGACCTTCGCTTGCATCTTGGGGTTCAGGCCATTCAAACCGTAAGGTGCTGACGAGCTTCTGACAGATGGTCGAACTGCCCGGCTGAAAGATGAGCAGAAAATTGCAATGCCCACTCCCAGGATGGCTCCGCTTTCAATGAGCCTGTGAATAATTTCTTTGTTTCGGCTTGACAACACATCCTGCTCAGCACCATCGTCGAGTTCAAAGGTGATAACCCAGCAGTCTACAAGTTCCGTCATAGCACGAGCCACTCCTTTCTTTCCTGAATACAAATCCAGAAATCCTGGTCGAGTAGGTCTCCATGTCTTCGGAACTTTCCAATGCTTGGGCAACACAAATTGTCGCAAGGGAATGTCTGCTAAGGCAGCGACAGCAGCATCAGTCAAAACCGAAGCCCCCGCCTCCACAGAAACCAGACCAGCAACGCTAGCTGCCGGACCCAATACCGCAGTAGGACTGCGAGTCCCCCGCGCTGACATAGAAGAGCCGGGCACGACAGGAGCATTGCTGTCCCTGGCTTCAACAGGTGACGAAGGCTTCGGCTTTTCTTTTCGCTGCAAACGTTCCTGACGTTTTCGCTTCTCCCAAGCACGATGGTTAACCGAGCTTTGCTTCTTAAATACTTCTCTATTCCCTGCAAGTTCATCAAGCGATGGGAGACCACTGCATTGATAACAACCAGCATCGTAATGATCTAACCAGCTGTCAAACCCTGAGAAGTCTCCTGCAAAGGCCGCTTCAACTGCAGGATGCAAACTTTTCGCAGGACCTCTTGTTTCCACTCCACGGCTTGGATCATCTGCTGTATTCAGTTCACTAGGGACAAAGCCTGCATTACCAAACATACCACACCCTAAGTGAACAGGCAGAGATTGCTGCAACTCCACGTTCAAGCCCAAGGAGGATGAGCGTCCCTTTATGTACACTCCCAAGGCCACTTGGGAGTCACCCAAACTGAAGTATCTCTGAGGAAAGGAATCCCGAGCTACTTGCTGTTCTACTCGCAGCATACCCCGCAGCTCAAGGATGTTGATGTGACTACCTTCTCGGGCTCTTTCTCGAAAAACCTCTTCGTAAGGCAGTGCACTTGCAAGCTCCATCCACAGCGGGTGCCCAGGCAACTGTTGTCCAGCTGGCAGTTCATCGTCAGCCGGAAGTACTCCTCGAAGTCTTTCTGAAGCTCGAAGAGGACTCAAGAGTTTTGCCCAAACACCTTTCTTCAGCTTGTGGCGATGAATTTCCTTTGCCATCGAAGGTGACAAAGGAGATCGAGTGGCACCTATTCCCCATTCGGAGGCATCAGAACAATATATGAAATTGTGGTTCGGTATACGAAGTAAGGTGACAGCTAAAGGGGCCAATCCGATGAGCAGCAACATTTCTTCTCGAAGCTCTGCTGACAATTTCAAAACATGAGTACGCTCAAGTTCTCCATTGCTAGCCGAGTACACTACGTTGAAGATGGAGAGAAGCCGCCGCCGAAAAAGGCAGATAGCTGTCCAAGAGCCAACAAGAATTTCAAGCAATCCAACTGTGCAAACACCCATCATGATGACTCGCTGAGTCACGGCAACCACTGGGACAACACGTTTCAAGTTGGCTTGGATTGTACCTTGCTCACCATTGAATTGGCATCCCCAAAACTCACCAAAAACTTCTTCAGAAAAAGTTTTCTTTGGATGGGAGACCAGACCTACACGTTGGTATTCGGAGAGAGCTTCATCCAACATCGATTTGCTATAGCTGCAGCCTCGTTCCTTCAACCAGTCTGTAACCAATACCTTCTCAAAAAGAACCAGATCATCAATAACCACTCCTCCAAAAAATCTGTCTCTGGGGATACTCATGTCCATTGAAATCAAAGTTGCTTCGTCCAGGATGCCCGCCTGGATAAGGATACCAAGATGTGCAGTTTGAGCTAGCTCGACAGCCTGGGCATCGCCCATGGCCAACGTGTTCAAAGCCAAGTAGCAACGATGGTGTTTCTCATACTCAGGTCGATAGCAGCGAAAGTCACGAAATAGTTTTGGATCAATAGGTCCCACCAGAGAATTCCTAGCCAGCCGTTCAGGGGATATAGAAAAAGTATAATAAAAATCACGGAGATCTGTACCAGAACAAATGCATATCTCGTTTGCTTCCAATTGTATATCCAACAGTGGTACTATAGATGCCATAGCGCGAGCCCATCGACCAAGCGGTATCTCAAGTGTATTGAAAGGCCGGGAGTCAAATATCATTCGGTCCAAATACTGATCCTTCCCAACGCAGAATAACCCAGCTTGATAACCAGCTACCACTTGATCTTCAGGCACCATACCTAGTCGACCACAGTTGTCTAGCTTCCGAAACAGCTTCATCTTTTCGCGGCGACTGCAATGGATCTTGACAGGGGGAACCTCGGCAACACTCTCCTCAGGACGAAGTGCATGGCGGATCGGAGATTCGAAGATCTGCCTGCTCTTTTCATCTAAGAACTGGGAGGGGTCAAAAGCCGGTTCGCCTCGGAACTCTAGCCGATCGCTAACGATGGGCTTTGCAGTCAAGGAAGCATTACTTGAAAGTGCTCCAATGACATCGCCGGGACCTGCTTTGCGTAGTCCAGGAGCAAAACGGTTTGCAAAGGTCTGGGAGTTTTTCTTCTCATGTCGGTCATAGCTCTGCTGCAAGCATGAAACCGCAGCAGACTCAAATGCACTGAGTCGGTTCAAAGCCTCCTCCACACTCTGGATCTTTTCAGCTGCGCGGCCCATGTCATCAGCAGACACGGGTGAAGCATGTCGACTTGCTTCCATTGTAGCTTCCATTTGTCTAACCACTCGCCACTGCAGCCGATTCAATGGCTTCCCCAAAGTGATGGCCGCAGGCGTCACTGAAGTTCTTCTGAGATGCAACCAGTTTAGGATTAAGACTGCGAAGTTGACGGCAATCTCAAATGCTGAATCTGCTTCCTCAGGTCTGGCTGCACTTTGTTGCTTCAGGAGGTGGCGAGGGTACGGGATAGGCATAGGCCACATGGTGGAAGCAGTACTCGGCGAATCCCGAGTGGCCACTTTGCGGAACATTGACCTGAAGAACTTGGCAAAAACTCCATCTGTACTCAAAAAGTGTTCTGAAAATACCGCGCCAGCAGCTCGACAGATGAACTGTCGTAGCTTTGCGGACGGGTTCTCTGGAAATTGAATTCGTTCCAGACCCTTTCTTCGAAGAGTCCAAATCATGCAACTGGTTCTTTGTCACCCGCTTTTGTCCTTCTCTTTGGAAGCATCCTCGCTTCCACTGGCTCCTGCATTCTTCTTTCCCTTCCCGCCGCCCTTGGGTTTCTTCTTGTCTCCGTCTTTGGAAGGATTGGGGGTCTCTTTCGAATCGTCTGGACGGCCTCTGCGACTCAACTTCAGCTTCCTTTCGTTGAAGTCGTCGAGCTCCTTGACACGGTACATCAGTGCTTCCATCCACCTGCTGTCGAGGAGGCGAGAGTGGGGGTTCTCCCCGCTCTCGGTGGGGAGTGTCTGGAGAAACTGCTGAATGGCGGGCTCTGTTCCATCAGCACTTCGGCCCCCAAGATCCAACTCCCCCGGTCGCATGCCACCTGATCCAAGGCAGATAAGAGGAGGGCTAACCTCGCTTGTGCTTCCTTTGGCCGCCCTTCTCGCAAGCAGTCTAGTGCTCCTGCTACTGACCATGCCACTCTCACACTCGGAGCTATGTTGGGGATACGGCTCCGATGCTCCACCCAGCCTCGAAAAGAGCCAGATCTTCCTGGTTCGCCTGGGATCTCGGCTCGAGATCCCAAGTCTGACAGCATCAAGCCCTCGATCCGACGATACAGAAGATCTGGATTTTCCACCAGGCCTTTTTGCAACGCGAGCAGAATGGCAGCTTGTCGGCGATGGTGACCTGTCGAGATCAAGCTCTGGCTTCCAGCATCGAATCCTCCGGCATCGTCCAGAAGGTCGTCTAGGTCGCGAGAGCCTTTCTTCTTGTTCTCGCTCAGGTTTTCCACTATCGCAGTCAGCTTCAGCAGGGCATTGCCAACGGGATCCAAGCCAGATGGTTCTTCCGCACCTTCGGCTGCTTCTTCTTCGGCAGCTATCAGCTCTTCTTCGGAATCCCCTAGCACATCGACTGGTTTTGCAGGGCTTTTCTTTGGAAGGTCCCCAAGCTTTCCCCCTTTTCTGGTGACCAGGGCAGACATTTCTCGCAAGTGCTTCATCTCCACCCCGGACCTCAAAGCTGCTTGGACAACTGTAGGATCCAGACCTGGCAATTGGGCAGAAGGCTTCGGTGCTCCAGCTTTGCTCACCGTAGGCATAGGTCCAGTCGACTTCGGATTCGCCGTAGAGGAGCTCGGAGCATTCTTGCCAGCACCCACATGACTCATAAGAATCTGGATGTTCTCTTGAAGTCCAGCCATGCTGCTCTCCAAAACTCCAAGCCGACTCTGCACTTCTTGAGTCGAGGGATCTGCTCCAGCTGTCTCTTGATTCGAAGTCGCCGTTGCAAAGCAAAACTTGTCGTCTGCCACTTCGATCAATGCTCCCCCCAAAGGGAGCACTTGCATGGTGAGGTCCTCCGACCAAAACTGTAGACTGTCCTCTATTGCAGTCTCCGGCTCCACAAAATCTTCCAGCTCTGGAGAAAGATACCCAATCCAAGCTTTGGTAAACACCCCCTGAAACGGCTTCTCTCGATGATCCGGATCGGCAGCTTGGAGTAGTACACAAACGGCTCGGGAAAGAGCTTTGGCAAGCAGGACTCGCTGGGACAAAGAACGGTGCCATGCTGCTGCTGGCACTGCAACCAAGAGTTTTGAATTCACCTCTGTGATCAAAATGAGGCTGACACGTTGATCCCCTTCGGAACCAGCTGTAGTCAAACATGCAACTTTGTAATCTGGGTCTGGGAAGTTCCCGGAATTCCACAAAAGATGCGTACGCAGGAACTCGCTATGGGAGAGAGGCTCGCCGTCGACGTCCTCCTCACCGGACAGTACCTGTTCAGGCACTGCCTCCATTCACTCCCTCAAGTCTCAAGCTGCTGAACTCAGCGACTGCCACAACGTCCTCCCAACGAGGTAGGCCCACAAAGATTGAATCACCAGAGAGACCACCACGTTTCAAAATGGGTTCAGCAACTGACCAGGGATTGACAACACGAATGGGATCAAAAGTATTGCCAGCAAAATCACGAGCAATAATGTAGTACCGGGACGGTCCAGCCAAACGATCACGCCCCGATGTGCCTCGATGTCCACCTTCCAAAGTGCGCACCAGCCAATTTGCCACCTGGCGAAGGATCTGACCTCGTTCAGTTCCAGCAGGAGGGGAAGGCCGCGGGGCGCTCTTAGCCCCAGCCCCTGAAGACGCGCGCGATGAATCCCCACCACTCGAAGTACCTGCAGCAGATGGGATGACCTCAAATCCAACCGCCTCAAGCGATTGCACCCGAGATTCAAGCACCTCCACGCGAGCGAGGAGGCTGTCCACCAGCGATTCTAGGTCCTGAATCCGAGCTGTCCTGGGGGTATCAGGCATCCACACGCCTATACAGGCTAGCAGGTTTGTAGTTGCCCCCTAGGAGGCGAGATCGAATCCAATAGCTCCAGGCTTGTCTTGCAACCAAGAGCAATTCAATCAGAGGCAGCAGAAGGATCCCAATCAAAATGCCAAAAAGGAGAATGGCCAATTCCTTTTCAGTTAAATCCCAGTTGAGGAAAACGCTGCAACGGCAGTCAAAAGGTTCAGCCCCGATGTTCACCGGTACAGCAGTTGGGGTAGGTTGCCAATCCCGAAGTAATTGCAGCAGCAACGATGACAATCCACCGCCGGCGAATCCCACCGACAGGTGATGAGGGTGAGACATAAAACTTGACCCAGAAAACTGCCACATTCAAGTAAAACATGTTGGGCAATCTCAAATCTGGGCTACTGGACTATCAAACAATTGCCACAATTAACAGGCATGGCAACCGTTCCATAGGTCCTAAACCAGCGTCGAATAAACAAATCTTCTCACAATTGACGGGGATCCCAGCAATCCAGAGTCAAAGCATCACTCTCGTTTTCATTTACAGTCTACCGACAACATGAAAAACAAGAGGAACATTTGGAAATGCCAAGGCTGCAAAGGTATTTCAACACATTTCAAAGACAAGAAGAAATACAATAGGAATATAGGAATGAACATTTTGGTTGAAAGATGTTGAAAGGAAACGCATGGAGAAACATGGGAAAACGTGCGGTGTGCATTGCCAAATGCCTTTCAACACATTCGGAAAACATCTGCGGCGCTCCCAGGTGTGCCGTGCAGCATCGAGGTTGTCCATGGCATTGTCGGTATCTCGTGGTGCCCAAATGCATTGGTGGAGCGCTGCTTAGGATGACTGTACCACCCTTAGGTGCCTTTTGGTGCCTCGTGGTGCCTCACTACTTTGTCAAAAGGGCCTCGTTGTACTCCCACAAAGGCTCAGCTGATAGAAACTCCCGGCTTTTGACAAACGGGCAAAAACCATGCACACTTTGAGGATCTTTGATTGAGGATGATCTTGCTCACATGCACTGTGCCAGATTCAGCTCGAATGTCAAAAGATTCGAGTGATTGAATGCAAGTTGGAATCGTGTGCACATTTTTGAATGCAAGTGCGGTAGCCGCATCAATCAAGCTGCAATTGAGCCAAAAATAACAAATGCAAACTTGCCTAAAGAGTTTGATACAAAGGATACAAAGGATCGTTGCAAGTTGCTGTCCTCAACACTTGCCGAACATGTTGCTAGGCAGCCATCTTCCCAAGGCTAACCCAAAGCGTACATTGTAATGCAATGCAGTGAGTGCATCTCCTCGACCATCATTGTGGCACAACCCTGTGACATGCAGCTGGTAAAATACATCTTTGGGAGCAGCCTCTAGCGATTTGGGACCCACAGCTACACCGCAAACAAAAGAGAAGAGCAAGAAATCAATGCGATCAAATATACACTGAAATTACCCTATGTCCAGTCATCACATGTCGTCACATGTCAGCAAAAGGACAGTTATACAGATCTGCAAATGGCACACTTTCACCTGCAAACCTTGCAGTTTGCTGGGTCCCAAGTGCCAAGAAACAACAGCTCTTCAGGGTCTCGGAAGTTCTCGGAGCGGCCGCGCCTTTGCATCAAGTCTTTGCTACTGCTAATTGCTGCTACTCTGCTAAGACTTGCTGCTAAAAGAATGGGCTAACTGCTGTTACTCTGCTAATTCTATCCAATTTTATCCAAACTTAAA
Organism: Symbiodinium kawagutii; assembly: GCA_009767595.1. Taxonomy (NCBI): domain Eukaryota; class Dinophyceae; order Suessiales; family Symbiodiniaceae; genus Symbiodinium; species Symbiodinium kawagutii. The sequence continues at coordinate 21,410 of VSDK01000530.1, read as the reverse complement.
ATGGCTAATGGCTGTGATCAACTTGCGCTTGCATATCGTGCATCAGCGACGCCGTCATTTTCAAATGAGCCAGGTGATCCAGAAAGCGCCAGAGCCAACTTTGTGCTACAGCGGGTATGGCTAGCATGGCTAGTGGCTAGGAGATGCAGGTTCTGGCATAACCTCTACGCTTGGAGCAAAGCCAGCTTCGGCTGCTCGAACTGCACAATGAAGGCAACCCGCGGCAGTTAGCCTCAAAAAATCTGCTGCAAACTTCCGATTCTTTTCAGAGTGTGCTTATCACGCTCTACTGAATCTAGGTCTGGCACAAACTTGCAATCAAACAACATATCTCATATCAGTGTGCATGTGATAGCTTGTGGTCCCTTCGCACTGGAGTCTGAAACAAAGTTGATCCCCAACTTTGATGAAAATGATTGGACATGTGACAAAAGCAACTTCCTCTCTCTTATCCATTTTTCATCCATATTCATCCATTCACATACCCTATTGCTCGCGCTGTCCTGCCCAGCCTGCGGTCACTCCGCGCAGTGCTTGCTTCGAGTGCAAGTCGATGTCCACCGTTGCTGCAGATGTGACTCCAGTTTGGGCATAGCAACTCGAGGCAATGACCTTTTTCCGAGCCCCACTTAAGGCAGTAAAAGCAAGAACGACAAGAAACTGTTCAAAATTGCGAATGTCGGGTAAAGAAGCGCAAATGATTGGCTTGAATGTGTTCATTTCCGATAGATTTGCGAAATTTTGTCAACTTCAAAACTCTCACTCTGATTGTCATCTCTTGGACTTTGTATCTCTGGACTTTGTAGTTGACCGACTCACTATGACTCGCTGACTGATTTGGTTGAAGACTTTGTAAGCTATGCAGAGCCGCCAACTCTGAATTGTCTCAACAAGGATCATAAAGCACACAGAGGTGGCCGTAAAATACCTCAGCACAGTTGCAAAAATTTTGTTCTCTGTTTGTGCTCCGTGAGCACTGGACAGAATCCAACCCACTGAGAGCAAGGCCCAAAGAAAAGCATCGTGCAGCAACAATCGCTCAGTGAAATTTCGCAAAAGCTCCTCCTTGGAGTTGCGTGGCGGAAAAAACACAGCTAAAAACTTGACAACGTAGACTTGTATGGGAGGACTTGAAAACTATGCTGAATGTGATCCATACCCTTGCTCTGGTGGGCTGAGAACGTGATGTTTGAATGGACGAAGTGCAAAGTAGGGCACAGGCACCATACCAATGTGGTAGCAAAATTTGAACTTGGCTCACTTAAGAAAAATTGCAGTTGCAAAAAGTCAGTATGAAGCTTGATGAAGCCGCCAATGACACCCCATGGAAATTACCCCATGACACCCCATGGCACCCATTTCCATTCTTCATCCCCGGCACCACGAGGTCTCGCACCACACCCATCATACCGGTCGTACGAGCCAATGAGGCTGCACGTCGTCGGTTGGCGCCGGGGGTTTGGTACACGACGGGCCGCGCATTCAGCTTCTTCCTGAGTGCCAAGCTGCAACGCTGAGGTCGCTATGACATAGAACTCGAGAGAATATATGAACCAACTATAGTATCAAATACTTTAAAAAAATGAAATTCTTTAAAGAGTTAAGGTTCTCTAAACATAGCTATAAGCATCAAATCATCAAATCTATGAAACAAGCAAATCGAAACCCATAGCAACTTAGAATATAGGTTGGTTTATCCCTCATCATTCTTGGTGACAATTCCTATGATTTACTGAATCCAAATCTTGTCTGAAACACTGAGCCTTGTCCATGGCATCTGTATAAATCTATAAAATTTAAGAGAAGAATCTAGAGACAAATTTTTTAGAGACAAATTTCCGAAATATTCTCTTTCGGAAACAACCATAGAACATCAATAGAAAATCAAAAAGAAGCCAAACAAAAACTAAATAAAGTGTTTTCCTACAGGCCTTCCCTAAATCTTACATTTACGCATTCAAGGCCTTAAGTTCTCCATAGCGTCTGCAGCCTGACGCACTGGTTCTCCAGGACGTGAATCCGAGAGTGGAGTTCGCCAACGTCCTACAGAGGGAGGACACCACCTCTGTCCACGGCAACACCGCGTTTTTTAAGCACGTTCTATACGGGATCATAGTGCTTCCATAGGAATTAAAAATGACTTCGTAGGGGTTTATATAGTGATAGATAATGGTTTTGGAGGAAATTTTATACGGGATTTAGGGGGGATAGGAAGGAACATTTGACCAAGGAAATAATTGATAGTAGGGGATAATAGGGGTTATAATCAACAATCGTAGGGAAACATAAACAACATAGGCATAGGGCTACAACCATGCATAAACAACGATTATAGGGGGGTAATAGGCAACAATTCACCAACAATTGACCTTGAAAATAATGGATAATAGGGCGTCTAATCCGCAACTGCACCATAATTAATCATGGGGGGTTATCACATATTATGATATAACCAGGCATTGTAGGGTATAAATCAACTATTAGTATATATATGAGTGCGGTTCTCACAATAATGAACCCCAAACATGGCTTGTTCACTTCTACTGATATTTTGAGCAACCACCATACAGTTTCATGACATGGGTTAACCTCTTGCATCCTCCTGCTCCATTTGTCATTGCACAGCTAGAGATTTCCTGTTACACATTTGGGCGCTTAAGGGAAGCATCCCAAAGAAAGTGTCACCTTAGCGTTTTTGCACGGCCATTGAACGAACAGAACCCGACACTCCCCGCATTAAGCCACTCTAGAGACCCGCATCCAACCAGCGATATGCCTCTCCTCAACAGCATCAAAGGTCCCAGCTCCGGCAACAGGGCTGGGATCATTGGGAGCTTCTTCAGCATCCTCGCGGTGATGCAAAGAGCCGGTTTCATTCAATTGCCCACCCATCGAACCCATACTAGGGTCAACTTCGCATGCAGTCAGCCTATCCTAGGTGAGAGGGGGCATGTTTATCGACTGCGCCCTCCGCATCCCTCCGCCAGGACCTTCACGTAATTGTGGCTTGGAATTTGTGGGCAGTTTGTGATCCATTTGTGATTTGTCAAGCTGAATGACACCGCGTTAGGCGTGCGTTAGCTACATCATTTATAACAAAAAACAATTCTCTGAAAGTTGCCTTGTCTGGACAACAATGAATGTAATCTGTCCTTCTCTCGCTCTCGCTCTTCATCTGCTTGAGCTTTTTCGGATTCCGCCTTGGCATTTGCCTCAAAACACGTGGAAAGACTTGCTTTGGCGAGAGGCTTTAAAAGCCAATACCACACAATTTCACCTTGGCAACGCCCACGCCTTTTCAGTCTCCAACTCTTCAACGCCTGAGGTTGGCAGTGAAATGCGTCCAAACAGCAACTTCAAAAGCAAATCATCACAAGTCAATATCAAAAAATTGCGGGTCATCGCTGGTCACCCCCCAATATGTGGCTCCTGTCCCATTCTAGCAGGTAGGGGCCATATCAACATTCAAGGTCGGTTCAATTGCTGCAGGTATCGGCCAATGCTTGCATTTATTGATATGATGGTTTCTTAAATTGGGGGTCCCCCAACCTATCCAGTAACAATAAACCAACCATCCTTCGAGCACCACCCGGCTGCAAGTGATCGATTCGGCCGGGTTGCGCTTTTGGAGGTCGCACACCTGCCGGTCGTAACGTGCTTGCAAGCTCGACACCTGCAGCACCCAATGGATTCCTTTCTTGCTATTCTGTGGCTTCATCCAATGTCTCTAGATCAAGGTCAACTAAGTCCACAGAAATCAACACAAGTCAAGTATATATGAGAAATACAAACGACACACACACACAATCACACACTGGATTCTTGCCGTCTCTGGATCGATGGAACAGCCGTCTTGGGTCTTAGTTGGTCCCGAGGCGAATGAACATGCATTTCAAGCATAGGCACCTCTTCAATACTTCTAGATATACAAGCTTGTAGTGCATTGTTGTGCATTGTGTGTGTGGTGGTTTTTGTGCCCTCGCTGCATTTCTGATTCTTCGCCCTCTTTCGAGCCTTCAGTTTGCAATTTTCATGCTTCCTAACTTGGAGTGCGAACTGATTCTTCAAATTCAAGCGGTCCATTTGTGTGCCTAGTGATGCATGGCATAGCAATGCATAGCATATGTTGGTAGTTCAACATTTGGCTCTCGTCCTAGGGGGACAGCATGGGACGGCTGCTGGTCACTTGGCCTCGCTCATGTGGCATGCTTCCAGCTTGCAAAGCTCCTTCCGAGCAATTTCTGCCTGCCCAGCAGCAGGACACGATGCAGCGGGAGATCCAGCTGTGAACCAACTTGGAAGGTGGCACGGGGGGCCTCGATGTAGGAAGAATGAAATCTCATACTGTGAGATAATCCGCAGGTAGATCAGAAGCCAATCACGAGCTATTCATGGCACAAATTCACCAGGTATAAATAGTGATGGTTTGGGCTGGTTAATCACTCTGGATCTCCAGCCTGGCTGCCAAGGTTTTCCAGAGTTTGGGACCACGTCACCGAAACATGTCATCAAAAAAAATGGACGCTCAAGGCTCGTGAATGAACGGACCGCCAAGCTGGTAGGCTATGGCATCCGCTTATCATATTCAATTCCGTTGAAGCAAAAAGCATAATATGAACAGTCTGAAGAACGGGAACTGGGCGTTTCTTCAGCAGCTTCAATATGTTCCACAGGATCTATTTGCCAAGTACTGCATGAGTAACTTCATCATAGCTCACCAATACCACACCATACTACCACGGACCATACTTCTCATCACTGAAGACTCTTGTCCCGACCCTGATCCAACATCATCCATTATCTCTGAACAAAAATGGGCTCATCATAGCTCATCCCCTACTCATCTCCAGGCAGCTGCAGGAAACCAGGCAATGATAGCAACAGGATGGTGACGACATGATGACACCACTCCCTAGCTGCAGACTGTTTTCGTCCAGGTTGGACAGCAAGTCTTTCAGCTCCTTTGGCAGCTCTGCCACTGCGGAGAAGTTCCGCCCAGCAAAATCTGGCAGCGAAATCCGATGGCAGTGCAGGAAGAGACGACAACCAAGAGAATCCCCAGATCCGTAGGTGGCATCACCTACTATGGGTCTTCCAATTTCAGCCAAATGTACCCGAATTTGGTGAGTTCTGCCAGTGATGGGATGCGCCCGAAGCAACATGAGCTCTTTCTCCGCTTGCTCTGATCGAAATCTTCTCAGTACTTCATATTCAGTATGGGCGGCTCGACCATCCCTTGAAGCCACGGCCAGAATGCCCCCATCTGCAAGCTGCCTTGTCATGAGGGGAAGAGAAATGAAATCCCTGGTGCCCACCGGGCCCAGGCTTGCCCCCTCAGACAGGCACAAGTAGTCTTTGCTGACCAAGCGGCCAGCAAAACAAGACTGGTACCAAGCTGCTGCCAGAGATTCCGCGCTGTCCAAAACGATTGGTAGCACTCCAGAGGTTGGGAGATCCAAACGCGACACCAACGAGCAGGAGTACCCTACTGGCATTACTTGCTTTGCAGCACGTTGGAAGTCTTGAAAAAGTGTCTCTGTACGAATTCCTGATGGCTTTTCAATAGCAGCAAGGTAGCACCCAGTCTTGAGAATTTTAGGCTCAAGGATACCTGCGAGCAAAGGCACACTCTGTTTACGAGCAATCTCTTCGATGGACGACGGCAACTGCCGATCCCGAAAACCCACCAGCAAAGCATAGGTGGCTTCTCTGCCTTTGATTCTTGTCAGCGACTCAGCGAGTGAACCTACATGGCCACCTGGTGTCATTGACTTCTGCAACATGTCATCCAAAAATGCCAGCGACATTTGCCACATATCAGCTTTGCAGCAAGCATTGATCACAGCTCCGTAAGTCTTGATCCCTTGCTGCAAGTTCAACAGGGGCAAATGGCTGAACAACCCAACAGCCTTTTGCCAGAGTCCTTGGCATGCGCTAATTGCTGAGGTAAAGCACTGTGGTGTGAGGAATCGGTTTTTGATAGCCTCTTCAAGCAACAGGCTCGCAATTTGCCACTGACCTCCCATATCACAGGCTGATATTGCTGCGGCAAAGCTGACTTTGTCAATCTGTGCGTTAGGAACTTGCCCAAAAACCTCCATAGCACGCTGCCACTGTGAGTTCCGACCGCAAATGGTAATAGCTGTGTTAAAGGACGCGCTATCTGCCGGGACCCGGTGCTGCTCCATGGCTTCAAGCAACGACAGGGACACTTTCCAGGCTCCAGCTTCACCAGAACCAAAACTCGCTGTGTTGAAAGTTTCTGCCGTGCAAACTCTGCACCGAATCGATGCCTCCAAAATGTGAAGGGCTCTTTGCCACTGGTTCCCATTACCACATGCCTTGATGATTGTGTTGTAGGTGACTTCGCCTGCAACAACTGCCTTCTCAGAGAGTCTCTGAAACAAAGCCAATGCCCCCGTCCAAAGCGCTATGCTGGCGGATGCCTTGATTGCAACAGTGTAGCAAAAGATCTCAGCTTGCACTGAGAATGTCTGCATCGAACCAAGGAGGAAAAAGGCACTTTCCCATTCACTGGCCTTTTCGCAAGCGCTGATCGCTGCACTGAAGCTTCGAGAATTGCATGCCATGCTGTTGGAAGACATGTCGTATATGAGTGCAACTGCCGCTTGCCACTGACCAGCAAACTTGCAGGCATTAATGGCGGAATTGTATACCACCTCATCCACTGCATCTGGTGACAGCTCCAGGACAGAGTATAACAAACCAATCGCCAACTGCCAACCACTGCCAGGGTGCCCTCCACACGCGCTCATAGCAATGCTGACATGGACACCACTAAGCTGCACTCGCTGACAGCAGAGAAGATCTACCAGCATCACTGCCAAGTGGCCAAGTTTCGCGTTTGCCACAGCTTGAAAAACTGGCAGTGAAGTCCTCCAATTTGCCTTCCACTTTGGTATGTCATCCTTCAAAATCTCATGCAATTGTGATGGTTCAGCTTGAGACAGCTTGAGCGCAAGCTGCGCAAGCCCTCTGCTTCCCTCATGCTGAGCCCTTGACATCAATTCCAAACGGTGGGCATTTCGCACGCCCAAGATTCCAAAGCTTAGCGGCTGCAGTTTCTGGTCTGATGTACTTCTATGACAGGTATATTCTGCTATCCAACTGTTCCTGTCTCAAAATGTCATACTGTAGCGAAACTAGTGACATCTTGATGACCACTTGAGGACTTGTTAAACATCTCCATCTTTATGAATTCAAATAAATCTATATGATTAGATATTACTAGATAGATATTCAGTTCATATATGGCTACGGCTATGCTGCCGCTGACCTATGCAGCTGTTGCTGGTCATCGTAGCGCCTGCTTCTCTGCAGTCATCTCGCGGGACACCGCCTCTCGAACCAAAGCTTCCTGAGCGCCGGGACTCCGTTGCTGCGACCCCAGCAGCCACCAGTGCCACCCTACAGTGCCCCACCGGGCCCCACGACATGGCGAGGCCAATGATTTCGCCATGGAACGACATCGCTCTTTTCTTTCCCGGCGGATGCCAGTTTCTGCTCCAGCTCCTCGATCTTGTCCTGCGTTGCCAGGTCTATACCAAGATAGTCTTGATCTCTATCTTGTAGTTTTGATCTTGTTGTTTTCATGTCTTTTCTTTACATCTATATCTTGGTGAAGCAGACATGGCTGATAGTGAAAGAAGGTGTGCTACTTACAGCATTTCCAGAACAATGATACATATAACTCATATAACCATATAACATAGAATAGAGCAGGGAATCCTTTCATATAAACAGATCTATCGGTTGCAGGACATACAAAGTTTGTTTTGTATAACATTACGTAGAATTCCCTAAATCTGTTATAGGCTCCCCAACTGGTACAGCACATGCTGGTATAAACAAGCAGGCAAATAGATAGATTTTTTACCCTGGCATCTCAGAGGATCGGCCCTACTACTGCTTGGATAAAAAATAATTCAATAGACTCAATGACAGCATTCACATTGACCATTATGAATTACTCACCATTGTGACGTAATCCGATGGTTCGTCTTGATGAGCCAACAATGACAAACTTACTGAGGACTCATTGATCAATCAAAAAATATTAGTTCTCTCTCTCGCTTTCCCTCTCCAGCGCCATCACTCCAAAAATATTACTAAGTATGACTAGTTTTTTACATACACATGGAGCATCGCTAACCACTTATGACTTCTCAACCACTCTTCACCATGAATTCACGCGTGACCAATGCCACAAGCTGTCCTGGCCATGGCGAACCTCTGCTTCCACAGCACGCAAGCCTCATGCCCAGGGCCACCAATTTGGCAGTGCTTCAAAGGGCGCAAGGTGCGCTATGAAGTGATCCAATATAAAACTATTTCAAGTACCAGTAGTTGGTTATAATTGGAATAGTATATAACTTAATTAGTTTGCACAATAGCACGCCATGATACTGAATTGCGGCTCATAATGAAGCAATCGATGCGTCACCAAAGGCTAAGTTGAAAGCTATTGCATACTTACGGCATTGTAGATGAAAGATTCGGAAAATATTGTACAAGTAGCAAGGCTTCGTGCACAATCTCCAGCATTTTGGGTCTTCACGAAATGAGAAAAGTCTGAAGCCAAGCTTCTGCTAAAGTGCTCTGACTTCAAATTGTGAATCGTATCCCTCAGTCTTTCGACCTGGTGGCCAGTCTCAGGCAGCAGATTCCAGCTTCAGGGACAGGCTGATCAAAATACATAGTCAAAACATAGCTGGAAGTCAAGTTCAAGGAGGAGGGGGGGCTTCATTCAAGTGCCCCAAGGGCCCCGGGGCAAATCATTTGCTTCCCGATATGGTGGGACCAAGGGATGATGCACGGTGGGTCCAAGTCCTGAGCCCACGCCTCTTCAACCAGGACTTTTTCTCGGCCCTCCATGGCTTCCCTCGCTCTGTCCTACGACGTGGCTGGGAAAACTCAGTGTTGACAATCTCGAGCATGGCTACCCGTGTGTATAGAAATAAGGCTTGCAAGGCAATGAAGCTATAATCAGTAGTAGTAATAATCAATGAGCAATGAATTGGTAGTCATACGTATATAGAGCACGAGAGTATGGAAAACATCATAATCGACCACAATCTGCCACATATTGCAAAAATGTGAGGGCATGCCAATGGCAACCACAGTAGTACAGCAGTTACGGCGACCTCATTCTGCGCGGACTCTTTGCGAAGATCTTCGCACTGCGTGGACATTTTGTCCAGCTGTGCCTCTGCAGTCAAAGGGCATAGAAGCAACCCACGACTTGTCCCTACATAGGGGACTTTTTGAATTTTGAGCATGTCATTGTGACTGAAACTTTGACCCGGATCCAAAGCCATATTGGCAACGGATCTGGATGATGCCTTGCGGCATTTTCTCTTCAAGAAGCACGCTGGTCACGTCAATATGCTAGCCGCAAGGTTCACGGAGATGGAATGAAGGCTCAAAGGGTATGTCGATGCGCTGCTCTCCCTCTCTGTACAGCTTTCTGCTCAATGATTATTTACAATATTCAATCATGTTGAAATACTGCAAGATCTTAAAGTGTGGCTGCCAAGGGTAGCAAGAAGAAAACAATTTCACCTGAAAGTGAAACAAGTAAGGCATAGTCACAATTGTAAGAAGGAACGGTAAGGCCCTCATCTGCGCACACCAAAAAAACTCATCTGCGCACACCAAAAAACACTCATCTGCGCACACCAAAACACACTCATCCGCGCACACCAAAAAGCACAGGTCCTTATCCATTCACCATTTAGGGTTAACATTGGGGACAGGGGACATGGGGACATGGGGCTTAGGGGGGGGCATGGGGACATGGGGTTTAGGGGGGGATGGGGGCATGGGGACATGGGGTCTTTCTATGGAGAAGCAGCAAAGACTGCTCCGCTCATGTCCTTATCCATTCACCATTTAGGGCTAACATCGGGGACAGGGGACGTGCGGACATGGGGCTTAGGGGGGGCATGGGGACATGGGGTTTAGGGGGGATGTTCCGTTGACATTGCGGGAAACACACGCAGGACGACTACATGCACTCAAAGTACCACGCCTGCCACACAAAGTCACACTTGCAAGACGTCTGACAATCAGCTGATGTTCCGTTTACATTGCTGAAAGCATGTGGAAGACAAGCGCATGTATCTAAAGTTCCACGCCTGCTACGCAAAGTCACGCTTGCAGGACATCGGACAAGCAGGTGATGTTTCATTTACAGTGCCGAAAGCACATGCAGGACGACTACATGCACTCAAAGTACCGCGCCTGCCACAACCAAAGGCCGCGTGCACAGACGAGGGGATTTCCGCGTGCACAGACGAGTGGTTTTCCGCGTGCACAGACGAGCCCCTTTCCAGAAGGACCAATAGAACATAGTACTCACTTTACCATCATATCTGTTACCTAAACAAGTACAGTAACAAAACTCCCAAACCACAGGTGCACCTGAAGCTGACGGCATCGTCCCCGGGCAACCTGCATTCACAGGAAAGAACGAGCTGACTGTAGATCCCTCGGGTTTTGAACAGCTGGCTTGGACTGTAGATTCAATGTGATGGACTTGTTGAGACCCACCTGCACATAACTGATCATTTACAACTTTGGGATCTGACAGTGCGTCCATTCTGATCTCAGTCACTATCTGTGATGGTATGCCGTCGTGTAAAAAGTTTGCAGTACCGTGGGCCACGGAGGGACGGAGGGCCAAGAATTCGTCACAGGTCTGGTGGCGCCTCAGCCTCTTTTCGAGCTGCTGCCAGTTGTTCGTTGACCCGTTGCAATCTTTGCTCGGACACGGCTTCGGTAACACTGCCTGCCTTGCACAACTGAGCTCAGAGAGAGATTCAAGGTTTTAAACATCGATGCTGAGCATCAACTACAAAGGAACATTGGCCCAGAATATTTGTCGTTTTCGCAAATTTCGCAAAGAAGAGACTTGTAATGTGCGATTTGTTGCATCTTGTGTCCGTTCAATGCTCCCATGGTGACCCTATGCTCATCCAATCTGGCAGGACCCACAAGCTTGGCTTTTGTTTCATGCATGGCCATCACCTCTCCGTGATTGCAGGCCTTCTCAGCCTGGAATTGCCGAAGTCCTTGGCATTCCGCTTTGCAGTCCTCAAGCTCTCCTTAGTCAGAAGTCCAAAGCTGTCTGAAGTTTCTTCCAAACAATCATAAGTCTCTAAGTCTAAAGATGTCTAAACTCGAAGTCTTCCTTTTTTGATCTTTCCTTCAAAAGTTCAAGCTTAACATAGGGCCTACACGAAACCTTCCGCTGGGCTTCAGCGACCACAAGCGTTACCAGCTGTATGTGGGTTTGTCATGCACTTTGTGGGCCCTGCATTTGATGTCTGCGCAAGGCGAACATGGGCGAACAACAAAAAAGGGAATTCAGCACCTCGAACATACACAGCTCCATTCTGGCACCAAGTCTCTCTGAAGCGAGCGCACCTCATCACGAGCAGCATAGAGTTCTGCACGCAGCCTTGCCTTGTCACCAAATTCTGCGAGCCCAAGCGCAATTTGGGTGATGATTGCGATGGATGTGATGTGAAACACATGTAAGAAACAAAGAATGCCAAACATATCCAATGCTTTGCGTTTGCGTTTTATTTTGCTGGAACCTTGTGCTGGCACCATTGGCAATCCAATCTTTTCACTTCCAAACAGGTCCATGAACCACGAGCTCTTGCTGCTGATTTTCTCAAGCCACCTCCCCCATCAGTGATTCCGGTAGCTCTGGAACAGGGACAGCTGAGGTGTCCTCTACTTCGAGCTGTGTGCGTTCTGAACCAACTGCTGTTGATAGCAGCAGTTCGAACGAAAGGCATTCTATGGCGTTTGTTGAGGAACTGTCAAAATAATCAAAATATGAGCAGGCAACTTGGAACACATCCGGGAATTTGTAATTCTCATATCACCCCAACATGAAAGAACATAAGTGAAGGACATCAAAGGTGTTTCGACATTGTTGCACTCTACTGCAATTTCAACTGCTATGTGAACTATGCTGAATGATTCGCAAACATGGCAGCGGGATGCCCATCTGTTACTTGCAAATGTAAATCTTCCGGATGATCTTCCATTTCAAGTCCTCCTGCATGTCAGCTGGCGTATCGTCTTTCCAGCTCTCGTCGTTGAAGGCGCCTGATTCCTTGAGGAATTTTCGATGCAACCAGTTTACTGATGGCCAACCATTTCATTACGACATGGCAACTCTGGTGAGAGACATCATGATCTCCATCTCCTAGCCTTCCTAAAAAATCAACCATCCAAGCATGTGAACGTCCTGGGTCAGGATCTGTCGAAAATCCACAAACATCATCAACCTGTAAAAAAACATAAAAACAGTCCATATCACATTAAACCGTAGATAATTGACTAACCTGCAGCTGGATCAGTATTCTCCGAAGATTCAGAAATTTGGAATCATTCAAACCACTTGTGTTTCCAAGGCTCTGCAGCATCAGACTCTTTTGGAAGTGGCACTGCAGTTGTTGCATTTGGAGCGCCGGCTTTTGGCGCGTCCGAGTAAAACCTTGGCTGCTTACAATTTGCGGAAGAAACATGACGAAACATGGATTTTGGAAGGGACCACAGAAGGACCTCAACGGAATTCTCTGGCCTTCGTCTTAGGAGTTTCAAGGCAAAACATCAAAAAAGAAAGAAGCAGGAACAGTCTGCTGGCCAGTCTGAAAGGATCTGTGAGTGCACATGACTCACAGCATTTCGAACCACCATTTCCTCCTCCTGGTTGAGAAGAACTCTTGAGAAACAGTTTGAACCCAATCACAAACCAAACATGACCAAATATGACCAAATAATGCATTAAAATCATTAAGTATCCTCAAGTAATCAATCAGTTTCAAATAGTTTCAACATGTTTCAACCACCTTGGTGTAGATCTGCTGCGGGTAGCATCAACGTTCCTGGCCGGATCATCTCGTCAAGCCTCGGTGCCGGGTGGCATCCTGGCACCTTGGCCAGGCTCATGATCTCTCATATTGGTCAAGGATCATAACCTGATCTAAGCAAAGGCATGGTGGATCATGGTCGTGATTGTGGGAGCTATGCCTTGTGATGGCCATTGAACCGTCGCCATCGCAGATGTGGAGTTGGCTGGGCCAGACACAGTGATGGAGGCATCTCTGGCTGAGTTTCCGGCCATCTTTTGACGGATTCATCTTTGGGGTTCTCCGGAATGACATAGCCTAGCAAAAGGGCCACCCAACCGCAAGGAGCCCCGGTTTGGAGCCATGATCCCTGACTAGTCCATCTCAGAAACGGATAGAAACAGGGCAGGGATCTCCAGCCATCCAAAGTCACAACAGCCATGGGGAAGCGAGCATGGAATGATATGGAATGCCGTTCCGGTTGAAATAGATTTGCAGTTGGCCATTTGTGGCCGATTAGCATTTTGACATCTTCCCGCGCGCCTGCAATAGAAACAAGCTTGTCTCCTGACACTCTCAATGCCCATAGGGGCTTCCAGAAAGTGCAACTCAACAATGTCATCACAGGACGAACACTAACGGCACCCTGCTCTTCCATTGGCTCAGTTCATATCCATTGTCAAATCCGTTCTTTATAACCATTTGGCTCAATCAGAAAGTTGCAAACCAGTGACAGAAAAAGGCGACTGCAGCTGTGACGAGTCCTGGCTGTACTCCAAGCTGCTCTGCTTGGCCATCAGGGTCAACAACAGCAACGTACACACCTTCACGTTGTCGCAAAGACTGTAGAAAGGGATTACTCATGAGTCTTATGTGAAAGCAAGTGGAGTGACACAACCGTACGAAGGGATTGAAAAGTTCATTTGTCGAAAGTCCTGCCAACAACAACAGCTGAACCTAGCATCCTTCCACCCCGGGAGCAGGGGAAAACATTCTGAAAGTTTTTCTGACTTCACATGCATTTCCAGATTGAAGCCAGGCTCTGGCTTGCCATTGATGGTTTTCTCATGATTTCTCAATTTTTATCATGTTGTCTGGCTATTAGTCATCATCTATGGTGAGGGCCTGCGATTGTTATGGATTATACCGAATCACGAAGGCGAGTGGCTGCCAAAAACAATAACACGAGGCAACGAAGCACTACAAAACATACAACATCGAGCTTGGCAAAACGCGCTGTCAAGCCCGCTTCATACATGCTTCCTCGACTTGCAGAACATCCGATTGGCATCCTTTGAGAACGGGCAACTGACTGGGGAAGGTAGGGTCAAGTAGGGGAGATGGGCTCAGGGGATCTCAGGGATTGGGAAACAGAACTTCCGCCAAGCTTCCATCCAGTTCAAAGCCTAAAGGACCGTCTCCTCAGCATGTGCATGGTTGCAAAGGCACATGCTTTGTCTGGCGCAGATGGAACACAATGAGACACAAAACGCGTTGGTTTGATATTCCTTGTGAATTCTATTGCGCAATTTGCAGATTCAGATTTGCTTGATGAGAGGCTTACCGCATTTGCTCCCTGACATAAATCCAAGATACACAAATTACAACTACACCTCGTGAGCAACGATGAAACAAACCTTGAAACTTTAGCCGAGTCGCCGAAGAAGAACTCGCGCTTGCCATCTTTTCCAGCATCATCCGCTAGCAGAATTGCTTGCTTCTGGATGTCTTCTCCTCAATTTCAGTAAATTCCAGGAGCCAAAGCAAGCCCCAACAAGAAAAGAAAACAAACAACACAATTTCAATATTCACCATAGATTATCAATGATTGAAACTTGAAACTGCTTTTCGGTGGCACTTTCTGGCCCTCGCTGTTTCAAAAGACAGAACTCGTTTCACGAAGAAAATTTGTCTGTCAAAGCTCCAATCTTCGCAGCTTGTTCTCGCGCGGCTTTGAGCCAGGAGTCCATGGCCGCGTGGGATGGGAGGGAACCTACCAGGACCTACCAGGTTCAAGCAGCATCCATTCATATCCAGCCGTTCAGTTTGTTGGACTGAGTGTCCAAGGGAACTTGAGTTTTAATGAGTTATCATCATTTGGAAGTTTCTCGTGACGTGTTTTCATTTGCTTTCCATGTTTTTGGCCGTGAAAGTGGGAAGTGCCAGTAACTCATAATGATTGCAGTGTGTGTTGTGCGATCCTCTGAGAGCTTGCTGTCTAGCAGCTTAGCATCTACTCTTTGCTGGTGACCAAGCCGCACAAATTTTGTCAAAGAAGTCATAGCAATCCAAAGATTGAGCATTGGCTTCAACAAACTGCGACAAACTGTTCCAAGAGATGTTTGGGCTTGAGCCAGGTGCTGTTCTTTTTCCGTTTCAAGAAACTGGGACATCATAACGTTATATCACGATGTCTTGATGCTTATTGCGTTGTCTTGCTTTCTACTTGCAGAGGTGCATCACCCCCTCTCCACTAGTGAAGTGTCAAGCTCCCAAAGCCCCAATGAGCCTTCTTCAGAAAACCACTCACTGACGACCAGTCATAGATTGCTCCGAGCCGCCTTCAGGTGCAATCCACACATTTGTGGTGGCTCCAAAAAATGTAATTTGCTTACAGTAACTACTTCATTTCAAATGGTTCTTGGTCTCTTGCGCTGCCAATTGCTTGCGAACACGTTATTGCTTTGTGATTTGCCCGTGGCGCTAGACTCAGGCAGGCGTGTCCTCGTGATATGTCGTGATATGGGAAAACATGGAAAAGGATGAAAAATTATGAACGAAAAATATCCAGATGATTGCAGATGATTAAATATGATTACATATATTGCTGTGTCGCGCCCCTTGTGCAAACAAGTTACCACATGTCACCACGTTGACAAATCTAACAACTTATTGTTGCCATCTCTCAGCACCCATCGGGGGTGCGGCCACCTCGGCAGCGTTGCGGCGTGGCCATGTCTCTGAATCGGCCGTGGGAGTTGAACCCCTTGGGGTGGGATGTCTTGGGTGTGGCCATGGACCAATTGGCGGAAGCCGATGATCCAAAAGGACCCACGGTTGTTGCGATCAGCTTGCAGCAGCGCACTCTAGTTCGATGTTGCACTGCGTTGAGGTCCATTTGAAGTTTGCATCTGGAGCTGCCAAGCACGCGTGCGCTTGGTCATCTGGATGAACTGTTCCTCGCCCCGACAAGTGCGAGCGCGCACTCTTTGGAAATGTACGCAATCTGGCGATCGAGTATCCAGCCAAACGCTCCTTCATCCTCCTTGAGAAGCGGTTGTTATTGAACCAATGGAACTCGTACAGCCAAGTGAAGTTGCTGCTGCACACATCTCCATCCACCTCCATCCATCATCCTCCATCCACCTCCATCCATATCCGTCCACCTCCATCGGATTGGCCTGAGATGATCCACAAAGTATCACAGGCGCACAAGCCCTCATTCATCTCTTGCTGTAGTGTAACGTGTCGTAATTATGCGACATGTTGTGGCTTGAAGACGTAAAGATCCAAGAAACGATAAGACATAAGAACTCCTTGCATGTGCCCACATGTCCTCGTATAGCTTCCTGCATCAATCAGTTGCGACAGGTTGACTTGTTGTGAAGCTACCAAAAGCCGCTTAGAGCCCAGAAAACAGACGCAAATTGCAAATGACGTTGCAGCACCTGTTCCTAGCAAGGAAGCACACAAACACAGTGGAGCTGCATGCCACACATTGAAAAAGCAACTTTGGCCGCCATCCAAACTTTCTTTTGTGCGATGCTGTCACGCTTTGGTCAGCAACACTTTGGCACACTTTGGCATACTTTGGCCACCAATGAGCTCTCAAAGAAACGAAGCCATGCAACACAGCTTGCCAGCTGCCAGGCAGCCTGGTCCATTATCTTGGGGTACAACACGCCGCCGAGGCTTGTAGCACCTCCGCTACAAGTTGATGGCGGATCGCCTCGCAGTTGCCTCCATAGCGAGGATATCCCCACCTGGGAACTGCTCACAATGTTGAGGGGTGAATCCTGTGAAGCCAACAGTTGGAAGACGTTGGAATGGTTCACAAGAATCAGGAGCTTAATGAGCTGATCTAGTGATTCAACATTATCATTTGAATAGTTCGTAGTTCGTATCCTGAAGGCCTGTTGATGCCTGTTGCATCCTGTTCTTCCCTCAGAACTATTCCCACGACCGACTTCGCCGAAGGACGTGACCAGTTTGCCGTCGCGCTTCACCGCCGCAAAGGCGCACTCCGCAGGGTAAATTCGCACGACGCCTGGCAGGATCTGCCCAGGAAAGCTGAGGAAAGCGAAGTCAGTTGAGCCAGTTGGGTTCATGCCAAGGGCTGGAAAACTGGTTGAACAAAAAGTTGATGGAAACAAATGTGAGGTTTATGTCAGGTTTATGGTGGAAACATGAAGTCAGTTGAGCCAGTTAAACCTATAATATATATAATTATATATATATATTTATTTATTTGTTTGTTTATGTATGAATATATGGTTAACCTCATGTTTCCATGTTGCCCATTAAACTGCTGGCTTGCGACAGTTAACCTAAGATGTCTGAGAAAAAAGCCCCAGCAAACTAGCAATGTTGAAGCTTCAAAACGTTTTGCAGTGAATAAAAAAGAATAAAAAAGTGGATTTGCCACTCGCAAGTCCAAGCGTGGAATCACAAATGAAACCATCAGCGGCCTGATGCAAGCTCATCTTGAACACAACTGCTGTTTCCACCATACACTGCACTGCCCCAAGTCACAACCTCGCACAGGGCTGGGCAATGCCGGGCAGCTTGAAAATATCATCTGGGAAGCTCTGCAATTCCGTTCTGTTCTCCGAACCCCGAACCAAGAATAAGCCTAGGCCCTAGGCCTATGGCGCCATCCTATACTGCCAAACCGTCAACACAGCTCCTCAAAATCTAAGGTTTGGGCTGAACCATCCTTCCGAACAGCTGCAAATGCCGCATGGCTGGCATAAATGTCCTGCTGTTCATGACACCAAGGCGTTGATAGTCAATCACTCGAGATTCAAATTTTATGACGCGCTGAAGCAACATGATGAAATTTGACGCTAGCGTGCCTGAACTTCATGGAGTTTATCTTTCACGCCATTACCTCGGAGAAGAAGCAATTCACAGTGATCACTTGGAATATCTTGAAACCAACACCTGGATGCCCGAAATCCCTGATTCCCCTGATTCCCCTGATTTGCCTGAATCCCTGGATCCCCTGGATCCCCTCAGCTTATGGGTTGTGAATCTGTTGGTCACCAAGGGGTTCAATGAACACAGGAAGCATCTCCGATGCAGGGCAAGGATCTGCAGCCGCCCGCGTTGGGGTCGCCCCACGTTACAACCTCGAAGCTGCCACAGCTTCAAAGTGCAAGGAACTTGGAACAAGGTGGTCACAGGACTGATAGCATCAAGTTTGTAGCTGGTAACAGCTTGTAACATGATCTAACAACTATAAACCCAATAACTCCCATTCACTCATCGTAGCAAAAGATAGCTATGTAATTCAAGCCTAACGAAAGCAAGAATGGAGTGGGAATCACAAAACTCCACCGCAACAAAAGATCCAAGAATTGCTGTCAGCGCGCAGTTTTACCACCCAAAGTGTGCTGAGATGTGCTGAGATCCTTGCAGATCCGTCTCTTTTCACAGCTGCAAAAGCTGCGCTGGTTGCGAAAACTCGGGACACTGAATCCTGAAGCTGATCTTGAACGTAGGAACCTCAAATGAACAATGAATGACCCGCGGCTCAGCAGCATAATTTATCTGAAGGACCTGATTTTTGAATGAATGAAGCGCAGCTCAACAGCGCAATTAATCTAAAATAGACTTCTGAAAAATCCAACAGCTTGAGAATGCATCATGCAAAATCTCATTGTAAAGCACCCTCCGTGTCTGCCTCCCCAGCACCACCATTACTTCACCAGCCGCTCTAATAAATCCATCTGCCGCCATCATGCGGTCCAACATCTCTAAAGGCCAAGAAACAATCGCCACCTGCAAGTTCATTCCCCCACGACCTGAGGAACACCATGCTGAAATCAAGTGGCAAAGGACTCCACATGAATAGCAGCAGCAGCCTAGAACACAGAATACCTTCATGACCACTGCAGCTGACCCTCCTGTCTCAAGAATTCTGAGATTTCATCTCTTACCATTTTCGCAGAGATCCATCGCATGCGCTACGATGGTGCTACGTGAAGAGCCAACTTTGTGCTCTTCCGCGGTCACAAAGGTACGCGTAGTGGCACTGCCTCTGCGTGGGGCGCGGCCCAACTTCGGCTGTTACATGGCCATAGGGAGACCATTGTCGGTCAGCCTTAGCCCAACACAACAAGTTGGCAGACCGTATACAGCTCAAAGCAATCCAAACAAAAGTGGACTTCACTTCCAGTCCCTACATGGCACAAACATTTAACAACAGCTGCGTGAGAGCATCTGATCTATGTGTGCACAGAAGAAATAACCGGACATGACATCATCACACATTCAGCGAAAGAAGTTGCAAACATCCACAGCCACAAATGTTGTTGCAAAGAATGCAAGCTGAAGCCTTCCTCATGGTATCCCGTTACCCAGCCTGGGGTCACTCCACGAAGTGCTTGCTTTGAGTGCAAGTCAACATCCACTGTGGCAGAGGTGACTCCAGTTTGGGCATAGCAACTTGCCGCAATCACCTCAAGGCATGCCCAAAGGCCGTTCACTAACAAATGGTGACCTGACCAAAACTTCGCTGAAATCCGAAAGCTGGCCGCTTTCACAAAACGACTCTTCTCAAGGCCAAGATTCGTAGAGTACGCAAACGTGGCCATAGAACACCTATCAAAACAAGCGGATGCTTGGAGTGCAGCTCACAGGTGTCAACGCTAGTGCCGCACGCTGCAGTGCCATGCTGGAGTCGTGCAACCGTCCATGGTGCTTCACTTCCAAACTGCTCTAAGAGAGCGGCCCAAAGAAATGCGTCACGCTTCAGGAGGTTTTCAGTGAAATTCCGCAGGAGCTGCTCCTGACACCGACGACACACCCACCGTATCCCACCGTGGGATCGAACAGCACCGGGTTTTGCCAAGGCACCACGATGTCTCGTAACACGCCCACCAGGGTGGGGGAGGGAGCCAAGGAAGCAGCCCGCCGCCGGCTGGAACCAGGGGATTGGTAGACGATGGGCCGAGCGTTCAGCTTCTTCCTCAGCCCGAGGAAGAATTTGTGTGTGTGTGTGTATGTGTGTATGTGTGTGTGTGTGTGTGTGTGGGTGGGTGGGTGGGTGG
>VSDK01000520.1:181582-193043 GCA_009767595.1 Symbiodinium kawagutii | reverse complement strand
TTCAAAGCAGGCGTTTTCCGAGGACAGATGGAAGGGCCTCCGCAGAAAGTGAAGATGCAAGTGGCAGAAGGTTTCCAGAGGCATTCCTCAGATATTTTTTTGCGCCCGCAGCGCGGCAGGCGCAGTGAGTTGGAACCAAGCATAGGGCGGAAAAAAATTGGAATACAAGAAAGGCAAAAAAAATGGGTTGAGGATTGGCCTCACAAAAACCAAACTGAACCCAAAAAGCGCACAAAGAAATATGTAACGATGTTAAGTTTACAATCAAAGTAGCAAAACACAAACCTAACAGAAACTAGCCTCTTAGAAATGAAACTCCGCACTATCTTCACTATGTGACAAGGTTCAACAAGACAATAGAGAAGAGTCTTTCCACGTGACCAGGATCGGCGGAGCCAACCACAATTGCAAAACGTTTCTGAACCCCAGAAGTGCTTTTCAACTGCATTGGCAAAATCTTTACAACTCCGAGTGGGTCTTTTGGACACATTAGGTTGATCACTCAATGTCGCTTTACCTAGCTCGTCAGCTGGTTGCACTTTTGTTTGTTCTGGCAGGAATTTCTCGCTTTTGATCTTGGCTTCTTCACGTTCTTCTCGTGATCGCACGCTGAGTCGCCTGCTCTTTGCACAGCCGTACTTGCACTCGCTCAGCATTGCCAAGAACGCCGTTAACGCCAAAATCGAAATTGAGTTGCCAAGATCTCGCCCTTCATCATCTGGTCAGGTTGCTTCCTCGACCCCACTTCATCAATCACCGCGTCCATTTCCTCAGTGCCAAGCAGAATCTATTTTGGGGCAAGCTCATGCCGCTAACTTTGAAGCAGCCTCAGCGGAGGCACTGCGGTGACTTCTTTGCCATCTCTCCGTGCCCAGACGAAACCACTATCAATGACGTTTTTCCCATGTCCGTCTGACACTCAAAGGGTTCGGTGCCCTCCTCACCCCCTGACTCATTAGCTGCTTATTATCGCGGGGAAGCAAGAGCTGATGAAGGGATCAGTGTCGTCACTTTCAGCACTCAGGAATGGATTCAGCGAATCAGCGTGTCACAACAATGGTCCACAAGTTCAGTTGCAAGCCCTCACCAAGTCAACCTTGCTGGTTTACGAGATCTCGTTCAGATGGCAACAAGTGCATCATACACCTGCTGCAGGCTCTGGCCCGGCCACTCGTCCTCGCAGCCGCACATCTGCTGAGCAGCAGTCCCAATCGTCACAATCGTCTCATAGAACCTCAGGGAGGCGGCGAGATACACGGCCCTTTCCTCACCAGTAATGAGGCCATAGATTCCAACTGGGCGTGCTTTCTCTTGAGTAGTCTAGTCCCGCACCCTCTTTCCGTTTTTTGCCCTTTCCTTCCTTCCCCCCCCTCGTTGTCTTCTTTTGTCGCTTCCTGCTTTCCCTTCTGCCCCTCCAAGAACTTCCCCTCCCCCGTCTCTTCCTTCTCTTTCGCCCTTTCGCCCCTTTTCTCCTGCTTCCTCCGTTCAAAGGCCTCCGGCCGGTGAGCGTTTGGTTGCATTGTCTGCCTCCTTCCTTCTCCGCAGCTTTTCCGCAGCTGTTTACGTAGCCCGAAGGGCTACGGGCGCACATGTCGTTGCGGTGGTCGTCAGTAAACATGCTTCGGACCTTTTCTGGCCAGCAGCAGTCGGCAGTTCAGACACTCGCAATTCAGCTCACTGTGAGGCCAGGTGCATCTCAGATTTCGGAGTGCCATAAACATCTGTTGCGATGCTCCAGCAGACCTTGCGACTCTGTCGCTACGATCTTGCAGCGGCTTGCGCTACGGATTCAGTGATGCAATGTATTCTTTTTCAGCTTCAGCTGCACTTCAGGAAATATTCTTAACGACAATGCTCAGAACGTACAATTGACCGGGATTCCTTGGGCTCGGTTTTCACGCTGCCTTGATACAGTGTTGTCATAGTGGGATACTCTTTGTCCTTCCTAGCTACTCATTCTTTGCCGTTCGATGTTTTGCCTTCTGCCAGTACTACTCGTGGGGCAGTCACGCTAAGGTGGGGTTTGGGCGGTGGCTTGACAAGCTCTGTGCCCTGAAGGACGACTGGCTTTCGCTCTGCGTTTGCCCTTTGTCCTTTGGGCACGGTGCTTGACGCTGCTGCTCCTCTCTTCTTTGCCACCTCACTCTACTACCTTACTTTTTCGGCTACCATGGTTTGCGGGTTGACACAGATGACTCACGCTTACCACTTGCCGTCTTGGTTTTTCTGCAACTCAATTGACTGGAGAAAAAATGGCAGTACACTTTCTTTTGGGTTACAGAATCATTGACTCTGTCCGCTTTATTGCGAGGTGCAAGGCTCGTGTCCTTGTGAATGGTGCCATTGGCAGAGGCGACGGAATGTATGCATCTTCGAAGCAAGGTGACATTTCTTTTCTGCTGTGAACTTACTGGTATTTCCAATGAAATTTCAACGGAAATTTTTTGGCTGGTTTTGCGCTGACTTCACTCTGAGCCGCGGTTTTTCTGTATAGTTTGTACGTCTCACTGCAGATGTGTTAATGCACCCTCTTAGATTGGGATCTTTGAGTTTGTTGTTGTTTCGACCTGTGACCGCTGCCACAGTGCACAAGCGGCGCCCTAGAGGAAAAAAAAATGGGTGTTAGGTTTTGTTGAGGAGACAGTCATCCACTTGTCACTTCTTCATATGTTTGGGTTTCTTGGTCCTGTGAAGCTACAAAATTCATTCAATTGGCGTCAATTGTCCGGTCTTCATCTCTTTGGGCCTTTGGTTTTGTCAAGCAGTAAAGTTATCCAGTTGTCCTCTCTTCATTTCTTTGGGTCTCATGGTCCTTTGAAGCAACAAAACCATTCAAATGCCGTCAATCGTCCCGTCTTCATGTCTTTGGGTCGCTAAATCTTGTCGAGCAGTGAAATCATCCCTTTGACCTCTCTTCATTTTTTTGGGTCTCTCGGTCCTGTGGAGCAACAAAAACGTTCAATTGGCGTCAATTGTGTGGCTTCTTCATCTCTTTGGGTTTCGTGGTTTTGTCGAGCAGTCATCCACTTGTCCCCTCTTCAGTTCTTTGGGTATTGTGGTCCTGTGGAGCAACACAATCATTCAATCAATTGTCGTTAATTGTCCCGTCTTCATCTCTTTGGGTCTCTTGGTCTTGTCAAACAGTAAAGTTATCCACTTGTCCTCTCTTCATTTCTTTGGGTCTTTTGTCCTGTGAAACAACAAAATCATTCAATTGGCGTCAGTTGTCCTGTCTTCATCTTTTTGGGTCGCTTGGTCTTGTCGAGAAGTCATCCACTTGTCTTCTTTTCATTTCTTTGGGTTGCTTGGTCCTGTGGGGCAACACAATCATTCAATTGGCGTCAATTGTCCTTTTTTCATCTCTTTGAGGCTCTTAGCCTTGTCGAACGGTAAAATCATCCACTGGTCCCCTCTTCGTTTCTTTGGGTCTTTTGGTCCTGTGGAGGAACAAAATCATTCAATCAATTGTGTTTAATTGTTCCCTCTTCATTTCTTTGGGTGTCTTGGTCTTGTCGAGCAGTCATCCATTTGTCCCCTCTTCATTTCTTTGGGTCTCTGGGTCCTGTGGAGCTACAAAATCATTCAATTGGTGTCAATTGTCCCCTCTTCATCTCTTTGGGCCTCTTGGTCTTGTCGAGCAGTAAAGTTATCCACTTGTCCTCTCTTCATTTCTTTGGGTCTCTTGGTCTCGTCGAGCAGTAAGATCATCCAGTTGTCCCTTCTTCATTCGTTAGGGTTTTTCGCTCTGGACAACGATAACATGAAAACTACAATTGCTAACTAACAACGATGGCTTAAAAACACCAGTCTACCATCATGTCGTCGCTCTCGTTCAGACAGGTTCCGGAGCAGATGCTTGGTGAGGTCTTGGGAAGTTCCGGTGCAGATATTAGTGAGGTTCTGGAGGGTTTTGGAGCAGATACTAGAGGTTCAGAGGTTCTGGCGGGTTCCGGTGCAGACACTTTGTGACTTTCGCAGGGTCCTAGTGCACACACGAGTGCGGTTGGGAGGGTTCCGGTGCAGACACTTTGTGACTCTCGGAGGGCTCTAGGGCATATGCTTTGTGGAGATCAAAGGGTTCCGATTTTGAAAAACTTTGAACAAACAGAAAAAAATCAAGCTGTTGGGGATGGCGCCTGAGTTTATTTTGATTTTGCGCGTTTGAATGGTTTTCGTGGTTTGCATCCAATTCAACAACTGATCGATGCAAAAAAACCTTGCAAAATCATTGCCAATGTCTGGCAAAATTCCTGTACACACACAACGTTTCAAACGAACACGTGCTGCTTGTCAAAATGAAATCCAACCTCGAGTGCTCCAACCATAGCATCACAGAGTTTCATCGACAATAACTTTTAGGTTTGAACATTTCAGATCAATTTGTCAAATTTGTTAGTGTATGTTCATGCTGCTTCATGTTTTGTTTGTTCCACCTTGTCACAGAAATTTGTCCTCCTGACAAATTCGGTGGGAAAATCCGCAGAGTCGGCAGTTGCAGATCAACCGTTGGCAGCACAATCGATGCCTCATTTGATGCATATTGGTATTCCTAATTATACGGTGGAAATTTCTTTTGTCAAAAGCATTTACAGACATCTTGGACTCATCCCTGGAAACGGAACGTCAGGACTGCAGGTGGAATTTGAACACAGGATCTCAATTTGAAGTGCAAGAAGTCTCGATGCTCCAAACAAAAACCAACAGTGCTGCTTCAAAACTGATCGATTGCAATCTCCATCCCCCCTTTATTACCCTTTTTTGAATGTCGAACCACCCAATGACAAGGGAGCAATTGAGCCAACTGAGTACTGTATAAAACAGCGTGTTGCGAGCGATTG
Source organism: Symbiodinium kawagutii (assembly GCA_009767595.1). NCBI lineage: Eukaryota > Dinophyceae > Suessiales > Symbiodiniaceae > Symbiodinium > Symbiodinium kawagutii. Next base: position 188,205 of record VSDK01000520.1, on the reverse strand, counting down.
CAAGGTTCGGATTGCCGATAACGAGATACAATGCCGAAAATGAACACAAAGATGAACCACTGAACGACAAGGGATTTGGAATGGGTGAAGTGAAGCTATTCCTGAGATTGTTTGTTGAACTATGTCATTTGAAAACATTACTTTTCTTGGACGCCTGCATTGCAATGGGTAATGGGCCATGAAATCGGACGGGCGATGCAAATAGATTTCCTAGACATTTTTTCTGATGCTCCCTTCCTGGAAGGACGTTGCTCCAAGCTTATTTTGGATGACCGTGGCTGAAACAACCTATCAAAATCCAATTGATGATTGATGTGTTTGTTTTTCCAAGACAGAAATAGGCGTGTTTGACATCGATTCCACCAGGCTAAAAGAAAGGCAAACACTTTGCTTGCTTGTGGATCTCACTACTTCTGTTCGTGAAGTTTCAGTCAGGCAATTACCAGCGTTTGATTCAATGCTGAAGATGATTTGCAGATTTTACTTTGTATTTGATGTTGTGTGCCCACATTGGCGGGCGTTTGGAGGCAAACGAAGACGAATAAACTTACATACACATACAAACTTACACATATTTGCATAGGCTGAACGACATTGGTGCACATACAGTGAATTTGACTGTTCTGCGAGATTGCGAACGCAATAGGTTCCGTTTTTGACTCATTGAAAACCCGAGGAAGGAGAGACGTGCTCGTTTGTGTTGGGCCGCAGCATGACATCGCCTTATGACGGTTTTTCCTAGAAAAAACGTAGTAACAATTTGGCTACCATGTTTGGAAAACAATCGTTTTTGATTTTGGAAAAGCAGGCATCTGGTGCACAAATTCTTAGGCTTCGGTGGTTTTCACAATCATTCTTCCGAGGTCGTTGGGTTCGTACACATCAGGACAATGGTCATGAAGAAAACAGCAAATAAGGAGACTAGCTGGCTGGTATCAAGATGTATCAAGGCAACCCAGGCAACGCGACCTGGGGAAGAAATGGGTTCTCGGGCCATCGCAGAGCTTGGTCATTGCTGGTGTGAACCAGTGGATCCATTGGCTACGCCCAATCAGTTCACTGCCGTGTCCTGGTCCATCAATGTAGGCAAAATCCTTGGTCCTTCAATGTTGGAACGCTTCGTTTCGTTGTAGACTTGACAATTTTCAACTCCATGTAATGGAGTCTGGAATTTCAGCCCTTTTAGATTTTAGAGAAACATTTTATTACCCATGCTCCCAAAAACGTGGGGATGGTTCAAATGCCCAACAGTTGAAGTTGACATGTCAAGAATTGTGCACAACAATGGATGGGAAATCGTATGGGAACGGTATCTGACCAGGCCGGATTCATACAACACATTGAAACTGCAGATGTGCTCGTTCTGTTGGAGGTACTTTGCTGCACTTTGGAATGGAATGCTGACATGTCGTTTGCTACTATTTGTGTCAACAAAATCACTTGACATCATCAGATTTGATTCGCTGTTCGAAGGTTTGACTCGCATTTTGCGTTTCAGTGTCATTAAGCAAAATCAACATGGATCATTGCAGGGCGGATTACTTTCCCATTCAAGGGACAAATTGCAGATGACGTGCTTGAACTCGGGGCACTGGAGATGTTGACCAACATCACGTGCGCCATTGATTGATGACCTACACGGAGACGTCGTCCGAGTTAGCCAAAATTGCGAACTAATTCCGGTGGTTCGCCACTTTGCACTCAATGGGTCTCCAGTGTTTTGTTGCAAGCAAAAAAATGACAAACACATGTTCGCAAGATTTTGAAAGCACAAATGTTTGCAAGAAACATTGAAAACTGGTGTGTTATATACATGTACTGTATACGTAGATATAAGCAAATGAATAAATAAATATTTATATATATATATATACATATGTATATATATGTATATCTATATATATATATATACATATATATTTATATATGTAAATACATATATCTATATATATATATATAACATGCAACAAATGAGTTTCGCAGGCCGCTGTTGGTAATCAACAAGAAATCACGCTGGACAGGCAAAATTTTGTGAATGAAATATTCTTGTATGTTGAGTTTGAATTTTATGTTGTATGCGCACAGCGCGGCCTCAGTTTGAGTGCAGGACACCCCAAAACACTTGACAACACCGTCAAAGGCACCAAGATCCTTCATATGTTTTACCTGTCTGCATTTGCAGTTGCTCATTTCTTTGTACAAAATTTTTGCCAGTGGTTATCGAATCATGCTCCGATTTCAATCGTGAAACAAATCGGGCCAGTGTGCCTCACAGATCAATCTTTTTGAGAGAGGAATGTCCTTGCATAGCCTTGGGCCCCCCGAGGAAACGCAACCTGGAAAAACGAAACCAATGCTTGACGGAAATGTTCCTAACACAGCAACAAAAACCACGTCTTTTTTGTAGCTTTCGACCCCAGGGCACATCTACATTGTTTCTGAGTTCCATCTCAGCGGTATTGAGATCGTGCAACAAATCAACTGGCAGCTGATCAACATGACCCTCCGAGCTGTGTACCATCTCCATCTGAAATGGTTGAAAATTGCAACAACGTGTTGTCATCGGAACCAACCGGACAAAAACATCATCGGCAATATTCAAGTGCATCGAAGGCTTAAATATTCAGGTGCATCAAAACTTTTGGCAACTAATTTAAACATCGCAAATGGCGGCACTGCGCTACGCAGAGTTGACCTCAGGCTGCCAGGTCGACTTGTATCAAATGCAGTTAGAAATTGTTTGGCGTGGCAGTTCTAAAAGCTTACACTGCAGGTTGTACAACGTTTGCAAACCACACCACGCCCATAGTGTTGAAACACTGTGTAAGCAAGGCTTCCCATAAAGCATCCGAAGCAACATGACCAAAACCTTGCATGGTACGCAAAATTTCTTTCCAACACCTTTGCGGGTGGCTTAGCAGCTGGAACTGCCGGTGGCGAAACGGCTCATCCTAGGGCAATTCGTTGCTTGCTTTAGTTCAGGGGAGGTTTTTTTTCGTGTATATCTTCTGTGCGCAAATTTCAATTTGGGTTTTTCAAATGTGAAAAAACCAGGTATTGAAAATGCTCGGCCAGCGATTGAAATATGATGGGGAGACCATCGGTCAGACTTGTGCAAACAAAAGGTGCGTGGAGAAGGAGAAACACACATATTTGATTGGACATGGTGCTGAAATCAGGTGATTCGGATGCTGGGATCCATTTCGCGGCCCGCGTTTGTAGTGCATTGAGCGGCCACCGTTGGCAGCGACACCCTTCATATCACAAGGTTAAAAAACATGTACCTGTACACCTCGTTAAGCAACTGGGGGATGCTCAACCTTGGGTGCCGTTTTTGACCATTGAAGATGTCGCTATGGGATGGACGGCAAAAAATGAACATGCACCGCCCGAGGTTCCCCACATTCATGGGCAGTTTTGAAAAAAATGTCCTTTAATGTTTCCCAGGCCAAACGCTTTGTTGGTATAAACCCTGGCAAAATCCAGGAGTGAAAAGGATGATGCCAGACCTGCGCATTGCAATCGTGAAGAAGATCCTGTTACTGTGCTGGCCGGCCTATGTCTGGACGAAAGGGCACGATACATCGAACCAACTTCCGCCAGTCAGCCATGGAACTGATAATGGATTGCCGAAAACCTATGCATATTGCAACATCCAGCGGTTTGCAGGGCATGATGTTGATGATTGTGCCATTTGATAATTCGAATCAACGATGTGATTGATAGAGCCGTGCGCTGTAAGCATGCACCCCAACCAGTGATGACCAACATCCTTGTCCAAAATTTTGATTCATTTTTTTTGACGTAGTCAAATTTTGAAGTGGTGGAACTTGAATAATCGGCACCACCTTTGTGTTTTTGTTGATGGCGGGGCCAACTTCGCCGAGATGAATCAAATTTTCCCTTGTATGGATTGTAGCGCGATCTTCCTTATTCCCCTGGATTGAAGTGTACCTCACTTGGCACTCATAAATTTGGTGCGAAAAAGTATCACTGCGCCCGCCCCGGTGAAAATCACACCGAAAATGAACACATCATCAGACAATCAACAAAATGCGGATCGCCATCCAGCGACCCCACGTCAAGTGATCGCAGCTTAGTTTTCCATTTTTTCGTGGCGATGTGTGGGAGAAACAAAAACATTTGGGAGAACGTGCAACCTTGCAACCCGCCGGGTTTCATCCAAAAATTCAAACTTGGATAAACGCGGACTATGTTGCAGCAACGTTGACCTGAGAATACACCCTGGTAAACTAACATGGCAATGGAAAGTCCACGATTTAATGAGGATTTCGCAGGGGCTCTCTCCAGAACATGGTGTCCTTCCCATGGCTATGTTAGTTTGAGGTATCCAGTGCTCCGACACAGCATCGTGTGCAACGCTTCCAACAACGGCCCCCGCTTCCTTTTGTCAAACGTATTGAGCGGGCCGGTTCTTGACAGGATAGGCTTTGGAACATGAAACATTGAATTTGCAGCCGCATGGCGAGCGCGCACGATGTCGTGGATATTGTGCTTGGACTTGCAAACATCTTGGCGATGGAAATTTGTGCATTTAGATTTTGTCCTGGCCAGCTTGGAGGTTGGAAAAACACGACCTTGGATTGACACAAATTTGCAAATGGGTTTGGGTCACTCATTTCTGCGCGGGAACGTTGGCAACCGAAATTGTTGAGTTGGAAAGGATGGTTCCAATATTCGTCCCGTTTGAAATGTTAAACCATGGCTGCGCTCACCGGAGGTGCCACAGGCGCGCAACAAACGATCCTTAAAAGGAAGGCACTTAAGTTCCACCATCCAAAATGTAAAACTCCGAGAAACCCAGCGACGGAAACTACGCGAAATTGACAGGTCTTCATCAGAACGCCTGCAATGGCGGCAGTGGCGGCAAATTTGCTGGGAACAGCCTTTGCCAACGCGGCCACCCAAGCGTGCAGGGCTTCGCGTCCGTGCCTGCCACGCTCTTCAACACCATCCGGCTCCTCGTGAACACCTTTGGGAAACATCATTGCGGTTTGCAGAATTGAAGGGCGCGGCGCGGCCCACGCTGCGCCCGTAGAATCTCACCACAGCAATTGACGTTTTTGCATTTATCCGCGCCTGGTGAACATCTTTTGCTTCAATTGCGCGAAATTGCGCATGCAGATTTCAAAGTGCCGTGCTGACGTCCCAAGGGCATGTTTGCCGGCCAGGGTCTGCGTCAATACTCGCCCAAGTTTGGGGTGGCAGGGCGGTTTTTTTACAACCCAATTTTTGCCCAACGCAAATTTGGAACAAACAGCTGCTTCATGTATGTGTTTATCATGAATATGGCGTGGCAATTGGAGGGGGGAAACATAGTTTTTCAACCCGCGATGCCGGCACAGGATTGTGGTGTGTGAGCGTTGGCTGGGGGCTTGATTCTTGGGTCTCAAGTTTAACAATTGTAATCGGCCTTTATTTTAAAAACGCGTTTTCGGCGCCCAACATATTTTTGTTGTTTTTTTGTTCAATGCCCCGATGTTTTGTAGCTCCGTCGGCATCAAGAAGGGTATCGATTTCATGTGGTATTCGTCTCGTTTGTGCTGTTTTGAAGGCCACGCAACCAATGATTTGGACTTTGGTTCCGGCCATGGCGCCGTTCAGGCTGGGTTCAAGGTGGCGCCGAAAAAGGACAACGGGAACAGGCGCCAACAATGAACAAATGTTGGAACTTGCTAGAATCAGGGGATGGAATTCCATGATTAAGTCCACGGCTTTTTGGTTGTGCTTTGCAATGGGCGATGGGTAGCTGGCGAAAACAAAATCCGAATGCTGGTTTCGATTTGGGCGATGGATTGAAGCCGTTACTGGACCTTCGCTTTGCCGATGACATCCTATTGTTTGCCAAATCTGCCCCGGGAATTTCAGTATTACTTGACTCACTTGTTTCTTCTTTTGCGCGTGTTGGTTTGGAACTCAACGTTGCCAAGACTGCAGTGTTGACCACAGAAGCACAAGTTCCACAAACACTGCCGACTGATAGTGGAATTGTCTTCAAAATTGTGGAACGTGATGCTGGTCACAAGTGGTTTCGTTGCATTTTGTCGGCAATGGGTTCGCAGGGGCAAAACCAGGATGCCCGGTACCACCTGCAGCAAGCGACCAGGTCATTTTTCGCAAACCGACGTATTTTGCGGAACAAACATGTGTCCATCTCTGCAAGGTTTGGTTTTTTCCAGTCTGTTGTCAGTTCGGTTGCTTGTTGCGGAGCAGGTTACAGAACAGTCCACCAACAGGACCTACGGGGCTTGAAAGTCGAATTCACGAAGTTGGTGCGTTCGCTTGTTGGACCTCCGAACAACATTTGCTGGGATGACCCTTGGCATGAAATTTTGCAGTCCTGGAATGCGAGGGTGCGCGGTGTCATGGAATGTTCTGGGGTAGCTGATTGGGCTACGCTCTCGCTTCGTCAATATTGGACATTCAGCGGCTATGTGGCACGATTGTCTTCTGATCGACGGGTTCGTCGTGTGTTAAAGTGGCAGCCTCCTGGTCGTAAGAAAGTGGGCCGACCTTCTTCCACATGGGACAGCAAGTTGGAGGATTTTTTTCGTTTTTTTGATTTGGGTGATTGGGAACAAGCAGCTGGAGACGGTAGATTT
>VSDK01000520.1:148568-161798 GCA_009767595.1 Symbiodinium kawagutii | reverse complement strand
AATTTGAGTTGCAGCTTCCTCGCTTTGATTCTTGCGGCAGTAGGCAGGAAAGGTAGAGAAGCAATTGGCTAGTTTTCTTCAAGCTCTTCAAGGGTCCATTTCATGGTTAACCAACAGTGCTTGAGTTCCGCTTCCGCCGTCCTGTCACAGCTGCTGCCATTTAGATCAGCCTGCCGCTTGTTCTTCAGGACAGGTGAGAAGACAGTAGAGAGTCTGCGCTTGTTCATGCCTCTTTGTTCATGAAGACCCTAAGGCAGCAATCTGCCCCCTGCGGAAATATGCCACTCAACTCGATGATTTTCCTTGCCAGAGCAACTCAATGTGTGTCGCGATGGGCGTCCATGCACTTTGGAGCTGGCTTTGGAGGCAGCGTTGCGGTGAAAACAAATCAGTTGGAAAGGGAATGACAGCCAGAGAAGTAACAGACGCAGAGAGAGAAATATGCATATATACATATATTGTATTTTTTTTTGGTTCATTTTCATTTATAACATCCACAAACCTGCAATGTGCTCTTCTTTGCACCTGAGGCCTGGTGATCCCCGGCATCCCCTGTGTGATGGGTAATGCAAGTGGGAGAGACTACCTTTGTGTCCAAGCCGACTGAGCATGAACAAGAGCAAGCAGGACGGCGGCGATGCACTCTGCGATAATATGAATGGCAGCTTTGAAGGTATTCTAGGTCAGGCAATCACAATGCCATCTCATGCCATATCGGTAGAAGAAACGAATAACCTTCTTACCCCAAGCAGTTTGGCATTCTTGTTCCCTTGGAAGTGGCTGATCAATTTGATTCCCACTTATCTCATCCCTGCTTGTCTCCTTGTTGCAAGCCTTATGACAAAGGATTTCGGGTTTGTCTCCCCCTGGTCTCCCTGATTGTTTGCTCTTCATTTGTCTCCTGATACTGGGCCCTCTACTTGCTGGGGGTATTGGACACTGATTTTGGAACTCTTTGGGCTTACCGTTGCATCAGTATACGAAGTGAATCCTGCGCAGGAAAGCCTGCGGCTCCTCAAGCCTTCCGCGAATCATCTAGCTCAAGTGAGGCCAAGATGGGTCCAAATTTCGCTGCTGTTGGCTTGACCTACCACCATATCTTCATCTTCATGTGCACTGGGCGTCTTTATGCTTGTAGATTGAGGCTTTCGAGATCTTTGAATCACCCTCCACAATGTGTGTAGGCAAACACACTGGCATGCATACATGCACATTTATATATATATATATATAAACAGACACACACACATATATATATATATATGTGTGTGTGTGTACATATCTTCAAAATGTGTGCGCACATACACGCCCGCTCCCACACACACACACACATGTACTCTATGCATATACCCATGTATATATGTATATATTATAGATATATGAGCATCACTCACATACGTTGATGATTCTCATGCATTCCTTTCCATGTTCAGAGGGCCAATGGGATGACTCTCTTGCCAGGACAGAGATCCCGACAACTTCCAAGACTTTGTTCCCAGCTATGATGGAGGGGGCAATCGGAGACGCAGCTCGTGCTTTAGCTCCAACGAATGGATGATGATTCGAAGCCCAATGTCATCACTTGCCTATGTGTGATTCAGCTTTCCCCTTTTTGCTGGCAAATTTCATTCATGGCATTCATGAGACTGAACAGTATTTCAGCCAAGGGGGCACTTGAACTTCGTTGATTTGGTCTGATGCTAAATTTGTCTTGCTTCTGCTTGTGTTGTGCAAATCTGTTGTGCAATTTCGAAGAAAATTCAGCAAGGTCTCGGCAGGCATTGGCACGTACTTGGCGGGCCTAGACTCGAAACAGAAAGACAATGCCACTGTCTACAGTCGGTTTTCTCCTTAGACGCCGTGCAACGTGTCACCGGTCAAATGCAACGCAGTGCCACTTGCCATATCTGTGCAGGTCTACCGGGACAGAAGCATCAAGGCGCGAGAGTCAGATCTGTGATTGGCGACTTTCTGCTGCTCCGTCTTACTTCTTTATAGCAAAATTTGTAGATTTTTCGACTGCACAACTGAAACCATGCTGATGCCAATCACCTCTAAGGGCCAGGGACTTGTTGGAGGTTCCTTTGTTGGCTTCAATGTTGTCCACTTCTGTGAATCAAATCCGTTGCTTCAAATGCTTCATCGTTCTTTTGTTGTGGTGGATGTGGTGGACGTTTCCACATTAGCTGCTGGAACCTTGTCATACTGGTTGTCATACTGGTTGAGAAGGCATCGCAGCTTTGCCGAGAGTTAGGAAGTGTGGTCATGCTTCCTCCAACATTCTCTCCCCCTCACATAGCACCCGCTGACTCCAGGTGGCGAAAGTGCCTGGAGTCTCTTTCCAGAAAGCATGCGAAGACGCCGGTGTCGAAAGTGACAACGCAGGACCGCATTCATCAAGGTCTGTTATTGGAAGGTTTGAAGGTAGTTTCCCCCAGTTTTTTATCATCAGTGCCAGGAATTAAAGCAAGAGGCAGCGAAAAGCTTAGAGAATCAGGCAGACCTTGCCCTTGACACCTTGCATTATCCATCCTGAGGCGATTGAAAAGGTAGTGCTCAAAAGGCCATGTCATGGCAGAACTACAGAGCAAGAGCTTGGAGTCTGAGCAGAGATTAGGTTGCGATCAATTTTTTTTGGAGACAAAGAAAGAAGAAGCCCAATGTTTCATTTGGCTACACATTTTTTTTTACCTAATCTAATTCCTTATCTCCATAGTCCAGTGTGAGGAGGCGTTCGGGCTTGTGGCCACCAAACTGTCGCTGCATCAATGTTTTGGAAGTCTCTCTTTCCTGTCATTCTGTGCCGTTGTTCATTTCTGGTTTTGGTTGTTGACCCAAGCCCTATAGCTCGTGTTGCAGTCTGCATATAAACATGTTCTTCACGGTTTTGTGTGTGAAGATTCGTACTGACTTTTTGAGCAGTGTACGGCTGTTTTATGCACTGCCTTCCATCAACATGTCAACATGCGCAGTTACACGTATGTCTTCTTTGCGGGTAACCGCGCGCATGGGTTCACGGACATGTAGTCAGAGTGAAACTGGTACAACAGAAATTGGGCTGGTGGCTGGTGCTAAAAATCTGTTTGAGATGCAGTCCTCTTTTTTTGAGGCTTTTTCCAATCTGTTGCGCAATTGGTAAGGAGCATGTGTTCCACCAACTGGATTGGAATTCGCCACCCGTCTGCAATCATCAGCTGTACCAATCTGGAATGCATTCTGCGAAGGCCATCTTCTTAATGTAGATCAGAATGCATTCGTATAGTTTCTCTGACACTGGGCCTTCCCGGGGGAGGAGCCACTGGCATTGCATGACAAAACGTCAGTGAGGAGACGACTTGCAGTTTAGTTTGTTTTGAAAAACACTTCAAGAATATGATGACAAATGGCCTAGCAGTGGCGGCTGCTGGGCCATTGCAGGCATGAGTGCGTGACAGATTGGTTTGGAGAGAGGAGTTGTGCTCTCAACTTTTGACAAGCTCAGGAACATTTCCCAGGAGCAGATGGTCGGCCTAGACTCTCTTTCTGTTCATCGCTCCCAGGTTGAAATCATTCGAGGCGTTGATACAGTGTTGGAAACATTTTTCCATCACTCCGTCGGGCACGTAACCCCCTGCACACCAATGATCGTTGAGCCGTTCCTCCAGTTGCTTTGCAGTTGTAGGACGCAGACAACATGAACCAGATTTGCGCGAAGCTAGGGTTCTGTTTCGATATTGCTTGGGATACTTGTGTGTAAGCCAGGCGTACCATGATGCGACGTCAATTGCAAAAACTGAAAACTGGCATAACACGCTCATCATCTTGCACTTTGTTGAAGGGAAGGCGTTTTGATCCTATGAGCATGGTCCTCACATGTCCACAACTCGTTACATATCTCCAGTAGAGGAAATTTATTTCCAAGGCGCAGACAGATTAGAGTAGAGTGAGAGAAGGAGAGAGGGGTTCCTACTGTAGCCGTCTTTCCAACCATAGACTACACAGACAAAGTAGCGGGAATAGTTACGTGGGATTTTTGGAGGCTGGCAGCGCGATACTTTCAGTCCATTTGGGTGGTTTTGATGCCTTTTGTTTGCGTGCATGGCTGTGTTTGAGGTCTGTAGATAAGTTGAGGGATTTTGCTAATGCGACAGCCTTACGTCTACTTTTTGGCACGTAGACGTTTTTGCCTCATGCAGAACCGGTTTTCGAGGGACATTACGCCCTTTGTTGCACCTATGTGTTCATTGGGAGCAGTGTTTCTTCACATGGCGGCACAGATGGCGCAGATTGCGTAGACAGTGCCGACGGTGCAAGACAGCACAGACAGCCCAGATGGTGCAGATGGCGCGGATGGCACAAGATCATGCAAGATCGCAGATGGCGCGAGATGGCGCTGATGGGACGAGATGGCGCAACATGGTGCAGATGGCGCAGATGGCGCAAGACGGCGCAGATGGCGCAGATGGCGCAAGATGGCGAAAGATGGTGCAGAAATCGCAGATGGGGCGAGATGGGGCTGATGGCGCAAGATGGCGCAAGATGGCGCAAGATAGCGCAAGATGGCGCAGATGGCACAGACAGGATTGAAGACGCGACCTCCGCCCGCAATATATATATATATACACATGCAAACAGGCACACATTGTATACGTATATGTTGTCACGCGAATACAAAGTGTATGCGTTATGTTTCTGCCTGACGGCATGCAGTGAATATCTATTTTCATGTACCTACAAGCACACCAATAGATATAATGTGTTGCGCTAAGATGGCATGTGGAGAAGGCGTTCAGTATGCCATCTAAAAAGTAAAAAGGACCGCTCATCTGAGATCGCGAAACCCAGGGACACAAAGATGGCATACAGCCACAAAATGGTAAATGACCAAATTATGGTGAAGGACATGGGAGGAAATTGTCAAGGTCCTGGGTACCTGTAGCTACGATTCTTTGAGCAACTAAAAGTGTTGCTGGTTGAAAATATCATTATTTTTGCGCGGATACCTTTCAATTATAGTTGGACAAAGAAATAATTACCCTGTTCACTTATGTTTAGCCAATTTGTTGAAGCATTCTCAGGCATGTCCAAAATATGTCATCTATTTTGACCCGGCTCTAAATGCCATCTGAATGTAACATTGTATAGATGGATGAATAGATGCAGAAACAAATTAAAAAGGAAAAGCTGACACGAATAAATGAATATATGAACCAAAGGATAAATGAAAGAACAGATGGATTTAAACATCCTGTATTTATGTTTATGTATATATATACAGGTGTCTTGACCCATGCGCCTACACACACACACACGTAGATATATATATATATATGTATTTCCGCTTGCCTATTGGGAAAAAAACGTTTGTACGGGGACAGAGCATGCAGAGAAAAACACCCTTTTCACACATGTTTCATCGATGTCTCTCTCATTCTGACACATGTTGTGCCTAGGTTGAACTGGCTTAAGGCTTTAAAGGCTTTTCACCTACGTTGAAGCTTTGTTGCGAAACCTGTGTTCATCTTATTGGAAGGTAATGACATGCACAGCTGAAAACTGGTTTGGTATTGTTTGAATTTCTTTGGCATATTCCAATGATGCCCAACAGGATTTCAAAGGCAAATGATTCTCTCGTCATTTCTCTTCAAAAAATCCGTTCAAATTGCTTGCACGTTGATCCTTTTCTTCTCTTGTGTGACCTGACCTACAAGCCCGAACACTTGGGCACCTTCCCTGGTGCATTTTCTTGTCACACTGTGCACCCAATGTGAGGTTCGAATCGGGAAATCTCGCCGTGGCTCAGTGTGAAGGACCTGACCTTTACACACTCTTGGCTTCTTGGACAAAATGAATTTACAATGCTACATTGACGTCCGCAGAAAACTCATTTCTACGCTCCCTCAACTCATTCCATGACTCATTCCGTTGACATCCGTTGACCGTCTCTCTTCATTCCTTTTCTTCTCTTTTTACTCATTCCTTTTACCGATTCATTCTCATTCCTTCTTGATGTCACTTTCCTTTCTAAGTAGGAAATCGGGTTGGGTCACAAGGTGGATTGCGATGCGAACACAGACGGCTACACGCAATGGTTCTACTTTGCAGTGCAGGGAGGAAATCCTGGACTGAAAGTAACATTCCGATTGGTGAATATGGCCAAGTCTGGGTCCCTCTTCGGCATCTTGATTGCACTTCAAGTTTTTCTGCTAGGCTCTGCAATGCTCTGCTGGTGCATCCTTGATGTGCGAAGAATCTCAGGCGACAAAGGGATGAGGCCAGCAGTCTGGAGTGAAAAATCTGGAAGAGGATGGGAGCGTGGATGCACGGATGTTTCTCAGCAGCAGCCTCTCTGTCGGCTTTGTGTTCGGCCATGAAATCAACCTCCACGACTGAGAGTGGTCGCTTGAGATCGCCATGCAGCTGAGGTAAGCTACGGGAAGTCTAACGAAACTACTGGAAAGCAATCGCTCATGTGACTTGTCAGGTTCAACATGAAGTTCCCCACCAGGGGGACCAACTTTTTCTTGGTTCCAATTCCCAACAGTAGATAACAGTGCGGTTTCAGGATCTCTACAAGCAGGTGATTGGTATTGAGACTCATTCGCTGGGTTCTGGAAACCTTGGAACCCTTGTCTCCCATTGCAAGTTGCCAACTTTTTTCCATTCGTTTTGGGCTTGTCTTCGGGTCTCCCACTTACTGTTATGAGAAACTTACAGCCACAACTAGGGTCCAAAAAATTTATTTTTTTTTTCCTAAAATCATCCTCAAATTTATCCCTGCCAAAAAAATTATCCTCAAAATTATCCTCAAAATTATCCTCAAATTTATCCCTGCCAAAATATTTATCCTCAAAATTATCCTCAAAATTATCCTCAAATTTATCCCTGCCAAAATATTTATCCTCAAAATTATCCTCAAAATTATCCTCAAATTTATCCCTGCCAAAATATTATCCTTAAAATCATCCTCACATTTATCCTCAAATTTATCCCTGCCAAAATATTTATCCTTAAAATTATCCTCAAAACTATTCTCAAACATAGCATCAAAATTATCACTGTCAAAATGTTATCATAGACTTTATTCACATCAATACATGATTCATTGTTTGAATCGGCATTTGCCGCATCTCAGTAGGTTCACCCACCAATTGATTCGGGGAAGCATGGCTGGGTAGTGGTTTCAAACTGTCCACACAATTTGTAATATCTACGTTTTTCACAACAAGCACATCCAATTAAAATGGAACATGAACCTTCAAAGAATTAACTACCTATCAGGTTGCAATTCTTTTTGGGACTTGACATGATCACCTTATTACCTGGTTCAACGATGTTTGTCTGTTTGTCAGTACTCAGTACAGGATCACCCTTGCTGACTCAAATAGCGGCGACCATAGGGATAATTGGATCATCCAAACAATTGGGTGCTCAATCATTTGTTGTTCGATGTGTCCTATCAAAAAGTTTTTTTTTGTAGATTTGGATGGTGCCACAACATCTCAAGACATGCCAAAGGGCCAAAGGGGTACCGGGTATCATTGATATCATTTACTGTACTGTTCTTGACAATTGATGATTGTTGCATAAAAGGCTGTCAACAATGATGATTAACTACTGATAATTGTTGATTAGTGATTAGTGAAGTGATCAGAAGAAACATCATTACGGTTGATGATTTTTGATTAGTAGGAACCTTCATGTCATACATGTTTAATGATATTGTTGATTTGTAGGAACCGCTACACAGCTACCGCTACTGATGATTGATTATCATGAATTATCAGTAATCAGTAACTTGTATATAGAGTAGTTGGACTTGGCAGCCAATCACGAAGTCACTCAGTGCACCATCATTACAATCACCATAATCCCAAAATTGATCCATGGATGCCAGATTTGCCAGGTTTCACATTTCCAGCCGATGGCAGTCACCACTATCTATCACTAAGTACTCAAGTACTCAATCCTCAAGTATGACCCCACAAGTGGTTACTGAGTGTTCCTTCGTAAACTTCTTCGGCTGCAAGCCGCTTCTGGTTTTAGATGGGAGTATGACTGTTTGGGTAATTAAGACTCAGATGTATATCTAAGCAGTTGTTAGCAGTTAGGATTTTAGCAAGTTCCTGACCAAGTCAAAGACTAACTGACTAACAAACAGATTCCCTTTGTCCAGTGGGTGCTTGACCTGCAGGGCCTGTACATTTGGGCGTCCCAATGGGACGACTTCTGACAGTCATGCCCGAGAGAGAGAGAGAGAGAGATTCGAGTTGCCTTTCCAGAACATATCATAGCATATTATTTTCACTGCCACCATGACTATGATTGATGATTACTGACTATATACTTTGGAATCAGAACAGGTGGATGCGCAAGAACTCATGAGGAGCGGGGAGAGAGATCTATGAATCTATGACACAGAACTTAATTGTGAAGTAAAACATGCTGAATGCATCGCTGGACATGAGAACTTTTGACAATTCATTGCTGACAATGACTAATGTTATGATGTCTTACCAAGACCCCTACAATCAAACAAAGGGCTTGAGTATGATTATTGATTATGGCTTACTATGAATGCGATTATGATTATCAGCAGTTGACAAATGGCAATTGTAAATAGATAGCCCACTTACAATAGGCCACTACAGGGTGACCTAACCGAACCATTCCACCATGTGATGTTATGTAGGGCCTTCTCTCCCACTGTCTCATCCGGTGTTTCGCCCTGCTGGAAGAACTGCTCAGCAAGCGTTCGATGGGGTGAGAGATCACAGATCCCATCTCTGACAAAGACATCATGTAGGAAGGTGACCAAGTCTTCAGACTGTAGACTCCAGGACTAGTGACTAGTGACCGACTCACTCTTTCCAAAGTTCCAAGGACCAAGCTGAATCTTAAGTCACAAAGTCCTCAGTCCAGGTAGCTATAACAAGTATTACTCCAACTACTACAGATTGGCTTAGCAATTGAAACACAGCCGACCATTTCTAAATCCCCAATCTATCAAGCGAAGGATTTGTTCACGCGGCCATGGACTCTGATTCTGACAGTGACGACTGGGATGCTGCATTCAGACAGGAGCAGGGTCTATCTCAGAAAGAGTCAGATGAGATGCTTTCAGCGTGCGCAGCAAAGTCAGACTCTGCATCAGAGTCAGAGACAGACAGTTCTACCAGCAGCAACAAAAAGTTGGCTTCTTGGTGGGCGAGGGTGCTTCTGCGAGCCGTGGAATCTTTGGGATGGGAATGGCCTGCGAAAGCGTCTAGTGCACTACAGGTGGTCTCTGGATGTACTGGTTGCAGTGCAGAAGCATCCGTTCTCAAGGCAAGGCTTTTTAAACTGACTAACACTTTCTAATTGACAATTGCAACTTACTTTTAAAGTCAGGGTGACCAGTTGTGTAACCTCATCAATGATCTGTCATAATCTTGAGTATTTCAGGACTATTCTAGCAAACTTTGGTGACAGGCAGTATTAGGTTTGCAGTTTTCACCTTCCACTCAATCTTAGCAGTATCTATATAATACTTGCAGTTTTCCTTCCATATGTATTTGAGTTTTTGGTTTGTGAGATTGTAAGTAGGTGTTCAACATTAAAAACATGGTCTTACTGTTTGAATGATCTATTTGTTGTGCAACTACAGTTTATCTGTACCTTTCTGTTTGCCAAGTTGTGTGGAGGCCTTGGGGGTGAACTTTACGATCGTCTCTGCTTCGGAGACATCAGCAATCCTGAGAGAGTTCTGCTACTTGAACTTTCCAGGACGCTTCCTTCATTTCTATGACAGCATCGAGAGCCAGCTTGCTGAGAATGCGCACTGCAGTATGTGCAGCCAGAATGTCTTAGCAGACTTGTGCGGCCCATGTCACCCTGAAGCTGACTTGCTTCCCAACAAACCTGTTCAGCTAATGGTTACGGGTTCGCCGTGTGACCCGTTTTCTACACAAAGATGCAAACGTTTCTCCACAGGGAATGTCAAAGAGCACAGTGCCTTTGACATCACAATGCAGAAAGTTGTGAAGTTGTACACCAAGCATGAGCCTGAAAAGGGCATACTCGAGCAAGTATGGGGCTTCACTCTACCTTTCTCTGCGGAAGACACAGAAACCCCGAAAGAAAGGCTGGTGTTTGACAAAACTAGATTGACTAGACTAGATTCACTAGATGACTAGTGACTAGATTAGATTGTGAGCACCAGTGTATCTGTGTACCTATTGCGAATGGATTTCATCAAATCATTTTACTCTCAAATTGCCACTTTGGGTCAGCACTGCCGAAAACAGCAGGCCAACCATGAATCAAACCACTTTACCATGAAAGCCTCAAACCCCTGAAGTCTGATGAATTCGATTTGTTTTGTATACAGTACATTCTTAACTTCAAACTTACATTGACAAGGGTTAGTATAAATGCATACATGATTTACATTGTATTGTACCGGTCAGCAGTTCTCTGGTATGATTGTCCCATAATGACTCACTTAGTCTTAGTCACAGTCATCCAATCAGTAGTAACAGTAAAAGTAATAGAAACAATAGTAAAGTAGTAGTAGTAGTAGCAGCAGCAGTAGTAGTAGTAGTAGTAGTAGTAGTAGTAGTAGTAGTAGTAGTAGTAATAGTAGTAGTAGTAGTAGTAGTATTAGTAATAGTAGTAAAAGTAGTAGTAGTAGTAGTAGTAGTAGTAGTAGTAGTAGTAGTAGTAGTAGTAGTAGCAGTAGTAATAGTAGTAATAATAAAAGAAAAAATAGTAGTAGTAGTATTGTGTGTGGGGTGTATGGTTAACATTAACATATTGCTTTTTAAGATCATCAGTAGGCATTTCCATGTTCATTTGATGGCTGATGGGTGATTGGCTTACCTTACCAGTCGCTCTTGTGATCCCGGATTACCCACATTGGTGTTTGAACAAAAGCCATTATATAATAACACATGAAAAGACATGTATACTATATCTATCAATCATTGAATCTATCTATATATATATATATATATATCAGATCATTCTGCAAAAACAGGAGCAGTGTAGATTGCCTAACTACTGTATCTCAATGATTAATTGATTACTTAATCTTAATTAATACAAAATTCTGCATAGGCAAAGCTGTAGCTAGCCGTAGCCAAAATCATGAGACAGAAGCCCTGATAGGTTTCTGAAGCTCATGCAGAAGCAGACGTGGGTTCATGGGGGCTACTTTGTCGTCACCTTCAAGTTGAACAGCAACATCTTTTTGAACATGATGAGAACAAGCCCCAGCCAGCTGCCAGGCAGTGTGATGGTGGCCCTGTGATAGTCAACAGACTCTATTAGAGTCTAGACTAGTGACTAGAGCTAGAGTCTAGAGACCAGTGGCGTGAATTTGAATATCTCGAAACTTAGCAAACATGTGGCATTACCGCAGCCATAGTTGCTGATTCAAAATGGAGATTTCACTGGGACGATGACAAAGGTAGGTAGGTAGGTAGCTGCTGGCTAGCAGGCAAGCCTATTTTTGCTCAGCTTGGAAAGTTCAATCGGATTCATTTGCAGGTTTTGAAATCATGAGTACTGAGTATGACTTACGAATAAATCAACAGCAGTTGAAACCACAATGTCATGTTGCTTGCATTCAGCAAGATGTAAGTACTTGTACTTGTAATTATCAACATCTTCCATCCTGCACACGCCCCGCGTTTTCCAAGTGCTCCAATGGATGACGATGAATGGGAACTGGCAATGGCAGCTGAATTGGATGGCGAATGTGTGCCCAGAGTCATTGACCCAGAAGAGCAAACCACACAATTCACTTCTAGACCAAGACAAAAGGATCCAAGGGGGAGAAAAAAAGGAATAGTTGGATCTTCTCTCCTCAAAGAAGCTTTTCAAGAGTTGGAACCTGAGTCTGCCGCTCCTGGAACAATTGAATATGCCAGAGAGGTGCAAAGACTCAAAAGAATTGAGAGAGACAAACACAAGCAGGCTTTGGTCAGCGGCATCCCTTGTACTTCCAAGCTTGCCTCTGGATCGACAACTGAATCTTTGGAGTTTCTACAGAGCTTTGGTGGGAAGCCTTCAACATTCGCAACAATTGGAGAGGCTACACACCGATCACTATCTGAGGCCATGTCTGAATGTTTCAAAGCTGGTTTGGCCGAAGAGAAAGACAACTTGGTTCAACACCAACTGCAGGATAGCATGTCCCATATCAGTGCTGCAGCTCTGCGTGAACATTTGAATGAACCCAAGCTTGGGGAAAGGACTCTCTCAATAGCTTCTTGCATACTCTTGCTCACAGGTTACTTGTCTCACAAGTATTTTGCTGTGTGCCATTGTGTCAAATGTTCCGTGTTTTGAATTACAATTGGTTCATCTACTGAGTCAAGTCCACATGTGTTCGTTCCGGATAGGTTCTGGTTTGGCTTGCTGAAATCCAAAGTGGGGTTTGGTGAAAAAGGTGGGCAACCTTCTGCTACTGCTACTGCTACTGCTAAGGCTATCTTTGGATGATACTTCTCACAACTCTCAGCTCTATGTGGACCAGGGCTAGCTCTAGGTTCAGACCTATAATGCTTCTGGTCAGATTGCGGTATGATGAGACTCCCACAAAAATCCGCATCATTGATCCTGGTTTCGAAGGGGCTAGCGCAACTGCAACAAAGGATGATTTTATCTCATCTCATTCTTCCAGCTTGCACACGAAGGTGATGCAGATTGAACAAGGTTTGGGACTTCTTATGGAGGATCAGAGGGCAGGCAATTACATTTGGATTTTTGGGGAAGTTCCTACATCATTGAGGGCAGTTCAGAGCACAACTGGTCAAAACACATTTCTTTGCATAAAAGATGCGATCGATGCTGTTCCAGGGCTACAACAGTTTGCTTTTGAGCAGGATTTCAAATTCACAATTCGGCATAGTTGCTCAGATGCCTACAGTGCCAACTTCGTGGCAGAACGTTTGTTGACCAAAGAGATGTTCTCTTGGACTTCATCTCACACACTGTGCGACATCCACAAGCTGTATACTGCCACAAAAACAGCTATGGCGACAGTTGATTTCGACATATCTGGCCTTTTGAACTTGTCTTTGGCACTTAGTGGTGCAGGATCAGTGGCAACACTAAGGAAAATTCTTGCGAAACTTTTTGGGCAACACCTCTTAGTCATATACCAAGAAGCACCTGCCAGCTCAAAGGGCTACCTTGAAGCTGTACTTGACACATTTGTTCCAATTGTGGGGGTTGATCCTACAAGATCAAGACAGAATCGGAAGA
>VSDK01000520.1:131594-148500 GCA_009767595.1 Symbiodinium kawagutii | reverse complement strand
CGGAAGAGGCGCTTGGTCCTAAGCTACTTCTGCAATGGCCACATTGACACTACGAACCCTGGACAGCTCCAAGTGGAACACTATTGTCCATTTGGTTGTTGCGCATCAGTAGCAGCAACTTTGCAGCATTTCACTAAATGGGTGACTTGGGCACTCATTCCAGGTGCCATGCACAAATTCCCCAGAAGCCGCTGGACGAACTATGATCGTAGTGTGGACTGGGCTGGGTTGCTTGCGGCCTTTGGACTATTGCAACCTTTGATCTTTGAGTTTGCAGGCAAGCCCCGACCACAACAACATTTGGAAACACCGGTTCCCTCTGGGGATGCAGCAATTGGGGATGCTTCTACTACAGATGACTGGAATGCCGCTTATTTGCAGGAAACTGCTCAACTGACTTTGCCAAGCCCGCCTGAGAACCAGGACTGTATGAGTAAGTAAGTGAAGCCATGTTTGATGTTCAGAAAGTATGTGCAACATACAGTCAAACAGCACAAGTTATCGTTTGTTCTTACTCACTCATTATCATTCATTGTTCCCTTGTCATTACTTTTGCTTCTGCTACCAAAGCTAATGGCGTTTGATTGGTTGGATGCATTATACTATACTTATACTATCAAAAGTAGCAGTAGCAGCAAGTGAGCAAATACCATGCCCAAACAGATTTAATTTAGATTCTTTGATGATTGGGGGCTGCATCAATGTAAGCCCAGATCATTTATACACAAGCAATCCATCTTATCTGGGTCTAGGAATCTAGGTAACTGCCAAATAGTAGAAATACCATTTAGCTGGAGGATTAGCAAAAGCAAGGCACTATTTGTGAGTAAGAGCCAAATTAAGTAGCAAAGTAGCTAAGTTAAGTTACAGCAGGGTAGGGCCAGGTAGGGCAAGGCAGCCTAAAGTCTGGAGTCTAAAGTCCTAAATGGCCTAACGTCTAAAATAAACTAAACAGCGTTCACCATCAAAATCCTTCTACATCGGCTCAAGCATGTTGGCAATCGTATTGTGTGATATTCAATATTCACTAGTGATTAGTCATGATTAGTCATTCTAATAGTCACTAATATTGTATTGTATACAATATACATACTAGCAGAAGGAGTTGCAATTCAAACAGGCCAGGAGTAGGTCAGGCATGTCTCACTGAAGCCTGGCTGGAAAAACACTCACTTACTGCAAGAGATACAGTAATACTGTGACTCTATACTCTATATGTTCCCTACTACTGACCTTCCACTACTCACTATTACTAATGCACCGCCCTGCACAACCAGGATCCTGCTGCATCTGATCTTCTTGAGATGCGAGTTCTTGAGAACTCCAACTTTCAAGATGCTGGGAGGGAAACTCCAATGGCTGATGCGGGTTTCGACTGGAAGGAATTCAACCAAAGGAAGAAAACTGAAGCTTTGGACTGGGTTCAATCTAATCCTTTACTACGTTTGGTATGCATCAGAGAGGTTGCATCAATTCTTTTGGGCCTCATGTATGCATTTTTGCACTTGAGCTCCAAAGAATTTGATCAGAAACAAAAGTTGTTGGCAGCATCTGGCAACCGCCGATCATACCCAGTACTGGAAGCATTTCGTGGCAAAGATGTTGGTTTGGCCATGGGAAAACTCTATGCCTTGCTTGGGACAAAACCCCAACTTGTTCAATTCAGCTTGGACATTCAACCACGTCTTCAAGCACTTCGCTTCAGGATGATATCTTGTGCAATGTCGAGTTTGCATATTCTAATCAGATTGCGCAGGAAAGGATGCCCTTATAAGTTGTTCGGGATTTTGGATGGTGAACATCAAGAAGTTCTCCAAACACCTCCATGCCTGAGGGACCCACTGACAGAAGCGATTCTGTTGGCTTATGCATCTTGCTCGTATTTGAGGAACTGTGTTTGCTGATGTTTTCTGACTTGATTACCTGTTACCTTCTGGGGCTTCCAAAACCCAAGTCTGAGGACCTAAAGCAGGACCCAAAATAGTTGATTTTACAACTTATACATCAACAGAATCATTTTGATGATATATGAATGTAATATAAACTTTGCATGTGCAGTATCGAGTATCTTGATGGCATTCCTTATGAATGTTGTCAGAAACACTTGTCAAGTCACTATGTCACTATGCCTATGCACTAGTCACTAGTCACCAGTCATCACCAATCAAAAAGTAACTAGTAACTAGTACCCATGGATGTCAAGTAGTAACTAAGAAGTAATAAGCCTAATAAGCAATCATTGTAATCAATCATCATTCATCTTTATTAGAATGAGTGAATCATTGGTAACCTGGTAACCAATAGATGACCATTAGCAGCATTAGGCAATCCATCAAGGACGCATTGGGAATGATTGCTATGCTATGAACCATTAGTGACCAATGGGTGACCATCATATAGTGACCCAGCAAGCATTTTGAATCATTGTTTGTTTTTTAGAGTGATGTAGCAACAAATAGATGACCATTGGTAACCCATCAGCCAATCATTTGTAATCATTGTAATCATTGCTGCTATTAAATCATGAGTGACCCATCATTTGTATGGACCCCGGTAAACAAATCATCTAATTCACAATTTGGACATGCCTGACTCATGCACCCTCACTGTAGTAATTTATGGAATGCTTAATTAGTTCTAAACTTCCAAACATCAATATGACATCTCGAAACCAATATTAAAGATCATTTGTTGATTTACTATTGCTGGTGCATGGTATTTCCTGCACACTGTACACTGCTTACCGATTGTTCTTATTCTTCAACTCACTTACAATAAGTTTGAGTTTGATATTCTGCCTCGAGCCATCAAGGATACTCCCGAGAAACTTCAGAGCGCAGAATGTCTTGGCATTCTAGAAGCACTGGCAAGCTGCTTTGTTTTCGACATTGCTGGAGTTGAAGCCAAACACAGTTCAAACAGGGAGATGACCCTTCTCAATAATCGTGGTTGGGTACCGACCTTGCAGTTTCTCACCTCGAAATTTGTTTGCAAACGTGCTGGTCAGCTATGCCAGCGCTTCAAATTTGCATTTGGTCTGGATCCCACAAAATCAACTACTACAGAATCAAACCGTTCAGATCAAACAGCCAAGAAGGTTCGAAGAACAGGTGGTGGAGCATGGAGGGTGTTCTGTCACCATCGTGCACAAGGCCAAAAATTTTCAGTTGAGACACTACAACAACTCAGCAGAGAGTACAAGAATCTTTCCCCTGAGGAAAGGCAAATGTATGAACAAGCTGGTTTGGCAGCTGTTGATGCTAGGAAATGCGGTTTTCAAAGCTTTGAGGCAGTGCCAAAAAACCAAAGAAGGTGAACCAACCATTGCAACCCGGTGAAATGACACCACTTGGTGCCATTGTAGCACAAAATCGAACAAGCGAGTTGGAGAGTTTGCTGGTATACAGTGGGCGGGATGAATTCTTGGATGCCTATGACAAACTGAAAACTGAGATCAGAACCAACAACAAGAACAATGCAGAGCTGGCAGAACAGGAACTGCAAATGGTGGCTTCGTTCGAGACACATGCAAAGCAAACTGACTTTGTAGCAACTTTGAACGAATTGGGGCGCAAGCAGGCAGCAGAGCCTTTTCAAACGACTGGGTCAAGATCGACGAATCTGGTGTCTTTGGAATGGTTTCCTCCTGTCTCAAGCATATGTCAGGCCTGGGCCCGGGCTCGTTGTAACTAACTAGACTCTAGACCAAACGCAAGTAAATAATCAATGAAACACAATCCCAACATCAGCTTGAAGTGCACCAATGCTCCAAAGAACAAAACGCTCAGCTGTGTGTCACTAAGTCATCACGAAGTATGTTCATTACACTTACCTACCTTGATAACTACAAACAAAAGGACATGGTAAGGCCTTGAACAAACATCAAAGAATTATAGTTTTGAGTGCACACCATCTGTTTGGGCAATTCATTCGAATGGCGGCTAACAGCTATCAGCTATTTGGACTGTCATTAATGACTCATTATTGGTTAATATTTCCAAAAATGGTATTGTGGTATGGTATGATGTTGTTTGGTGATAAGAAATGTGGGTCCTGAGTCCTGAGTGTCCCTGTTTAGGTCATTATGAGCAAGGCTGCTTCTTATGTGAGGCGTTCACTGGGTTTGGACAGACAACTTCGAGAGCATCTGTCGAAATGCTCCACCCTGGTTCAATCAGAAGTGGAATCCGGAACAAAAAACACCGATTCTTCCAAAGCCAAAATCTGCCTGGCTCTGGGTTTGTGTGTGTGCACCATGTATCCAGATGCAGCGTTTCTTTTTGCTAATGTCAGTGCATACTTCAGGAAGACATTTTGGAAAAAGAGAAAGCAAAACATTTGCTCTGAAGCTAGATCCCTTTTGGAAGCTTACCTGATCATTCTAGAATGGAAACCCGGGCGAGACATGGACCCTGTTCAAACAAACCCAGCTCTTTCATCTCCTGGGCGTGATGATTGGGATGATTTGTACAATTTACACAGCCGTGGGTCACTGCCGGATCAGAAGTCCTTGTATTTCCACATTGGGCGGGTTGACATGCGTTCTTGGCATTTCGGTGCTTTACAATTGCAGCAGCCACATGGCTTGTCTGCATCCATCAACAATGTTACCTTTTTGGAACCCTGCACAGAAGACACTTCTCATTGTACGTTTTCTGATGTTGAGATATTTGCTCATCAAATGGACCTGGAGCAACCGTGGACACTGAGACTACACAAGATTTCTCTTGATGATTCCGATTGGCAGTTTGCTCCTGCATCGAGCATTGCAGTGAGATATTTGGAGAGCACAGAGCCTTTCATCATTTGGCAAGGTAGAACTGCTGAAGGAGAGAGAAGGAGAAGGCTGAACATGATGAAAAATACTAGTAGCAGGACAAAACGAAAGAACACTGGAACTGGACAACAGCCAAAGAAGAGAGCAAAAACAAAAAGCCGCACTCGAGCAGTTCCAACACTGAAAGACCGGGATGATCTTGATGATACTTGTGGTGATGATTTGGAAGAGCGGAATTTGCTTGTTGAACTTGATGACATTTTTGATGACATTGAATTCGCAAACATTTTGATTCCAAACGATTGTTTTCATTCAGCTGGTGCTTTTGCAGATGATGAGGATGAAATGGTTGAATTTGAAGAATCTGATGAACATATTGAACCGAATCAGAAACAACCTGAAGATGTTGAAGAAGCGGAGGCATGCGATTCACCGAAGTCGGAACTTGATCAGTTTTTGGATTCAGCCGATGAGAAGAATGAAATTGAAGGTCAAGCAGGGCAGTCAGGAAATGAAGAAGCGGTTGCTGCATCTTCTTCATCGGCTCCACATCCAGTGGAGCCGCCAGCAGCAGCAGAACCAGAACCAGAAGAGAGACATGCTGATAGACCAATTGGAATTTCTAGATCTACTGCCAACAGAACAGTCTTCGAGGTGCCTGGTTGTGGGGAACTTCACTACTACCATACTTCACAACAAATGGTTGCCTTCTGTGGCCTGCGTTCAACCACACATGCAGAGAACTGCAGAAAACAAATGACAACAAACCCCACGAAGAGAGGCTCTGGCAGACCGCTTGGAATGCTTGTTGCGTGGCTTCAGGCAGCTGGTGATCATACAAACAAGACTTCCCATGTGCATTGTGCTGTGCCTACACTGGCTGACAGAACACGAGCTCGGACGTTTTTCGAATCTTTGCCTGGTAGTGAGAACTTTTCCAAATTTGAGAAACCCAAGAAAAGACATGAACCTTCAGAACCGAAGTATCTATGACACTATGATCTCGACAAAAGATCTGCGACGGTGGCAATCAACTGGGGATCAAAAGGCAGTGTTTGTGACTTGGGACCCAAAACAAGATAGATAGCGGATAGCGAATCAAGCAGATACTTCATCATGTATATAAATACAGCATATCATCAGTTGACATACATACATACATTCACATATGATATACATATCATTGTCACACACACACATTTACATTTGCAAACATGCATGCAAGCATGCATGCATATAGAAAGATATTGTGGCGAGTCTGTTACCCACACATGTTGTATTGTATTGTAGACTCTTAGACATTGACATAATCATAGTCATTGTCATATACCCGTCATACCCGGTCATACCCATCATACCAGACATCACATCACAAGTGGTCAACGAACTTAGTAACTAACTGTAACTAAGTAACTAATCATTGTCATAGTCTACCTTGTTTATTAGTTTAGTTTGAATGACCAGTGCATGTTGTGCAGTGTAGTATTGTAGTCACTACATGAAGTAGTTGTATGATGGACAACTATGTACAATGTACAAGTTCCGAACCATTGCTTGGCTTCCACCAAGTGCAGTGAACAAGAAAGGTTGGTTGGTATTGGTGGTTTTCTGAGTACAAACTGTTTGGAAAGCCACAACTGCAAATGAAAATGGTCCATGTCATTGATAAGTTGATGATGGTTGTGGCTATACGGCTATAATTCTATAAGTACCCTAAGTTCCCAGTATGCTGGCTACTGTGGTCTTTCAACTATGTTTTCCTAACCTAATCATCATCAAGACCATCCCCTGTTTTTGCTACTTACTGTTAAGTGATAATCAATACAGGTAATTCCAACAATGTCCAGGTTCTTAAAGCCGCAAAGCAACTTAAATCATTATTTGGTGTCTTTTGAAACCCAAAATACTGTACCATGGTTCATGAAAGGATTGGGAGGATAGTTATGCCTGAAATACAGATGGATACATGGCCATAACCGCTGCAACTCTAATAATCCTTCAGCGCAACACTGAACTGAAACAGAAACATATCAACGGTATTCAAAAGTCATAAAGTCATAATATTGCTGTTGCTTGTTTACACTATTTAAATTTTACTGTACAATTACCACAATATTACTTTTGGGCGTTGGTTGAAGCAAGCAGCGCTCCTTTGGGGTACAGGTATGAGCCTACAACCTTTGGGAACACAACCCAGCTGCAGCAACAGCCAGCATGTACAAGGCCAATTTCTTCTTTCACTGTGGCTTTCAGCATTCCCTGGGTATAAACTATAAACTTATGGTTGGTGGGTGGTTTTAAGATGGCTGATAGCTTTGAAAGTCCATGGTTGGTGGTTTTTGACCGTGGTCAATGTAATGGCTGATAAGATTTGATAATGATAATGAATAATGATAATGATAATGGTTGATAATAAGTAATGGTTGATAATGATGGCTGATATAATGAATGATGGTTGATTATTTTTTTCAAATTGTCAATAATCGCTGATGATAGGGGATAACAACCAACAATAATGTGGTTAAGCTGATGGTTGTATTCACATTATTGTTTTTTGTCCAAATGTAGTGCCAAATGGTTGATTGGTTGACTAGTGACTAGTGACTACTTGACCAACGAATCGTTGATTAATGATTCCTGATTTATGATGATCCAGTAATGGTTGATAATTTTAATAGGGCATTAAAAGAGATTGCAGTCCTTACAAACCATTAAATTTAAATTCTGAATCAAATGGCCTGGGCTAGATTAAATCCATATGCCATATGCCATAGGCTGTATTATCCCAAAGCCATGTGCCATTTGCCCCATTGCCAACGAGCAGGTGTTTCTTGGTCTTTTTCCGGAAGGACAAGTTCAGCAAGCAAAAGGTGAAGGAATTCAAAGAAGCAGTTGAGGCGTGATTGGAAATAAAAACTAACCAATTCCTACAGTCTTATAGCTTATAGAACGTAAGTCTCCGAAGAAAAGGGATCAGCAGCTAGCTAGACACCTAGACCTAGACTCCCAAGAGGCCCACTTAGCCACAAAGTCACTAAAGACTCCTGGTTGTTCACCACTATTCAACTATTCATTGTGACAAAGTCACAGAGCAATAGTAAAGCAGCATGGCATGCTTTCTCCAAAGTCTCCAAAGACATGAGATTCAGTAGCAAAAGCGCCTTGGTCCTACATCCCTAGGCCCTAGGGCCTAGGCCCAGGCCCACATGTACTCAAGATTTGTTTGGCATTAGATCATTAGTTGATGGATTGAATTATGAACCTATTTGGAATGTATGTGGGTGTATGAACTCTAGTGAGTCCAGTTCATTTATACTCTATACAAATCACTCTAATAACTAGTATAACTAATAATAATAATCTAATAGTAGAGAAAAAAACAAAACAGGTGATGGGATAACACATTTTGAACAAACCATCTAGGAATCTAGGACTCTGAGAACCAGTGCGGGATTTTCTATATCAATAGTAACTATTAACTACTCAATAGCAGGGAGGTTGACTGTGTATTGCTGTCCTGACCCTGGAAAAACACCCATGTACTTGTGACTCAACATTGTACCGTATCAGGCCTTGGAGAATGAGATCAAAGCGCAGCACACTCCTACATCCTTACTCAGCCTGATGCTGCCCGAGACTGGTACCAGATTCAAAGAGGAGTTGCAGAAAGTTTTGCAGGGCAAGAAGCAAAAGCTGAAAGCAATCCAACCTGAGGAGGACACAAGCCTGCTTACCATCAGCTGATAATAAGTTTCTCTAATGATGATCACCAAACTAAACCTCACTAAACCCAACAGCTAATCCACAAGTACTTGAACCATCATAGTCTTGGCAATGCATAGCGGGTTAATTGAGTTTAGTATTCCTACATAGTGCCTGTGCATTCAATGTCAATGGACTATGCCAGTGATCAAACCATCATAATTGTATTTTTGTTTTTGCTTCTTTTGGGGAGAGCTTTTGTGTGAGGCTATGCTGGTAGAAATGTAGCCTGGAACCATTTTGGTTCAGAGTTCAGAAGTTTCGAGAATTGCCTCACAAGCAATAAAACACAATGAATGAAACAATTGCAAAAACAACAAGACTAGAGAGGATTTGAAATAGAACTGTATGAAGAAATGCAGAACACAACATTAACTTGCATACGGAACTGCCAAAACTAGGAAAAACTCAAGGAAAACAGATCTGGGAGGATAAATTTGAGGAAAAAATCAAGGAAAACAGATCTGGGAGGATAAATTTGAGGAAAAACTCGAGGAAAACAGATCTAGGAGGATAAATTTGAGGAAAAACTCAAGGAAAACAGATCTGGGAGGATAAATTTGAGGAAAAAATCAAGGAAAGCAGATCTGGGAGGATAAATTTGAGGAAAAACTCGAGGAAAACAGATCTAGGAGGATAAATTTGAGGAAAAACTCAAGGAAAACAGATCTGGGAGGATAAATTTGAGGAAAAAAAAAAGGATAATTTTTTGGGGGAGGATAAATTTTAGGAAAAAAAAAAGGAAAAAATCTGGAGCTCCGAAAATCGAGTTTTTTGGGGATGTCTCGGCTATTTTTCAAAAAATTTATCCTTTTTTTTTTCCTTTTTTTTTTTTCCTCAAATTTATCCTCCCCAAAAAAATTATCCTTTTTTTTTCCTCAAATTTATCTTCCCCAAAAAATTATCCTTTTTTTTTCCTCAAATTTATCCTCCCAGATCTGTTTTCCTTGAGTTTTTCCTCAAATTTATCCTCCCAGATCTGTTTTCCTTGAGTTTTTCCTCAAATTTATCCTCCCAGATCTGTTTTCCTCGAGTTTTTCCTTGAATTTTTCCTCAAATTTATCCTCCCAGATCTGTTTTCCTTGATTTTTTCCTAGTTTTGGTACTTCCTGCTGCAACTTTCCTTGATTTTTTCCTAGTTTTGGCACTTCCTGCTGCAACTTTCCTTGAGTTTTTCCTAGTTTTGGCACTTCCTGCTGCAACTTTCCTTGATTTTTTCCTAGTTTTGGCACTTCCTGCTGCAACTTTCCTTGATTTTTTCCTAGTTTTGGCACTTCCTGCTGCAACTTTTCTTGAGTTTTTCCTAGTTTTGGCACTTCCTGCTTCAACTTTCCTTGAGTTTTTCCTAGTTTTGGCACTTCCTGCTGCAACTTTCCTTGATTTTTTCCTAGTTTTGGTACTTCCTGCTGCAACTTTCCTTGAGTTTTCCATACTTTCCTTGTCTTTTCATTCATTTTGGCATTTCCTGGTTCAATTTTCATGGTCTTTACCCAGGTTTTGACACCTCGTGGTGCAACTTTCCTTGTGCTGTCAATAATTTTGCTTTTCCTCCCAGATGTGTTTTCATGAGGCCCTTCAGGCATTAGTCGGTTCTGGCATTCCTCAAATAATTTTCCTTCTTTTGTATATGGCAGTATATGGCTTTGGCCCATTCACTTTTGTTTTGAAGGGACTTGCTTGAATCTGTGCATTTTCTTTTGGATTTATTTTACTGACTGATTCTGGCTCACAGTCACAACTTACCCACCTTGAACATGTTATCCTGGTTGTCAGGGTTGTACCTTTGACTGTTTCGCTTTGTGACATCTCTTATGTGTAAGACTGTAGGACGCACTTCTGCATACATCGACATACATAGACATAGACATCATAAACTTAAAGTTGATGCTCAGGTTGCATTTTTGCTATATGGCATATGGATGAAAATTATATTATATACATATGTAACTGTATGTACATATACTTTTTACCTATCCATGATTATCTTCTGATCATACAAAGCTAATCAACAAACATGAATGAATATTCAGAGTAAAGTTTACAGTATATGTTCGATTCCCCAGCCACCCTGATGTTTTCGAAGAATCTTCGACTAGGACTAGGACACATTCACCCTCACACACACACACAATTTAGCAGTTGGCCTTGATGACTTATCAGCAGTATTCGCTTACTATCACTTTCTATCATTGGAATAATAAAGTTTGTACTAAGTTACCATTGACTACTATTATTATTTACTATTCATTCATCAATCATTATTCATCCACTGTACCAGGTTGTGTCGGTCGCATCAATATTTTATCAGGGGCAGCATACACCATGATTCGCTGAAAGTAAATGTTTCTGATGTTTCAAAAAGGGTTGTAAATTTTGACAGGACGAAGATGAAGAAAGGAAATGGAAGACTCAAATCCAAGAGTGGAGATCATCCCTTGGGGCTGTTGGCCACCTTGCAAACCTCAGGCCATGGACTTCGACTCCAAGGAAGTTTACAGGCATTTCGCCGAGCCCCAGAATTCAAGCGATTTTGGATTGTGTAGCCATACACAAGTTGGGAGGGGCTAAGGCTGCAAGCCAGATCATGGAATCCCCGCAAGCTAGTCAGCTCATCATGGCATCCTTAGAGGATATCTTCGTCGATGTGTCACAAAACCCTGTGCACAAAGCCTTCACAAATTCAGAGGGCGTTTCAAAATGCCTTCACACAGCCACAAGTCTCTATTCATTTCAAAGAGATGGAGTCATACTCCCTCTCGAGCTCCTCTTGTTTCAGGGTTATGGTCTGGAGACAGTTTTTCCAGAGTCATTGACTCAGAAACAGCTTCATGATATGGCAGGGCAGGCAATTTGCTTGCCTTGCTTAGGCTTGTTGGTTGTGTCGCTCATGGTGACAGTTGGCCTGTGACGGGACATAGGGAGCTCTGATTACATGGTTTAAACGGTTATGTCACTGGTCACCCTACTCAATTTTGGTTTTCTTTTGACATCTACCAAAGACAAATGTAATGCAACTACACCGTTTCTAGATCGTAAACTCTATTAGACCATACAATGCTGGACTCTTTAATCAATAGCCCTATGACCTATCCTAAGATGGATCCTGTCACACGGCTTGCTGACTTAATGAAGGACCGCATGGCAGGGCAGTGGAAGACTGCCTTCAGCTTCAATACATTGTACTGTACAGCTCATCGGCTGGACTCACCTATACCGATAGGCCCGATAGGCCCGATAGGAAAAAGGATCGGTCCCAGCCGCTACCAAATGCACTACAACTACAGAACAGTTCACTATGGATGGCAGTTTTTTTTCAGAAATTCTGGCTTGTACATTGTGCATGCCTTTCACATGTGATGTATGCATGTGTATGTCATTCGTGTTCACTGCAGAAGTGACTGCCTTCTGGAAACTCAACACCATTGATAGGTTCGAATGGTATCAGACTATCAATGTCACTGTCAGACACTGTCATTTGTCATCATCACTGCAACCTTACTTACTGGTAGCACAACTTTTGCCTCAAAGGGAAATTCAGCATCCTTTGCGTATTGGGGGCCATCTTCGTCATAGACCTCGTTTGCTGGTGATGGCACGACCTGGAAAACGTGGGAAGGACTGGACATCCAAAGCACCAACTGTTAGTTAGTTACAATTCTTGTGTGATGTGAAGAAGCATTGGTTAGTGTAAAGTGTATAGTGTATACCATATACATATATTCTATATGTATGTTACAATGTTACTGTTGGAGTTACAGTGTTACAGAAGGATTCCCCTTTCGACTTCAATCCATATGCCATAGTAACATAGTAAGTAATTTAATGGCCACAGCCCTACAATCTACACTACTACAGTGTACCTGGATTCGCTGACCCCTGGAGGAAGAGAACCAGATCGTGCTACATGGAAAGTCTGCTCCAGCAGCTCCAGCACCAGCCAAGAAGCCAAAGTTGGAGATTCTCACATGCACATTTTGCAAGTGCAAAAGCAAGGACAGAACAAAGTAAAATGAATCTGATTTCTAGAATCTAGTAATCTAGAATCTAGAATCAACATATTAAAACATTGTGACTTGTGGTTGATCGGAATCCCCCAAAGATTTCAGTGGTTTAGAGTGATACATTGATTAATGATTAATTGATGGGTGAGTGTGGGGTTTTGTGATTTGTGATTAAAACTTTTAGTAATAGTTAGTAGTAGTGTCTAGTGACTAGTGATTTGTGCTGCTATTGTTTGGTTATGAAGCTCTTAGTGGTGGCCATAGCTATCTAATCAAATCATTTTGAGTTTTTGTATCGATTTATACTTGTGGTGGTGGTTGTGATTAGAATTAATTAATCAGATTAGATTCGACTTACTCAGCAGCTAGCTACCTGCTAGCTGCTATATAATGTACTGTAGATGTAGATATATAATGATATGTCCTTTAAAAGCCAAAAGGGGGCCGGCTATGGCTATGGCCATGGCTATGGCTATATTGAGACCATGGAGTAACTTACACTTACACTTACAACATACTGGAAAATTCCGAATCTAAGGTAAAACCAACTGAATCGTTTTAAAGGTTAAAACTTCGCAGGACAATGAGTGGGGTGAGTACAATGGCAACATTCCGATCTTCGATTGCTGCTTTCGCTGTGCGCAGCTTTGCTCCAGAATTCGACCAGATGTACCGATTGAGGATTGCAAGGAGAGGGATTGAGCAAACTGTGAGTGCAAGAGTTTATGCAGTTTCCAATTATTGACTACCACGCTACCACCGGCTTATTGAATCATTAACTATGGTTGTGAGTAGGATCATTAACCTTGGATGATGTATGGATGCAGTGACAGTGTGAAATTGACCCAATGGCCACCTATGCCACTATGACACTATGATACTACTGCAATGCATTTCTTCAGCATTG
The DNA here is from genome assembly GCA_009767595.1 of Symbiodinium kawagutii. Taxonomy (NCBI): domain Eukaryota; class Dinophyceae; order Suessiales; family Symbiodiniaceae; genus Symbiodinium; species Symbiodinium kawagutii. Next base: position 135,053 of record VSDK01000520.1, on the reverse strand, counting down.
AAACTTATGTCGTGATAGCAAATAGCAGCAGATAGCATGGGTACTGTTTTGCTTCTTGTATTCTGTGAGCTTGGTTTTACCAACCCAGGGTTGAGAGGAACTCCCATATAGTAGTGAATAGTATAGTTTGTTTACATACTCAGTATTGAATTAAGGGTAAATTGACAACACCCAGAAATGTTGAACATTAAAGATTCCAAAAGGACTGTCATAGAACAAACAATTTTCTTTAGAATGCTATGAACTTCATGTATTTCCTGCGTGGTATAGAACCTTTTCCTTCAGGAGCGCTATCATGCTAAGCCGCAGCTAGCTGAAGATGTTACTTTCTTCGATGACTTCAATGATGCAAGTGCAAAACTTGAAGATCTAGAGGAGCCAAGTGTGACTTTCAGACCAGCTGATAATGTCTCCACCGAAAAGATGTACAACCTATCAATCTACCAAGAGTACGCTTGCCTCACTGATGCAGAGTTTGAGAAGATCTTCAGGGCCAAACCCATGGATGTGTTTGGAAAGGACAAAAATAGTGTCAAGCCAATCTCACTTCCTTGGCTTGGTCCAGAAGGACGAGGCAACAAAAAGCCAACAAACTTTTGGCTAGTGGGTTTGGAGGGGTTCCCAGAGGATGTGTTGCCATGGATTAGGAGAGCAAGACTGGAATTCAATGACAGTGTGCAACACTCTCAGCACTACGTTGAGCCGCAGAACCAACTTTTGTTGGGGCAGGGGAAGAACATGTTCTCCTGGAGAATTGAGAAGGAGGATCAAAGACGACCCCCAGGGTTGAAGTTCTCGGAAACATCCCGTCCAATGTCGTTCAAGGACCTTTTGGAGAAACAGCGGAGAGATGAACATCTCAAACTCAGCGCCGAGGCTGCTTTGGCGGCAAGTGCAGCTGAAGTTGAAGAAGAAGGAGATGACTTTGATGATTTGCTGGGTAACTGGGTAACAAGGTCAGCATTTTTTCACAACAAACCTTAAAGCCTTAGCTTTTTGGGAGGAAATCAGAGCTTTAGTAACTGAGTAACTGTAACTTTAGTAAGGACCAGGGTCTGGGGATCAGGAGGGGGTTGATTAATTCAGGGGGGGTTACTAATGAACTATATAATCATAATCCTGATTTGACATTATCATTAATCATTAATCATTAATCAACCAGTAATCAAAGTCACTTCCATGCAGACGCGACCAGTCACAAGACAAGTGAATATTGAATAGCTAATCAGATAATCTCCAAACTCCAAACATCTGAGTTTACAGGCTTGCTTTCACAACACAGCTTAGGAGAGTTAAGTATGAGGAGTGATTGAACACCTCTGCTCTACTCACACCCATGCGCACTCAATATTTCACTGGGTCTCAGCAGTATTGAGCAGGAACTGGGATTCCTAAACTGTCCTAACTACTAACTACTAGTTACTAGTTACTATCAATGAGAGTAGTGAGTAGTGACTATCTATTCCGATAAAATACACTTCAATTTCAATGATGCACCAAAGTTTTGTAACTGTTCTCTTCTATAATTTACTGATTACTGCCTTTGATAAACCTTCTTTCTTGGATCCCAGGTGATGAGTTTGAGAAGGAGTCCAACATGGTGCCCAAACGTCGTACTGGAGGGCCTGGTTTTGGGGATGATGTTCTGACTGAACCACCCAAAGCGAAGGCAAAAGCTACCAGAACCAGAAAGGCGGGGAAAACTCCACCAACAGATGAAATGAGCACGACTGCCCCTTCCAGCAGTCAGCCAGTGGTGCCTGAGCCTGCTCCGTCCTTCAGTGGTTCCAAGTCAAAAGTTGCTGTTGGCTTGGACAAGGAGATGGAAGTTGTAGCAGCCAAGCATACGGGTGGAACCAAGTGCTTGGAAGGATTCCTCCCCAACCTGTACTTGGAAGACCCTCATGGTGTCTCAAGGCATAGTCTTGCTGCAAAGCTCAGGGGTGTTTCTTGGCAGAAGTCAAGCGGCGGAGCGCTCATGATTATCTAAATTCACATGGGTATGTGTAGTGAGTGTAGTGTAGGTAGGTAGGGCGGTAGGGCGTAGGCGGCGGAGGGATATGGGTTCCAGGCTCCAGGTGCCCCCAACCCATTGCTGCATTTTGATTCTATGATCTGATATTTCTTGGGCTTTAGGGCTTTACTGCTGAGAAGATTGATCTATTTGTGTATTGTTGTGACTGCTACTATGTTACTATGACTATGCTATGCCACTATGCCACTATTTGCGTTTCTCTTTTTACAAGTATTGAATGCAATGTATTGTATCACAATCATGATTCTCATTGTCATTGTGATCATGCCCTCCCATACCTGGAGTGGAAACCAACATATAATGCACTTATGAATATAAGTAATGAATCTAGTCACCTAGTCAAGTCAAAGGAGTAATATAATACATAATCAGTACGCAGTAATATCATTCAATAGTCAATAGTCATTATTTCATTATTTCATCCAAAAGTGGGGATTTGTTCAAAATATTGTATATGATTTGTTTCCAGCTTCTGATGAAATATTGGGCAACCAGTTAAACAGTTTCAACACCATTGTATTGTGTTTGATCTGTATGATGGTGAGGGCCGATGAGGGGACCAAGTCTGGCATGACCTGAAACATTTTGGGGAAAATCATCCAATCATTAGTCATTAGTCCAGTTAGTTAGTCAGTCAGTTAAGTTGAATCAATCATGACAATGCCTTAGCATCGTGAATAGGACAGGAGCCTAAGGCCTCTGGCCTAGGGCCTATCTGGCCTATCTTTTCAATTTAGGCACACATTGAGCAGGTAGCAGGTAGCTGTAGCTTGCTAGCTGATATCTATGCCAGCTGACCAAGCAAATTTTGTGCTCAGACCTGTTGTATCATCCTGCCTGCTGTCATCATGGTCGTTGGCATCCTCAAGACGGCGAAGACGATCTCCAAGAAGCCAGTGGGGTCACGCAGCGGGGTGTCTAGCCCGGCAAGACCTGGAGGGTCTATCCAGACGGTTGGCATCAAATGGGTAGATGTTGATGATGTTCCACTTTCAAAAGTGGCAATTGACCTGAATCCAGAGTGGCCGGTCAGACACTTTTGGAAGGTGCATGGCCGTGGAGGAGGGTACCCAGCCGGATTCCGGTTTGATGGCCCTAATGCACCATTGACGCCATCCCCATTCAAAGGGTCTACTCCCCTGTGCAACCTCTTTGCAGTTCCCAGCACACCAAGTGACGGTGACGCTGATGAGGATGTCCAGTCAGTCCATTCAGTCCATTCCCATGATGATGATGGCAATGACTACAAGGACAACCAGGACTATCATGGCGGGAACCCCAAGGACTACCAGGACAACCATGGCGGGAACTCCAAGGACTACCAGGACTGCTACCATGGCAGTGGGTATGGCGATGGCAGTGGGTATGGCGATGGCAGTGGCTACGGCTACGGCTATGGAGGCTATGGCAACTACAATGGCTAC